>JAODKE010000125.1:10039377-10059031 GCA_026779605.1 Mormyrus hasselquistii
TTATTCAGAGTAACATTGCAGCTGCGGATCTCAGATTAAAAAGTAGAGTATATTACTTGAAAAGACAAGGGTTATACAGGGAGTACCTCATTAATGGCTGATCTCCATGGTCAATGGAGAGAGACCCAATTACTTCAGGCTCCTTCCTAAGCACTTCGCGCTTTTCTAAAGGGACCATTTAGCACGGAGACAATGGGGTGGAAGCAACACTGAGGTCTTTACATAAAGAGTGAATTACTGAAACAGCTAAATCTTTGATGCCAACTGACGCATAACGTAATTCATCATTGTAATTACTACATGCAGTACATACACATCCCAAACCCAATGCATTATTACTGTCACAAAGTAAAATTGAAATATTGATTAAATATAGATGTATTCTTCAACACATGCAGCAAACTGTAGACCATAGATAATTGTAGTTCTTATGCAGATTTATTGATGTCTTTTTTCGTGGTTTATTCTGCTGAGCTAAAGTAAGCTGTGTCACAGGCTTCTCCTGTTGTAGCCCAGCACAATCTCCATGTCCATATTGTCACTGGTCATTGGCTTGACTGGTTTGTACCGTGGTCTTGCTTTGTACACTCTCTTGGTTCCTGACCCTTCGTCATCAAGCTCTTCAGAGGGTCAGACCCCTTTCTCTGGGCACCCATCCAGTCCATTGTCCGGGTCCACTGAGAATGTCTCACTGAGCATCTCTTTTGTCTGATCCCACCTCTGTGTGTAATCCCTCTGTCTCTGGCGATGTGAAGAGATCAACTGGTAAATGAAGGGATGATCCATGTGTCCAGCTGGTTTATCTGCTGCTGGGGCATGTCATTGCAGTCGGCCACCCAGCTTCACCTTCCACCTCAACCCTTACTCCCTACTCGCACTCCAACTATGGCTTTCAGATTATTCAACGTCAAAAAATGACTCGTCGTCTAGCTGCACTGCATCATGAAAACACTCGACCAATGGTTTGCTTTCTCCTCAGCCAATAGAAACTTCTGATAGATTAACTTGTTTTTAGATAAGTCTGAGAGAGAGAATTGCAATGCATGGATGTGTGGCTGGATGATGGAGGAGTTAGAAGCAGTAAGAGCGAACTGGTGGTCCTGTCAGTGTGCTTGTTGTGTGATGGGACATTTCATTAAAAAATAGAGTAAAAAAGATCTTCTTCTAAGTCATCATTGTTCATGGTATGCTTTAGGCAATGAGTGTATGTCTAATATTGCCTATTATCTTTTGTTATGTTAAGGATGCGATAAATCCTGGATGTAATCCATTAATAAGCTGCATATCTAATACATAATCAACTTTTGAAATACTCACTACTCTAATGTTTTTTATAATCCATAAGATACTGTACTTTTCCTTAAGAGCTAGTATTATCTTTGGCTCAGTTGACATAATGTGAATGCTACATGCTTTTAATGACCTTTAATAAGTTACGTGGTCAGTCCAGCAGATGGTGCCAGTTACTAATTAAAACTGTCAATATTATCAAATATTAAAAATACCTTATGCCTTAATACCTTTGTAACAGACTGGAGGATGCTGATTTAATAATCTTTTGACTATGACATATGGAAGTGAGACAATATACGAATAAAAACTGAATTTTATTTTTATTACATAATGGCATTGTCGCATTTTATTAAGAAATGGACAGCAGAAGGAACCTGCTACCCTATTTTGAGATACGGAGAAGCTGGGCTTGGTAATTTTCTGATATTGAGGACCTTGTGTTCTGTTATCTTTAGACCACCCATCAAAACTATTGGTTGGACAAACAGAACATCAACATGGCCATAATATTTTGCAGATGGGAGTGCACATCAAATGTGATGCAGTATTGTGGTGGTCAGTGGTCATTTATCTGGACCCATTAACCACCTGGCCTTGGTATGTTTTGGCAGCTTTTCTCGAGTCTTAAGTTACATTTACCTTTCTTTGAAATGACTCACAAATCTAATTCGTATCTTCACACTAACACCGACATATTGGCAAGAACAAGGCAACTGTCGGTGGGGAGGAAAGCAATAACAAACAAGCAGTGAATGTTATTTCTCCCTTGATTGAAAACGGAGCACATATGCTGACAATATTTCAATGCACGTTTGAAGCTGAAAACAAAATTTAAACTTCAAAATACTGCAATAGTTCTAGACAGACATCTCTAAATTATATGGATGTGCTTGAATATACAGACCCTCCTCTTCCTACTGGACTTGGATTTTTAGAGAGTTCAAGACCAATAAATTAATGATTAAGGCTTTAAGGTACTAAATGCAATGAACAGACACTCTTGAATGTCAAAAACAATAGAATTGCTTGACTATGTTTTTGCCAATATTTACTAATAATAATATATTTTTGTCTACTTGGTCAGAAACGTGACATACATTTAAATGGATGTTGATTTATTGATGGTTCTCTCAATATCTTCATAGCAAATTTCAGAACTGTTTCACCGTTTAACATATGTAGTCCATTACACAGCTCTGATTTTAAATGCGTATAATATCATCATATAGTAATATATTTTAAAAAAAAGCAAGAGATCCAAACAAAAAAGTAGCATTGTACAAGTAAAATTGAAAGAGACAAGTGAAACAATGGAGAGAAGCCAAGACTATAAATGCCTCCTTCATCAGAAAGCTATTGATGTGAATATGACATGTTAAATGGATTAGAGGCCAAGACTGTATTTCTAACTTTCACCGTCCTCCATGTAGATCACTCTTTCACCGCCTTTGGTTGTTTACGATGATGAGTTCAAGACTTTCAACAAGTCCGGCCGGCATGGGTGCCATATGTTCCATCTGTTCTTTCAAGATCGACCCTGTCACACCAACCTTCCCTCAACAGACCCATCTCTTGCTTTGCATTTCAACTCAGTTTGAAGGGTCCTGCATAGTCACCACAAATCATTCAGCAAACGCGAGTTTGTTGTTATAAAGAAGGAGCAGGGCATCCAGCTGTAGATCACATACTCACTTTCTTCGCAGGGTAACTGTGCATACCTAGTGCCGACAAATGCATGCAAGCAGTGCCTGACATGTCGCGAAACATTATATGGTTCATTGAGTGAAAGTAGAAGTATGTAGTCGAAGACAGCATTTTTTATAGCGAAATATTGTCAGGTTTTGTGTGGTGGACCTGTGGGTGACATTGTCGCCCTACGCCTCCAGAGGTGAAGGGTTCACACCACTGCTCTTTGCATGTGGAGACTGCATGTTCTCGCCATGTAGCTTGGTGTCCTCCTGCAGTCCAAAGACCCGCAGTTAAGGCTAATATGTGTGCCTGTTTGTATGCCCTCTGATGGACATGAGTCCTGCCCAGGCTGTACCCCAGCCTGATGCCTTATGCCGCCTAGATACGCTCCAGACCACACCCCCCCAACTTGACCCTGACCCAGACAAGTGGTCAGAAGATGAATAGATGGATCATTTTTTATGCCAGTAGTATTAATCCGGAATTACTGTACAGGATGCACACAACATATGGCATAAAGCATATTTACACACAACATATGGCATAAAGCATATTTACACACATCTTTTTTTGTGTTGTTAAGACATATACAAAATGCATACTGACAGTGTATAAACAATGCAAAAGTAAAATCTATATTCAAACGTCAGTGTGAGTGCAAAGAGATTGGCGTGTGTCTATGCACATCATAAAGTGCAGCACTGTGACGGTGAGTTTAAAGATTTTAAGAGTGGTGAGAAGGTTTTGAGTCATTGTCCATTGTGGTCATTTAATAACACTGAGTGCTTTTCATGCGATATGTGTTTTGTGTGTGACAGAAATGTCAAGGGCGTAACTTTGGTTTGAACATCGGGGGGTTGATGTCTCCACTCATTTTTTGGGAGACATGATTATCGAGGGGGTTGTATTAGCTGATTTTGCTTATTGGGGGGTTAAAAACCACCAACCCCCTGTAATTTACGCACATGGGGGATGCATTTTCTGTCTTTCCAGTTTAGAATTAAATCACTAAGGCTATAAGAAGTGTAGTTGTCGTAGTAAGGATGGGGGGGGCGGGGGGGCTGCTAGAATGCTGCGTTGAATAATGCAGAATAAGTTTGATGGTGACATATTATGTCCAGAAGAATGTAAATAGTTGTTAGTGTCACATTCTGAGCTCTTTGTGCCACGTGGCGTGTGTTATGTGGTCAGTCTTATAACGTTGGCATATTTGTAGGTCTCTCTAAGGTCCTTTTCCCATTTATGAATTGGTAGACAAAATGATGAGATATTAGAGTGTGTACAATACATTTATGAAGCCTTTTCTTAGAGTTGGTCATATTTAATAATAAGTGGGTGTTGTTTATGTATACTTACACAATAAAACAGGACGCCACCAGTACAACTAATATTTTGGCTCAATATGGTTCAGTTACCTCTAGAAGTCTGTCTTACAAAGTGATTAAGGAATAACAATATCATTAAAATAGATTAAATCGTACTAGTCAGCTTAAAGAAAATGCATAGACAAACGTGATATACATCTTAGGTATTATTGAATTACTTACACGTCAACCTTGTTAAGCTGCCAACAGTTGTATATGAGTAGTTGTGTCTCTCAGGTGGTTTCTGAACATTTATCATGTGATCAGGTTCACAGTTAAGGTGCTCAGTGGATAAGCTTAATTGTTTATAAAGAAAGCTGTACCTATAAAGCGCAATATTTTAGAAAACATGGGTTTAGTGGTTATCAGTTAACGGAAGAGGTCGTACAGTTCAATGAAGAAAGACGGATAATGACAATTAGATCCACTGCAAGACTATAAAGAATTAATTCAAGGAGTTCTTGAACATGGAGAGTTGCTGGATTATCTGCCAAAAATGTAAATTAGTCTTAACCTCTCCAGGGGTACCCAAAATTGGATTGTACAAGTACTGCTCATGTTTACTTTTTATTCTACATACAATACATACAAACTGAAAACAAAATTTATACAAACTGAAACCAAAGTAAAATCAGCCACGGATTAACATAAAGCTTTTATTGGCACTGAAAGCAGGCAGCAACACATTTCCAGGCATCTTGGAGAATGTGATAGAGATGCAGGGGTATCTGCTCCTTCAAGTTACACCAACACGACACAGGTGCATACTTCTTGGCATAATCATAGCACCTTTTCCAAAGTTAAATTTAATGGCCTTTTTAAAGGACGTGTATTTGTATTTCCATGCCAAGATCCATCTCCTGCAGAATGACCCCTTTATTTTTTAAATGGAAGAAAATTTGTCCTGACACTGTGACTGACCTCAGCTTCATATACATACGCTGGAGTAAATGGGATAATTGCTCCTTGGTCTTCGCTGAAGAGAACTCTGTTAGGAAAAAAAGGCACAAGTCCTTTGCGTATATCAGACCTCACCCGCAGGCCACCCTTATTTTAAGGTCTGCTCTGCTTTCTGGATAATTCCTGCAAATGTTATATAGCAATACAATTGCATTACTTTAACAGATGTACTGTGATTCTCATTCTCATTCTTAACTAAATGCACTGTGCCACAGGTCAAGTCTTTCTTACATTTAATATATCCCCTTTATAAATTTAAAAACTCAGTGTTCATATACATTCCAATTTGATTTCATGTATTCCCGACAAAATCTTAATTGGAGCTTGTGCTCCAAATTTAATTATAATTTTAATTTTATTACGCTCCTATGGTACAAATCAAGGGCCATTACATTACAATGGCAGCTATTTTGGATCACGCTCTGTTTTTAACATTCTGTTTTTGGCTTATCTTCACTGAGCTGTGAGGGAAATTGAAATTCGAGATGCTGTGTGTCAAGAACATGAGAAAATGGTTATAAATGCCCATTGAATCAAGGCCATTGTGTTCATCATTTTCAAAAAGTTATATAATATTATATAGCCGTTATTATATTATAGCTTAAATAATAAAGCAGCATTATTATAGACATTAACTAAAGAGCTTTTTTGTAGGCATTTCAACTGAGCCAACACCTGTAATGCAAAATATAAAACTGGCATAATGGAAGGCAGATAGTTATGGCTGATAGTTAACCCCCAAGCATGAGCTATTATTTGTTACGATGCAAAGTGAAAACCTGTGTAATTCCAGCTGAAAGCCACTATGATGTAGGGCACAAACCACAAAGTGCAGAGCAGACCACCCATGTGTACTTCCGCAATGCGCTCCCAGCTGGTGCTGGGGGACACGACTCCAGAGCATGGGAATCTGATGAAAGGAACTAATGGGACAACTTAGGAGGTTTTTTTTTTTTTTTTGGTGTTGCAAAGTGAATGACTTGAATAGCTGGTGTGCCAGATCAATCTGCAGCTTTGTACATTAAGCTCAAATTGTTTCATAACTGGAGTGCAACGATTTAAACTCCCTTTTGCACATGTAACACACAAAGATAAGCAATTTATTTGACATGTATAACAATTTATCGCTGGTTTGATTCAGAACGAGGTACGGATGTTAGGTGCAGACCCATAGCGCAGAAAAAGAAATGTTTAGACTTTTTAAATGATTGCAGAATGCAGAACTTTAGAGATAGCCGATAAAACAGTAAATATTGAGTTTGTGGAACTTGGAATGAAAGAATGATATGATACACCAAGTTAAGCCTCTGTGATTTTGGCTTTACAAACAGACCATGATGTCTAATTATGTCTGCATTAATTTTAGACTTATCTTCAAATTTGCTTAGTCATTCTTGAATTAGGCAATTTTATCACCAATAAACAGACATCTCATCTAGAATCTAGCATCATTTACTGTCCAGATACTGTTGTTAAAGTAGAATCGTTTTAGAAAACTTTCTTTCATTAGCATGTCACCAATTCCATTTGTTATTTCCCATTGACAGCCGTAACAGTTTGTAAATGTGGACCATAAACTCTAACACCCCTGCCCCCATGAATTTCAGCTACATATAAAGAATTTTGTTCAAAAGTCTGAAACCTAAAGCCAAAGTATTCGGCATGGATGTTTAGTTTAAGTAACCCCATGGGTTAATAAACTAAACAAAGGTAAGCCGTGCAAAACTGCTGCAATGAAAACCAGGCTAAATAAACGAAGCAAAGTTTACAAGAATCATTTGGGGGAAGAAGAAGGAAAAATGCGTGAAACTTTAATGTGAAGCAGGTGATGAATGTGACTGCTTTGCTCTGCTTTTCTCCTTTTAATGCGGACATGGAAAGAAAATGATTTGATAAATTGCAGAAAATTGAGTCTGATAATTAAAATTCTGGGTGTTCAAAAGATTGTTAAAATGATTACCTAACTTTTTATTTGGTTTATTTCTTTGAATAAATTCTTTAAAAAAAACTAATTGTTCATCTATAACAACCAGAGGATTACGTCATTCATCCTATTAAAGCTAATGCATTACTGTAGGTGTGCCATTGTTGTTATTTATAAAACCGTACGACGTGTCTTTTATAAATCATTATAACGGACAGTTATATCAGGGAATTACCTGGATATCTTCCAATAAACTATATACCTGCAAGAAAGTGGATACAGGCAGAAAGACAGGCAAGAGCATTTGTTTTCACAAAATGAGTGGCTTGGTGCTTTGCTATCTCAGTCTATTGGAACAGATATTGACTGGAGCGAGAAGAACCTCGAGTTGCTTCTCTTAAGGTCTTGCTTATGTTTGCAGTGCTCAGAATGTATTCTGCACGTGGATGAACTCCAGAGAAAACACGAAGCCCAAAAACAACAAAGGGGCTCTTTTTAACTTCTTCAAACCACGTCTTCCAATAAAAGCTGAATAAACAAACCCTGCGACTTGCAAGCGGCTGCTGTCCAGAGAGCTTAGCGAAGGGCCGTGGTTTCAAAAGAGGGGCTTACGAGCGGAATGAAAACGTTACTCTAACTGAAATAATAAAAGTACCCCGTTCAAGTTTTTAATTTCTCATGACTTTAATTTCTCATTACTGACGAATCCTGAATGCAGTATTATATTTAATGCATCATAAAGCTATGAGGTAATGAGAATTTTGGGTCAGATCTTAGTTTATTTGAATAGTTCAAAGTACTTCTATTTATGGTGGTACGGGGAAATAAATTTGTGAACTGGGTGAATTTAAGGTGAACAGGCTTTGAAAATTAGTCTGTAAAATACTGAACATCTATCTTTGCACAACTGCCCACCCCCCTCCCCACCGGCCACAGCCACCCCTCTGGACAAGACAAAGCAAGCTTAACAACAGTATGAAAAGAGTGGCCTGTGAATAGTTACTATTCAATTTGTATTTCATTCCCCGCTGGTCATGGAATTGAGATCAGAAGAAAAAGTGAAAACACATGGCTGGGGTCAGCAGGATCAGAGAACCACCACATACAGCAAAGGGAAGGGAAAGGCATTGAGAAGTCGTGTGAAGAAATGGATTGTATAAACATAGCCCACCATCGCCTGCACCCTATTATCCTATAATTTACACTGCATGGGAGCTTGGAAATGTATTAAACTAGTGATAGGTTTCATCACTGCACTACAGCATCTACTCCCGCCAATCAAAAAACAGTGTGTACTTTGAGGCAGGTTTTGGATTCTTTGGCTAATGTGTTTATTTTAAATATCCCAGGGAAATTATTACATCAGTGGCAAAAAATGTTCAAGGAAATGGCCCTTCCTTTGAAGTCTGTGGCAGCAAAACGTGATTTTAATTACATAATAACTTTGCAATTGTATCTAAATGTTCTGGGCTCGATGAGGAAGTATAGGGGTAGCTTAAAGATTGCCCATACCTTGATAAAACAAACTATGAAGGAAATGCACAAATGTGATGCCATGAGGAATTAGGCTGCTCCTTTTGTACGATAGTCAGCGTCAGATTACCTTCTGGTGGTGATGAATGGCACCTTCCCATATATTCCACCTTACTTTAATTAACATCTTGCGAACTCCCCTCAACACAAACAAAGGGCGATGAGCTTAACAATAGCAAAAACATTTCTCCTGGTCCACACTTAGAAGAAACATTTCTCCTGGTCCACACTTAGAAGAAACATTTCTCCTGGTCCACACTTAGAAGTGCCCTTAGGAGTCTTGGCAGACGCCTCGCCAGTGAGCTCATGACATTTTATTCCAACTGTAACAACCATGCATATTTATAACTGCACCACTGGAACCGTTAAAGCTTCTCTCAAGCCTGCAGAACTGAGAGTAACCTTTATAATTTAACAACATATGCAACATATAGAACATATAATACGGAGGGTTTTATACAAAGTTCACTATACGGTGTTGCAGTCCAACAGATTGGTCACAGAATGAAGACAACACTCAATGACTACGTCCAAAATAGCTCATCACTAATTTCATAATGCAAGCCTTCAGGAACTAAATGACAGCAATTAGATCCAACACAGATACTATGGCCTATGACCAACCAATTAGTTCATAAACCAATTCTTATGCTTTTGAAGTCACATTAGACGCTTCTCAATATTAGGCTTAAAAATGGCCACCCATATGAATATTTGCAGCGATGTTTTTAGATACTATAAAGTGGGATTTTTGAGTTATGATGGCGAAAAGGAAAGTCTTTACAACACAATAGGCTATCAGACATTAAGCTTGGTCATGTTCGTCTTATAAAATCTTTATGGACTAGAAAGCTCTATGGCCAGAGCAGCATGTGCTGCAGCTGGCTTCAGTGTCACATGACTTGTGTTTAAGAGAATTAGGCCGTACCACTCCCCAGAGTGCATGGCAATATGTAAGGTTATACATTTCACATGCGGAATAATTAACACACTGATTCATGTTTCCCCAAAGCTAGTCAAGTTTCTTCCACATTAAAAAAATGTATATTGTTCAATCATTGTTTAAGCACGGAAACTTGTGTTTCTGCACTTATTTATGTCTTTCATTAACGTTATTTATAGCACAGTGAACGAATGTTGAATAAATATAAGCAAATAAAGAAGATCCTTAAAATTGAAAGTACTATAGAGAAATGTTTGGCATATCGCCACGCACCATCTAGCTCATCTGGAAGTTCTATGACCGCTGTCCTTCAGCTCTGCTGTGAGGTGTGCACATTCCGCACAGACTGGATGCCAGATTCTTTTTTGAATTTTCTACCCTCCTGTGTGAGTCATGCTTCATGCATTTTTTTCTTCTGGCTATGACTGTAAGGAAAGAGCAGGTCCCGTGTGGGACATCCGGTCGTTCCTGTAGGTACCCGGATCCCCACCCAGTAGGAAGCCACAAGCTTCCTGGAAGTCCCCAGTTCTGCTGAGCTGGGGATGGACATGACCCTGACAGGTAAACCTCACCAGGCAGCCTAACTGGAAAGACTACGAAGAACTGAGGAACATCCGCCTTTTGCTGACCCTCTCAAGGGTCTAGTTCCCTTGTTTTTCTTCCATCTACATATTCAGGCTATAATTGAACGCCGTCATAGCAGCCTACGGTGCAGACGGAACGTGGGTGTCAATCCTAAGAAGATGGTGCCGCTTTCTGACTGCAGGAGCAGCTACTGAGAAACTAAGCACTGTGTCAAATGCAACAGAGTATAAATGAAGCCGTGATGGGGATCACCTATCTCATTCTGTCCTGCGTGTATTATTCAACCTAGAGATGCTTATTGACCTTGCAGCTTGCTATATGTCTTCAGCCTTTTCGCATTAAGGCTTTTAAACATTTATAAATGATTTGATCCTGTGTTTATGTCCCAGCCTGCTTGACATCTGCAGTTAATATTTGTCACAGACTCCTCACCATGAGCATTGCTTCTTCCCGGGACCTTTCCTTGTTATGACAAGAGCATATTTTGAACTTTGTGGATTAATTTGTTTTGCTTGCCCATGTGCGCTGCTCAAAACAGTCTGACTAATCCGACATAGACAAGTGACTTCGGCATGTTTATGAACCATCTGTCTTTTACTGTACATTAAACCCAGATAATATGTTTTCGGCATGTTGTTCAAGCATTTTCCGCAATCATTTCTTAGCAGGTGATTCGCTGAAAGTTTCCCTAAAATGAGCCCTTCTATCCTGATTTGCTTGTGCTCTGTTACTTTATATACATAAAGTCTCAGTTCCATTTAAACTGGAAAAAATTAAATGTTCTATAGAGAACAATGTCTTTGTATTCTCATTAATCTAAAGAGCAAAATGTTCTATAGAGCGTGGGTAATATAGTTTCCCACAGCAGTCATTATAAATTTAAGACATTGAATTCTTTTGCCGTCGTTTGATATTTTACTAGTAACATTTTGCTTTTGAAAGAAAAGAAATTGCAATACTGGGTATGTTTTCTTTATGCCTTATGTTTAATTGGGAGATATTTTTCAATGTGCAGATAGTAATTTTTAGATTTCAGTTGCAACTTAACTCTGCCATAGAAACTTAGTATAGATACTTTCTGCTATATCTATAGCAAAACTTATTGCATTATTCTGCAAATTGCAGCTGAGATACGCACACCTTTTTCCAGAAGCCATATGTGAACATATTGTGCTGCAGCTAATGGCCCTGTTACCACAGAGTTTTAAAAACAGTTTTCATGATCCTGATATATCTTTTTTATAGAGTTTTTTTTTGCGTTTCTTTTCTATATTTATGTGCAGTGTGTTTGTACAGAGCTATGTTGCACAGTTATGATTCTTCGGAACTCCATACGTACGCGAGCGGAAGCAGTGTTAACATTTCCATCTCTCCAGGAAACCTCAGGCCTCAGACACTGCTTTGATAAGATAATACACATTATATTTCGCGTTACGCGTACCGTGCGCAGCTTTTACGGTGATTACACTACAACTCCCTAGACAGAAACAAATAAACATAGCTCACGTACTTCAACCAGATTCTTAATCAAAAGAAGATACTACAATATTTATTCTACTACTCCATTAACTTGATACAGCAACTGCTGACTGGTTTGCTTTTCATTAACATTCCTCCGTTGATTTATGTGTCAGTTTATTACAGCATCATAACATTCGTGATTACGTTAAACACAACATTTAGAAAGTATATACTGCAGCTACGTGAAATGGCACCAAAGCAAAGTATTTTAAGTGGAAACTCAGAAACTTCTGCAGTGTTTTAAAATATGGCAGAATTCTATTTTTTGACCACCGGGGTTTAAAGCGATATGCTCGCGTTGGTTTTGCCCCTTCGCGTTAAATGAACGAAATGGTAGATGTACGTAATACCTTAAATGGAAAAAGCATGACACATTCTTTTTTAAGCAGCACCATTAAGCAATTACACGGGTCAAATGTGTGGTCACATCATGCATTTAAAAGACACATAAGTAAAACGCCGGTGGGAATGCAAAAATCGATGACATCTAGCCACAGGCTTCATATTAACACACACTACCCTTAGAATTAAAGTGAACCGGTCACACCGCAACATAAATTATATTTAGTGCAAGCTCTGTACACTAATGTACGGGTTTTAATTTCATCATCTCAATCAGTGTGGTCCTGTGTGGTCTGCCTTACAACCGCATCCAGAACTCCAGTAAGAACATGGAGACCACGGGGATCGACGTACATCCTCCGTGCGCAGCCATTCAGATTTACGGGCGCCAGTGATTTACACGTGAAATAGAAAATGTTCTCGTTGCGCTTTTAACTTTATATGAAATCATTGCTATTTTCTACTTTTTTGGTGGGGACCGTACAACCACTTGATAAATTGCGGCCTGCTGTCCAGATAGTGCAAATGAATGTACTGCGTAGAGATCAGGGTTTGACGGAGGGGGTCCTTGCAGCATGGACTGCTACAGGACAGATGCCAAAAAAAAGAACACCAAGTGATTTAAGATGTCATTCCCACCCTCATTGACGGAGCTACATGTGGTCTTTATAGACATCACATACGCTGCAATATAATGGATACATTTTAAAATAGCTTTGTCACTGGCAGCGTTCTCCCCTCCATTACAGACGTTTCCCTCGCTGCAAAGCCACGGCCGCTGGACCACCAGTGCGCGCTGGCACGGCTGGATTAGAGTATTCCGGGATGCATTAAGGCTCCACATCATAAATTACGACACTCGCTCTTCGCCACCAAGGGGGAAGAGAGGAGCGGGGTCCCCCACATCGAGGTGTAATTTAAGGTCCGCGCTTCTCTTGGAGGCAGGGCTGTGAAGAGAATGGTGAGAAATGGGAAACGAGCTGCTTCCTCTGTTAAATTCTGAGTGAAAAAATTGCATACTCTAGTGCCCCCCGCTCGTTTTATTCTATAAGCCAAGGGAACTGTGTCACTACTGAAATACAAGCAGTGTGTTTTTTCTAAACATACTCCGTATTGTTTCAATCGTCTCACTCAGAAAAAAAACTGCTTCATCTGTCTGTATGTTTGCATTTTACTTTTTAACATTTTTAAATGACCTATGAATAATGTGCACGTTATGCCAAAAAGTCGTATTACCTCTAATATAAGCCTACCATTCATCACTGTAGGTATCTCCACTTTGCGCCCTTCGCGTTTTGGGATGGGCGCCAAGTTCACAGTGATCTTGCATTGCATAAGTAATTATGGGAAATGGATGGATGCTGGGATGGATGGATACTGTATGTACTGGCTTTATTCAGACGTTTAAAGTCATGCAGGGAAATTAATTTCACATCCTCTGCTCAGATGGAGAACTTTATTCTGGTTTTAAACAGTCCTTAAGCTTCCAGTGATATGTAGTAAGAAAGAAAAAAAAAGATTAAAAAAAGTCACATTTAATCAATGGATTTCAGTCCTTGTCTGAAATTTGGGGGCATTCGATTAATTTAATGAAAATGGTGAAGGATCACATTTATTTATTGGTGTTTGGCATGCAGTTCACAATGGACTGACCACTGTAATCGGAGAAATTGAATGATTCATTTATCACTGCCAAGTCCCCATGAAGCCTGCTTGGACTGTCAGGACTTGGCATTGCCTATACTTTCATTATGGTTTGTCGTGTGTCCAAATTCAAAGCATACTTCACTCACATGTTTCTGCGCACACGCTGCCAAAACAGCCCATTTTAATCATCTGTAATATCAAGACCCTCATTTCACTGCAGATCTCTGTCAATTTACACACTTTAATCTTATTCTTTCTCTGCACTTGAAGGACTTACAGAGCTATTAGGTTTGAATTTAGTTCTATTTAACCCATAGCAGACACACTGATTTTTTTTAAATAAGTAGCATTTGTCTGTTTGCCTGGTGAAATTAGTATTGATTTTTGAATTATCATTGTAATGTTTCTGAGCAGAGATTTCTGTCCATCTCTGTTTTTGTGATGGAAAACTGCAACTGTGATCATAAGACTGACAATTGAAACAACCCAAAGCCAGGATAATAAAATTCTACATATTTATTAATAAAATACAGACTTTAAGAGGGTTTTGTGGAATTGCTATTAACCATTCAAACACCATCTATGAATTACCCAAGTACAGACCACCCAAAATCTGTGTTTTGTACTCTGCGCATATCTTGGCAACTTAGCTCAGACACTCAGAGACAGGGCTGAATGTTCCTATTGCACTTGAAGTGAAGGTGGTTGCCTGCTTCAACGCTAATGAGATTCCAGTGTGCAGAGCTTCAGCAGAGCTGACATCAGATTCCTCCTCTCACCGTGGAACTGAGCTGAGAAAGGGGGAGCAGTAATGTGTGGCAGAGACTGCCTCTGCTTTTCAGTCGGGCCTCTCCAGTGTTCTTTGGAAGTGTGTGTGTGTGTGTGTGTATGGTAGCAAGGAGAATGCATCTATTCCCATTGCAATCCTGCCATTAGCTAATGAGCTTAATATAGACAACTACTTAGCCGTAAAAAAATCTGCTGATGTCTCCAGTTAAACTGCACTGCCGTCCAAAAGCAAGGTGCTGTCACTGTGTATGTTTTATCAAAAGGAGTTTTTCAGAGTTATGACTGAAATCAGGTGTCTTAGGTTCTGTTTTATCTTGGATGAAATATCTGTCGAGAATAAAGCAGAGAACACAGATGGATGAAGCAGCCCGATAATGCAAAAGAAACATTTTAGTGGGATTTCCAAATTGAGCTGGGTGTTTGTCAGATTTTCTCTTTTTGTCTAGTCTAGAAGTCAGCCGGACCGCACTGTGCAGGCCGTTCTGTGCCTCTGACGCCGCTTTAACCGTCCTCACAGTAGAACAGACGTGATCCTGTGTGTTCCAGCCATCAGAGGCTCACAGCGTCTCATTACCCGTGTCTGAATGCCACACAGGCTCTCGGAGCTGCACATCCTGGCATTTTCCTGCAGGGCCGGCGGGAAGGCTGTTGTTTTCGGGCGGACAGGAAACACCGCAAAAAATTTGCACACAAGTTAAAAACACATTTTTCCCTACTCTCTCACTCTTTCTCTCTCTCTTTTTCTCTCTCCCTCTCTCTCTGCAAGACCCAGGGAGGCTAATTAAGAAGCAGCGGTTGGCACGGAGATCGTCGAGGCAATTTGCGTCCCAGCGGGTAATCAAATGTCGTTCACATCACAACTGTCTGTGTGGCAGGACCTGCTGAGGAAAATGAACTGGGCTGGAGAGTAATTAGTAGGTAAGGTGCATTTCATCTTAGTCAGTGGATGAAATTGCACACGTCTAAAATAAACACTGGGCTTAAAGGAGAGGGATGGTGATGATGAAAGAGAAAACGAATGAATGAGTGAGTCTTAGACCTTTTTTATTTTGAAGTCAAAGTCATAGTGGATATTTTTGTAGATTTCATGATTATTCACAAGAAATGTGCCTTTGCAACATGTAGGACTAAAATGTTTTTACATTCATTTTTTATATAATGCACTTCAAATGTGTTATTTCAAATGTGCGTTAATTCTTCTAATATGCTGATTAAATGTTACTTACAAATTGGGATTTTTAGATCCTGTGTGGCACCAGTATGGTGGGAAATATACAGAGGCCATTATATTTTATGAGGGTAAAGCACTTGTGAATATCTAGTAAATTAGATAAGTATGTCTTATTTTGGAATTTAAATAAAGGGAACAAAAAATGTGTGGAGAAAGTCCCTTGAGATTGTCAATCAATGCCAGCGGAGTTGAAACACTTACTGGTAAACTGATCAGTAGGTAAACAGCTCCTTTGTAGTAATCTGTCCTAGAACTTTTTAATATGATAGTTTGAGGGAATGTAAAAAATACGTAGTGGAGGCATATGTTTTATTACTTCAAGCATGAAGATTAAACATTTTAGCCTACATACACTGTAAAGTACTTGCAGATCTACAATCGACTAGATCTAGCTTGTGTCCCAGAGGGCCTTAATGAATTGACTCTATGTGTTTAACCTTTGCAGCTAGAAGGTGTTAGTGATTCCAAAGTAGCTTACAATTGCCAAATTTATGAGTTATGGGTCACACGGTTAAAAAGTGAAGGACAAAGTCCACAGTGTGACTGGGCAGCTTTTCAGGTTTACCCCAATTGTGCACGATTAGTGAGCAATTTCCTTAAGTGTTCTCTATATCTTCCCTACACTGTCTGCCGGGCTGGTGTTTGCTTTCACTACTCCAGAATTTGCATTCATGCACCACGAAGCATGAGTTTACCAATCTGAAAATGGAGCACGATTAATTAGTTCCTTCTCTGTGACCATCAAGGCAGTCTGGTCTATGAGCTGTCTTCGTATTCACATGACCGTTGTAGGAACCTCCATGGGACCACATCTCATGCACATCTGGTGCATTTTATCATTTTAATTGTAAGAGGATGACGGTACCATGTAACCACCGTGATTCCTGCACCTTTGCCTCTCCTGTTTAATCGTCATGAATGCATGTATGTGTATCATCAGGTTTGTATTTTTGTTAAAGTTTTTTCGTCCTGAGTTGTGATGGTTAATATGACACATTGATGCCTTCATTTGATTCCTCAGGTTGCTAAGGAAACACTAGCCCATTGCTGCTATGGAAGTCAGCTGCTAACCATCAGATTCCAGAGGCCAGTAAGAATCTCAAATTATTACATTTATATTTTTATTGCATTTAGGAATGGTTATTTCCTTTCAATTTTTTTTATTTTTATTTCATTGTTTTAATCTCTTTGAAAAGCTCCAAAACCAGATTTGGACAGTAGGAGTTTTGCCCCAGACTGTAACACTTATCAAAGCATTGGCACAATTCAGCCATTAAATACACATTGTCCCAAGAACGTCTGATTTTCATTTGCTAATGTCTCATTAAGCAAACACATGAAATCTATTAAATGTTCCACAGATAATAATGACATGTTCAAGTTCCTGGATGTTTTAGGGCTTGTGGTTCTGATGGGGTCCAGTAGGCAGATTTCCATTAAATTCATTATCCAGTGTTCATATCAATATCTTCCTTGTCCCTGAACACCTAAATTTCAGGGAAACTTTCACTGCACTGTTCACTACACTAAAGGTATTACCTGCATAAACTCTTAAGGTAAAATTATCTCACCTGTAACCCTATACATGAACTAGTCATTGTTTTCTCAAACTAGTTAGCTCTGTCCCATAAATCCAATTACATTCACCTACACTGTCAGAAAAAAGTACCAGTTTGTACCTTTACTTGTTAGTGAGGCTGTACCCTCAAGGGTCCGTCAGTTGTACCTTAAGTGTAGGCAATTGTACATAATAGATAACCAGAAATATTTTGGTACCATTGGGGTACATTAATGTTGCTTGGACCTTGCAGACATTCTGGCAGACTTGTCCTGCTGAAAGCCAAGCAAGACGCAAGGCAGTACTTTCACTCACAAAGCTCTATTACTGACAGCCCTGAGAAGAGCAACAGAACCACAACCCGGTATCTTATGCTATTACACACACAGCCCACGATACTGGCTCCCACTTCAACAAGACAGGGTGGGAGCACTGTTCACTACACTGACATTACCAGACATTAGCACTACACATGACATTACAAGCGGTGGGGGGCAGCAGACGAACATGACACAGTCATTAATAGTGACACTGTACATGGGCTATTTAAAACACGCGGAGACCCACAATGCACTGGGAAACATGTAAATCAGCTCCAGCTAACGAGCGGCAACTTGCAGACGCTACAGTAGATTTCCTGAAAGCGTAAAAGTAAAAAAACAGTGCAGCAGCAGTTACCTAACTCATATAAACAAAGAAAAAATAACATTTTTGCACTGGACTTTTAGTTTTCGGTACAAATTATTTAAATCCAAGTAGCTATTTTTTCGTTTTTCATGTTCAGATTTTTGGTATCACATTTACTTTTAACTTTCTTTTCTTCGCCTGAGCCCCTTCTATACCAGGTACACGCTGCTGAAACGCTAAATCACTGCGGTCTGAAAGAGAAAGATCTGTTTTTGTCCGTTTGCAGCTGTACCCTGACGCCCCCTCCGCGCCCCCTTAAATCTCGCCAGGGCCGCAGTGTACATTGTGCTCCGCACAGAATGCGTTTGTTTCCTATTGTAATATGAAACATGCGCGAGCCCCTTTTATGAACGCAGCGAGACAATTAAGACCACATTAGGTCCTTCAAGCACTTGTAATTTCATAAGTGAGGGTTTGAAAATGAAATGGGGGAAACCCACAACCTTAGGAGAGGCACTCGTGGTGATGGGAAACAGATATTAACCCGGCGCGGCTCTGCCGGCAGGTCTGCCCCCGGCGCCGCTCGCCGAGCCCACCCACATTGGCACCTGCTCCTGCTAACGAGGTGCCTCTCGGCCGCGCGCCGCGGGAGCCCCGTGCGCGCTCATGTGACGCGGGCCGCCCGGGGTGCAAGACCTACGGCGAATTAATGGGGGTGGGGCTCGCGTGGTACCAGCATGAACGGCTGATTGCTTTTTCTTTGCTTTTTTTTTTACTGATCGCGTCACTGAAATCGTGCCATATTGACGGTTGGCAGTCGCACTCAGGCATCACTCGTCGTAGTTCATTAAGACAAACGCCTCAAATGGAGACTGACAGGCCGATTGGGGGTTCTGTCTGGGGTGTGAGGAAGCGGCTGTTGTATGGCAGAATTTCTTAATGAACGGCTGCTGTTTGTTGTTTGTTGGTACATTTATTGTAATTTATTAATCATCTTGAAAGTTTCTATGGGGAAAATGTTATATTTCCTTATACTATCCTTTCTTTTCGCCAATAAAATGAATTTTGTTAAAAATATCTGTTAGCAACATGTGTGAAAAAAACACTTTTAGGTAACTGGAACAGATCCCTACTGTAAATCTATCTTGGGCGCATACCTGAAGGGGGCTTTTCACTCATTTAACTGATGGGTCTGGTGGAGTACATTTCCCAAGTTTACACAAACTGTCCAAATCCCATGCTGTGCAAAAAATGATGTATTGTCTTCATTAGATGGAAAAATATGAGTAATCTCCAAGCACGTTCAAGGTCTGCGCTGGTTTATTGTTTTAGGTGAAGGTGCTACCTACCATTATTTACTTTGATCATGTGCATTTGTCCCTTTGCAATCAGACTAAGGCCATTAGGTTGTTATCACAAGTGCCATAGCTTGATACCTTGAGCAGGATTTTGAGCCATTTGTAATGGAGATTGCTTTCTTCTTAAAAGGGCCGGCTGGTGCTCTTGTTTTAAAAGCATATATCAGGCAAGAAGGGTTCATTACCCAAAAATGAGCTGAAAGTAATCTCTACAGAAGTGTGTGTGTCTGTGCGTGTGTGTGTCTTGTGGTTTGGGAGGGCGGGGGGGGGGGAGGGGGTAAATGCTTGAA
>JAODKE010000125.1:10098139-10112983 GCA_026779605.1 Mormyrus hasselquistii
TATCCCTACTAAAGCGCCCACTGCAATCAGATATCCCCACTAAAGCTCCCACTGCAATCAGATATCCCTACTAAAGCACCCACTGCAATCAGATATCCCCACTAAAGCTCCCACTGCAATCAGATATCCCTACTAAAGCTCCCACTGCATGTAGGTCTATCTGGTGAACCAGCGAAGACAGTAGCATGATGTTTTTTTTCCATAAACTTGCATTTTACACAAATAACCAACCAGGCTTGTTTTCTGGATCCTAGTTATTTCCTGGCCTTCAGCCAAGCTACAAACATACATGAGTCATTTTCTCTGCCAACCCAGGGCTTCAACACCACTGCAATCCCACTAATGTTAAACATCGCAGGCTGTATTTTGTCAAGTTGTCTTGTTTTTTTCTAGCACTGCCTTCTTCTGTCTAAAGGGATTACAAGATTCATACATAGTATAATCATATTTATATCCTTACTTGTGAATCATCTTACTTCATATGATTAAACTTAAATCCCAAATCAAAGCACATTTTAGATTACAGATTATACTTATGTACAATTAGTTTTGTTTTAGTAGAGCTGTGGTTCTTTTCTTCTGTAGAATTCCAGAAGTTTTAAGGGCATCTGAAGGAGCACAAGATAACTTGTAACACTGCAACACCAGCATCCACGAAACATCCAACTGTACATCACAAGGGGATCGGAGCTACACAAAGGTCCCAGGACGGCTGGAGATACTCTTTGAGGACGGCTACCTTCCATGAAGACCCACAGTGTGCTTTGCTAAGCTTTGGAAGACACTTCATGACCTGCAGCTGTGCTGCATGGAGCTGCGGGGAGGTATTCCATCATTCTCGCGCTCCCAGACAAGCGAACTCGGCCGTCAGGGAGAATTTCAGGCCCCTTATTGATGATCCAAGCCTTCAAAGTAGCCCTTATTTCAGCCCATGCTAAATCATCACATATGAGGGAAACCTGCCTGCAGGTTCGTCTCCAGGAATGAGCAATCAGGAGACTAGAGAAAAACAGCAAGGTTTCTTAATCAGTCTGTATAAATCAGTGTTTCCCAATCCAGGCCTGGGGACTCCCAGACAGTTCAGGTTTTTGCTCCCTCCCAGTAGTTATTGGGAGGGGAGTAAAAATATTGCCTGTATGGCAGGGAGCAATGGGGGAGCAAAAACATGGACCATCTGGGGTGCCCAAGAACCACATTGAGAAACACTGGTTTAGCCAAGGATATCGCACTAACACTCCAGAGAGACATGGGCAAATACGATATGTCAGGAAAGTCATCAAATAAATTATTATTCTGCTTGACACATTTTAAAATCAAATTTGGTTTTTCACTCATAATTTACATTAGACTGGGTGCTGATTTACTTTTAGTTTGGAGACAGCTGATAGAGGACCATGTCTTGCTAGCTGTCCAATACAGAACTTAGTTGACATCGAGACACTCCATAGAACCTTAAACACAAATGCTGCACGCTGGAAACTTGTAGCAGCCAAAGTAATAAATGTTAATTTATCGAAAAAGAAAAAGTATCGAGTATTACATAATCAGCAAGACAATCGGGCATAGGAGCGGAGCAAAGTGAAAAGATATGAGAAACGCAAAGATGCAAAATATGCAAAGGATGCAAAGATGACCGCGAGATCACAGGACAGGCTGCCCTCAACATGTTTGACGTCCTCCAAACCAGCACCGTGCGCATATTTTATGCATTTATACTAAGTTTACTAAGTTTTTTGTGTGTCGTCTGCTTGCCTTTACTTGTCGTCTTCGGCTTTCGTAAAACTCCCAGGAAATTCCCATTTAACTTCTTAATCAGCCCCCGCGATATATCGAAACCGTAATTGAGAAAGCCACAATGCAGACGGGTCTTATGTACATAATTTTATTGCTAAGTACTATGTGTAATTTGCAAGCCAAGTGATGTTCTCCGTAAATGATAACTTTGTGTAATCAGCATGATTCTGCGACGAAATCGCGGAACTGCAAGTCTGGAGCCTTCATAACACCGTACTTATACGGGTACATTTTATTATTCCTACGGGGTTTCCCTACGGCCCCTCCTTCACTCAGCAATGCGGTTGTGTGCGGCGATGAAGTAACTCTCCACATTTTGCATCACAGACAATTAAGAATTTCATGTACCTAAATGTATGGGCTTTTATTAATTATTCATGATCTTTGTTGAATTTAATTATACAGCTGTAATTGCTTCAATACCACACCGCAATACTAATAAGGGAAGAGTGCATTCAGTCAGCAGCATTGCGGTTAGCCTTTAACTTTAGCTAATGAACTATCTGTGTTGTTTTTTATTTGTTTCAAAGACCCTCGAGCCCATAACGTGTATGAGGGAGATAAGCATAAGATCTGCTGAAATGAATTAATGAAAGACAAGTCATTCTGCGGTTTTACTGAATTAATTAAAAATTATTATTGGACATAAAAAACATTTTATGTGTATTTTACAAGTTGTGCAATATTTCTATTTCCAGGCTTATTAGCTCAATATGTTAATTACAGTGGTTGCTACTAACTGTTTTGAATTTGGAAAAAACACATTTATTGTAGACTGATTGTTCTAGACTGAAAAACAGCTTGACTTCTACTTCCCATAATGCTCTATTTATAACAGAAGCATGAAAATACATTTAGATTTATTTATTTGGCAGAGACTTCTGTACAAAACGATATACGAGACCATTTTACCTTCTAAAAAACAAAAACATTTCGGTGTCACGTTAGAGCGTTAGTGTGCCTTTCATCTTTTGTCAGCATTAATGAACGACCATTGCGGGTTTTTGTTGGTTTGTTTTGTATTTTTAGACAAAAAAGTTACTTCAGTCACACCTTCGGTTTTTTCATCTAGGCGAAATTGCTCAGATGTCCAAAAGGGAATAAGATTATGCAGAAGAGAAACGTGATAACTTTGTTGTCCAGCGACGTGGAGAGCAAGATATTTTTCTTCTGGTTTCCGATGAGTGATCACAAACAAGGCAGATAATCCAATGATCAATAACAACTGAGGAGAATCTCCATAATGTTTATTTAGCCACTTTGAATGGGGAATTGTGTCAGGTGGAAGGTACTTCACAACATTATTTCAAATCAATTGGAAAAACAAAAGCATTTTGAGGCAGTTCCCTTCCCAGCCTTGCAATTCTTTGCAGTCTAGGTTTATACAACAGAAGGTACCTTAGGGACACCAAGATAAGTATCTTACATGTCACAGACAGTTATGCTTTCCATATGTTGATGTATTCGATGCGATTTTAACTGATACCATGCACTGTTAATATCCTCTACAGTGTGTATATGGTAAATATTCAGCTGAAAGTACCATAGTTTAACGAACAACATTTAGCAAAGATAGATGTACGAGGTATGTAAATTATATAAAATGATAATATATCGGCTCTTCACGACATGAGATATATACGTTAAATCATGCGAACATTAAGGAGGAATGTTGTAACCGCTAGGAATCCAATAAATAGGATAATGGTGCGTGCTAAGTAACTGAAAATGTGTATGTAACAGAAATAATGCACGTTTCGACGTACTTTTGGGGGTTCAAAAGCGTAGAGGATAAGTAGGTAAAATTTGTCATTTGTATCTGCCAGTGAAGCTTGACTTATAGCGGCTTCCTCTTTCACTCCAGGTCCATAAAATTGCAGTTGATAGCAGTTGTCCCAGCGGACGATGCTAAGAAAAACAAAAGCATGAATGGCTTACATTGATTTCGGTATCAAGGGAATTACGGGCTTATATCCTTACCCCTCCTTATGGAAAGGTCACTTTACTGAACAACTATTCAGGGGCTGCTGGAAACAGTCCAGGAGAGCGAATGTAAATTTTCTCGCAACTTTTTTTTTCTTTCGTTTTAAAGACAACAGCTAACATTTCTAATACAGAAAATGGTTGTTTATTTAGAGTGACAAAGGGGATTTCCCACTTATAGCAGGTCCATAACGCCGACCGTTTTCATGTAAAATAATAATAAGAATAATAATAAATAATTTACAATGGATGCATTTTTTTTACACATTGAAAGAGGAATATCTTAAAATATTGCTATTGTTGATTGCTTCTTTACAAACAAGACGCGACAAAAATATTATATATGATTGGATTTGTATTATATTCAGTTCCTATTACTGGGAAGCAAAAGTGAGCTATTTAGGATATGTAAATATTCTAATCTTTATGAAATTATAATTTAATGTAATAGAGGATATGAACATTGACATTCAGTACATTCATCATTAGTAAAGTATTCATTTAAATGGATTTTTGAACTGTCTGTAAATCAGATATTAATTTAAAATAGGGTAAATGGTTAGTCCGAGTTCTCGTATAGTGAGACGATAAAGCCAAAACTAACAAAGTCTGTATGTAGATTTGGAGATTTATTGATGTGATGCTTTACATCCTTCTTCTGGTCTGCTCAGTGCTACATTCTGCTTAATTTCCTCACGGGGTTGGGGAAATTCTATCCGCAGTTTGCGCACAGCGGGTCAGCCAAAACATGATAATCTGTGTAGCATATGTGCTGGAGATAGAGACCACC
Source organism: Mormyrus hasselquistii (assembly GCA_026779605.1). Lineage (NCBI taxonomy): Eukaryota > Metazoa > Chordata > Actinopteri > Osteoglossiformes > Mormyridae > Mormyrus > Mormyrus hasselquistii. Next base: position 10,102,707 of record JAODKE010000125.1, read on the forward strand.
GGAGCGCACTTCCCCGGCTTTCCAACTGGAGGAGAGGTGTCAGGAGAACAGGAGAGGGGGGGAAGGGACCGGGGCGCCCACTCTTCTATGTTTCTTCTCTGTTTCGTAATTTAACTCCTGCTCTTTCTTGCCGTTTTTTTTTTTAAAAAAACTTTCCTATGCATTATTTAAACATTTTGTGCAATAATGCAGGGCATAATACTGTACTATATTTAACTTTGCATTAGCCTATATTTAAAATAAATCGCCGACGAATGTCTTTTTTCCACAGAAATAACATGTAGCCTAAACTAGCAGGTAATGAATGCGCTGATGCATTCGTTACTTTCGAAAGGTCGTCGGCAATTTAGTGCATGCAGCCGAGTTACAAGAGAAGAAGGAGGGAGGAAATGCCGCGTTAGAGACGCACTGGATGAGAGGGTCGCCATTCATCTCCGGGGACTTGAGCGTACACCCAGCAATGTGGCTTCAGAAGCACCTTCCCGGGCTATGAGGGAGGCTTTGAGCTAATGAGTAGGATGTATGGCAGCCTTCATTGCCACTGCTCTTTTATAATACGAGTAACCACAAGTACCTGGACCTTTATTGTCATCCCTTTAAGTTTCCAAAGTGCACTTGTTAAGTACCCTGGCATGCGTGTATTTCCAGGATAATTATTTGGTAAGTGTTTCCTTGTGGCTTGGTTTTGGTTCCTAAATTTGCACAGTTATAAATGTAAACTCTAAATTCACTATGATGCTGCAATACTTACAGACTGTTTCTTAATTTAAATATACAACCGATTCCTTAGATCAGTCTAAGGAATTTAACCGAACATCTCCGTTAATAATAGTTGTACCGAGAGATAATTCAATGTGTTTAAATAATGGCCGCCGTATTTAATTAACAAAAAAGAAAATATGCCCAACTGCAACATTTTTAGAATTATGGCAATTGGACGACATTTTACCGATCAAGCAGCCTTAAAGCCTTTCTGATATGCACACCTTTAGAAAGTCTTTGATGATTAAGACAAAACCTATAATTTTAGGATTAATTAGTAACATAGCAGAATTTTTAAAAGGAAATATTTATTTCACTAATCACAGTTAGGAGGATGCAGAGTAAACTTTTTATCACAGATTTTTCTCTCAAAGAAAAAGTTGCAAGATCAAATGGCAAAGGACATGAAAACAAGATCAGAATTACATGATGTACTGATTGTTTGATAATGCCAGAAATCAATGGAATGTGACTGACTACCCACAACCGTAAAGCAACTGACAGCTTGTTTGAGCAAAAAAAAAAAACACTGCGGTCATACATCTGACACTCTCACCTGACACTTGAACTTGGAGATATTTGTGAAATTCATGTAGAATTCAGTTTAAAAAAAAAATCTTATTTTTTTTTCAACTGAGTGTAAATGCAAAACATCCATACGTGTAGTGAAAGTTCTGTGGAATGGAGTCAAACTGGAAGGTTTGTTATTCAGGTGAAATACGCTGTATCACATTAAACGTAGTGAAATGGCAGCAGCAAAAAAGTAACAATGAATATAGAGAAATGACAGTAAGACCCTCAGCAGTGTTAATTGGATTAAGCTGTACTTACTGGATATTTTGTACATTATTTATGAGCACTTGACTCCAGGAAACAGAAAATGTAAGATGTTTTTAATTTTTGAGAAAACATTAGGCCCATAATTTTAAATATTTGCCCATGGTACTAAAAGGAAAACTCAATGTGAAACCTTTACCTTACAGTGGCTTACACTGGAGCACTTTGCAGTGCTGGGGCTCAGCTGAAAATATTTAACTATATTTATAAACTAACTATAATTATAAACTCACTGCACTATATTAATGTAGTTAAATGTGCATATATTTTCATTATTACTGTAATAAACAACTGCATTCCTCAAAATATTTTTCACATTCAACCAAGGTAATGCTGGCTTCCTAAATATCAATCTTTGAAAGTAATTGTAACAAACATTACCCATTAATCCTGCCTAAAGAAATATCGACGCTCGGCTGGAAAGCTTTGCACTGATCAGAGAAAATGCGCAACACAGGGAATTTTTCTTCACTAAATCCTGTCTGGTTTTTTAGTTGTTTTGTTTTTTTATATGGCACAGCATAAGCTTCACTGTCCCAATCTAAAATCCTTCAATCATGCTACACTATAGATATTTCCACAGGATGGCGCACACACACTTATGTAAACATGTGTACAATTTAATTCATTTGATTGCATTTCATGCTGTGCCATTTGATTGGAGGACAGAGAAAGCTATCATTGCATATGAACCAACTGCTGCTGTTAATTGCTATTCTTCTTCTTTGCACAACGTGTCGGATGGTCGAGGGGGGAAAAAATGGAACAATTTACAGATCTATCCGCTCATTTGTAATATTAGTGCTGTTACTTTTTACGATACAAGCCCCTTCAGCGCTACTTCTGTGGAACTGACAAATCTGCTCCACCTTCAACCACTAAAAGGACACTTAATTGGGTCATAAATTAGCCAGTGACACAGTCCTACAATGCTACAGCAGCAGCCAATTAGGTGTTATGATTGTTCATTTGTACATATTCTTTTAACGCTCACCCACAGGGCGACGTGAAGCTGCAGACAGCGGGACGTTTCCTCTAAGAAACCAAGTAAATTGAATTACAAACATAACAAATACACATTTAAGAGCAGTGTTTAGAAAAAGAGCATCACGTTAAATGAAACAGAGTGATTAGTGGCTTTGAATGTCTCAAATTAAAGCAAAGCTGAAAATAACTTGCGGCTGTGTGCTCTGTGCCACAGCGAAAAGGTATCTCAGATATGACAGGCTGAGTGGCTGGTGCACCAATGAAAAACCCACTGCGCACAGCTGAAAGTGATGTTAGAGGGCTCCAGTGGGGAGCAGTAAACAGCCAGTGGTCCACTGGAAGCTGGAGAAAGGTATTATGGGTGGTCATATGAATCAAAATTAAATCTAGTAGGTGAGATCCTGTACGAGAAGCCTGGAATGATAAGTGTTGTATGCTGCGGCGGCGGGTAATGATTATAAAACAAATTCAGTCTGTAATTATGGCATAAATAGTATTACTTTGTATAAACAGATGAACTAATTACAAATGCTTCCACTGTGTTAGGGAAGTAATAATAAAGTCAAATCCCCAAAATAGTTTCAATCCCCGAAGTATTTCATGATGATTGTAGAGGCTTTGCCATAAGACCTTGATGGGTAAAGTGGAATATGTTTGAGGTTATCCAATATGCTTCTTTTTTGAAGCATTTACTTATATGTAAAATTATTTAGTATTATTTTCTATACGAATCCTGTCAGACATAGATGTAGTTATAATATGCAAGATGTCTCCCGTGCTACTGAGTATGTGACTAACCCACCCATGAAAACACCTTGATGTCCAACTGAGATCAGTTCAACTTCTCTTTTCCTGACCACCCTGACGGACAGGCCCTGCAGCGAAACTACAGTGAAATCCGAACAACGCCGGACTCCAAAAATGTTGTGATTGAGTAGAGGAACTACTTGCTGCTGAGGGAGGAAGTATCAAATAAAACTGCATCTTTTTCCACTTTGTTGGGACTCCTCCAGTTAAACACGTCTACTGACATTTAATGCCCCACCAGAATCGAAGATGAGTTCACAACAAAGAGTATATTCATGTGCCCATTTGTTGAAAAAATAGTCCTGTTTCCTTCTCATATCCTTTGAAATGATCACCGTTCATGTCTTGTACTGAGCAATTGTTTTTCCTTCCAGCTGCCTGTACTATTCTCAAGATATCAGTGCACAGTCGTGTTGCTGGGGGCCATATGATTTGCTGTCACTCCAATGCCAGATGTACCCACACACGATGCTGTGGAAATTTTGTCAAACACATGACACAATGGCTATCAGCTCAGCAGCATATGGAATATTGCTCTAGCTGAGGTTAACAAATTGGGTGGAGTAACCATTCACTTAGACCATACCCTATAATTTACTTACTGAAACTTAATTACCTGCATAAATTAAAAGTATTCTTCTTGTGTATTTATAAATAAGGGGAACAGGGGAAATTTATGTATGGGCAATGGTAAAAACAGTAAATTAGGGGATAGATAAACAAATAAATAAAAAGTGAATAAAAAATTACAAGCTTTAATGCTTAAAAATAGTCTGTCCATGTTAGATCTTTGAATTTACTTGGTTTTCTTTAAGGAATTTATTACATTAACATGAAAACATTTCAGAATGTACTTGGAAGTTATAAATGGAAAGTTAATAGATTATATGGGAGGTCTTGGAAAGGATTTAATTTTCTCTTTTCAACTGTTTGGAAATGCAATAAAGGAAAAGCAGTAGTAAAATAAAATAATAACACCAAAAAAATATTTTGAACAGGACATGGATTAAATCAAGAAGATATTTTTCAACAAGTGGGATACGTTCATGTGAGAGTGGCATTTTCATGCAAGTTTCAGTAACTAATCACATGGTTGAATTCTGAAGTCTTTTCACAACCTTGGTCCTGGAAGCATGATGTATATGTTTTGTGATATTGATATAATTATTAATAACTGTATTGTTTGGTGATGAGAATGCTTACGTTTATTTATGAGAAGAATTGCGTATTTATATGTACATATCAACCGTTTTGTAAGCAGGGGCGCTGTCAGAGGGGTGGCGGGACTTAGGACGATTCCAAGGGCCCCAGAGTGACAGGGGCCCTAAATAATATGGAAAATAACCAAATTGGTCTGGACTGGGGGTCCTAATATATTATGCTTTCACGGGGCCCAAAATCTTTAGCAAGGCCCCTATTTGTAAGTATTAAGAAGCAAACAGGAGAATGTGAGTGATGAGCTGTTTGTAGCAAGAAGGAGTGGTGTGTGTGTTCAGTTTGGAACTGTCAGAAGTCAACCAAACTAAACCTCTTAAATAACTGTAATACTAATCTGTTTCATTCATCAGTTTACAACAACTTTCAAAAGTTGACAGAAAAAAGTGACATGGTAACATTTTACTTGACATTGTCATCTATTGTGCATTATAGATTCCTTCATAATGTATTATAACGGTCAGCATAAGAATTAATAAAGCATTACAGCATCTTCTATTGACAGTCGTAATACTTCATAAGCGCCAATGAAGCTCTCATCCATATTGCACTATAGATACCTTCATAATGCATTATAGTGGTAGTATAAGACTTAAAGATGGTTTGTACTGCATTGTAAAGATTTCTATAGTGCATTGTAGATAAAGCATTCATGATGTATATTAAACATGGCTATAAGGTGTTATACCTTTTTATAAATATTTATAACCATATTTATAAACCTTTAGGCATTATAATATGTTTGTGGATTCTTATAGACATGGCATTCATAGACATGAATTATAAGTTACCAAAGTGTTTTCTATTGCCATGAAGAGCAAGTCATTGGATGCTTTTAGTTGGTCAGGAGATGCTGTCATTTTTGCTGCATACATGTCAAGCTGACTGTAAGTCTATGGACCTTGTATCCCCTGTCCTCTACATACACACATGCTAATCTCATGTCTTCTCTTGAATTAATTGACTAAATCTCTAATGTCCCTAATGGATGCTGTGCACCATAAACATAGTTCAGTCATCAATTTATTCTATATAAAATATTTATTCTATAATTCCATATACAATATTACTTACCAACATTGTATTTCCTTCAGAAAGATAGACTGGGCCAGTATGTCAGCCCTGCTTCAGCGTCATGTTGAACATTATATGTGTCAATGAGTTTCATCTCACTGGGGAGGATAGGCAATCTTCTCATGAACAGAAAATTTTGATAGTAAACTAGAGATTATCTTGTTTTGATAAGAAGCAAAGCAAAAAAAGGAAAACACAATTAAGTTTTGGGCAGAATTTATGCCCCATAAAAAGTTTTTACTGGGTAATTTTTTTTTCAGTGTCTCCTTATATTTTCGAAAGTTATAATTAGGGTGCAGTGACAAGTTAAATACAGCAATATTATAAGATGTTGTGGTGATATCCATTTGTAGATGCATTGTTTTTTTCTTGCTGAGCATCAGTTTTTAAATGTTTTAGTTTAAATACACTATAAAGCATGTATTGCAAATTTTTATTTATCTGGGAAAATTTAGTAACCAGTTTTATCTTTACACAAAGAATCCCCCATGAAATTTTGCATTGACATGGAGTTTATCTGAAGCTTACTTCATTTTTCTTAATTCAGCGATTAATTCATTTAATCACTGAATTAAGAATTTCTTTTTTAAGCAGGGGCTTATTTTTCATACTGTATCAGGGGTATAGGAATTGGGGGGATGTGTCCCTCCCCCCAGTATTTAATTTGGTTAAATGTCCCCCCCTACAATAAATACAAATAAAATTTTGTTTATGAGCCCCAGCCTCCACCCCAATATCGAATTGCCCCCTTTGCCCTTCGAGTGAATGTAATTACAGGAAGGTGAGACCTAGCTCTGCCTTTCAGGGATGTTTGTATGTTTTCAACAATAATGACACTTGCAATGATGATTGATTTCAATCAGCTTTTACTGAGTGGATCACAAATCCCAGTAATCACACAGCAAATCGCCATTTCCACTGCCATTGCCTACAAAGGAAAAATAGCGTTCGACTCCGGAAGGTACACAACCTTGCGACAGAGAGCCTTCATTTGGTAATTTGCGGGAGCCGGCAAAACAAGACCGGGAGCCATCGTGTCGTGCGCCGCCAGTCAATCGGAAGGACGGGAGCTGGAATTACGGCATAACCTCTGGAGCTCGTTTTGGCACCATGTGTGTAAAGTGAGCTGCCTCTCTGCCAGACTGAGATCTGAGACCTCTGGCACTTTCCCAAAAGAACGCTACCTTGGAGAGCAGTGTCACACCACTTTCCAATGGGCATTCATTCATGTATATGTCACTAGGCATGTAGATGTACCGTACATATAATACGCTGCCGATTCATACTCTGTATATGTAGTACACGTTCAATTGTCACATACTATACAGTATATAATAGGTGATACTGCTCCCTTTATGCTTCCATATTTGCGCTCCGCACGCAGCAGCTGAACATGACCCATGTGGCTTAAAGATCCCTCCGCCAGTGGCTCTGCCGTTTTTGATGTGACTGACAAAGGGGTGTCGCACCAATTAAAATGAAACACACGACATAGTGCAGGGCAATGCTGCCTTCGATTTTACGGGATACGGTGTAGCGTTTAAGACTCGCTGCGGTCTCCTTCATTTTCGGGAGACAAAGAAGTCTGCTCACTATAGGTTGTATAATATGAATTCCAGTGGCGGCCGTCTGCAACCCTTCAGCCCCTCGACAGCCTGTCAGCGACGTACGCATTCCTCAGCGTCGGTTCAGACCGCTCGAAGGGAACCGCACAAAGCTGTCGACAGCTTAAACGTTTACCTGGATCACACAGTGCTTTAATATAAATGCACATGCAATGAATCAACTACCAATCAACTATATAGTTTACTTTTTAAAAGTTAACATCATGAGCATTAAGGAATATATTTCTTAAATAACTTTTTTGATATATGTCTTACCTTCAAATCCTCTTTTTCAATGTCTGATTTGCTGTGTTCATGTGGAGCACTGAAATCAAAGACCTTTTAATTATGGATTTTTAACAGCTGAGTGTTTCCGCTCAAATGACAGGGTGTAAAAGACGTCGGTTATTGTCTTTGCCAATGCATACCTTTGCTTACACAGGCTCAGGCCAAAAAAGGCGGCTTCATCATCTGCAGAAGCCGCTGCTTAAGGCAGATGAAAAACACGGCACCACTTTATATACCTCTAACTGTGCGAGGATTTATTTGAATAGTATTTTTGGTCTCAGAACAACACCTAGATATCGATGAAATGGAGCCCTCAAATGTCAATGCAGATTGGATAAACTGCACAGTTCAGCAACTGATATCTCACATCTATCAGACTAACCGCACTGTTAATACAGAATTACATTACACATCATTTTTACACAGCGTAAAACAAAGATTTATCTGAAGCTTATTCTGTTTCAGTGAAAATATATTTGTTGAAAGACATATGGTTGCAATTTAATTATTTAATTATTCAGTAAATATGGTTATGATTTGGAATACAAAAACCTCAGCTTATATCACAAAGAAATACTAATAGAAAAATATTAAAAATTAAAGTTTATTTTAAAACTGTAAACTATATTTTAATAATGCCAAAGATACGCATCACCAGACACTTAAACATGAAAATATACCCCTGTGTAAGTCGACTGTATAGTTTGGTGGTCACAGAAAGAGTTCCTCATATTGCAACCCTTGAATGTAATTGCCAAGCCTGAATTGTCAGATGAACTAATTCTGTTTTAATGTAACATTTTCAAATTAAGAAAGCATTGTTTCTTTGGTAGTTTGGTAGCTTTGTGGATATAAACTGGTGTAGCGATTATATGTGCTTGCATGGACATTGTAGGAAATACGTACAACAAAAAATGTACTAATGCATGCACTGCAGTGCATGTGAATGCGAGTGAATGAATGAATGAATGTTCCATTTATAGTGCTTTTCAAGACCCTCAAAGCACTTTACAGAGCCAATGCCACTTCAGCCACCATGACTGTGTTGCACCCACTGGCAAGTAAAGCTAAAAAACGTGTCCTTTGATTCCAGGCCGAGGATGCGGGTTTCCTTAGGAGATGGGGGGGTTTCATTCAGCCTCTGCAGTATGTGCATGTATGTGCCTTGTGCTGGACTGACACCACACCCAGGGAGCAGCCCTGCCTTCTGAGCCATGCTGTCGACAAAAGGCTCCAGTCCCCTCACATGTCTGCTCAAAGTAAGTGGTTGCAAGATGGATGGAGGCATGTGTGACATCCACAAGTGACGCTGACATCGAAACTCAGTGATGGCCTGCACTGTCCCTCTGTGACCGACAGACTCCTGTGCTCTCGGCTACGATGCCCTTGACTTCATCTTACTTGATGAATCCATCATCCTGCCGCACTATCATGGTAGCTGCAAACCTGCAGCGGCAGTGCTGGGCAGGAAATCTCCGTAATGCCATTATGCCCTATTAGGTCGCTGAGCCATCCACTAAAAAAATAATTTATTTGGTTATATTTGCTAAATATATCAAACAACAGAAAATATTTTGGAATTTGCTTTGTAAGACACCTTATGCAGATATATATTTTGACTTATATATATACAACACACAAGCAACATAGACCTACTTGATAGATAATCAATAATGTAAGGAAAGTCTTATACATTGATACAAAATAAACTGACTATAGACATATCCCTTCTTTTAAAAATGCATGCTAATATATAATAATAATAATATATGTAATATATTATATTCATGCATCCATCAATCTATCCATGTCCCGGCCATCCATACATTAATAGGCACAGGATGGCATTATAGTTACGATTCACCAGCTGTCTGAATGTCTAATAATATGCCCAGATGAAACTGACTAGGGTAAGTGATTGGACTGACCAATTGGGTGTGTATATTAATGTGAAATATTTGAAATGTGAAAAGTTATTTGCATTTAGCTCTACATAAGTGGCTAATCAAGAAAGAAATGCAGTCCACGTTTTTTTTTCATTCTTAACTTCTCACCATTAGCTACTTGTTTACCATTTTTGTTCTTATATCTGATTTATTATGTCAGGTTCGCCGGGACGCCCGGCTGTTTGGACGTGTGGACATGTATGTGGTTTGGAGCGGATCCCGCCACGAGTGGCGTCGCTCCGTTTATTATTATAACTCAAGTGGAAGATGCGGCCAGTCAGTTGCTTTCGAGAGGACGGCGTAACAAATGTGGACCTGTAACAAATGGTTTGTTTCACGCGGGCTGTTATTTTCTCGCTCGCATTCTGCGCTCACCTACTTGGGTGCAAGTGTGATTGATAACTCAGGGTTCATTGTTTCACAAGATCGGCAGACAAGCCAAAGCAAACAAGTGAAACGGAAAGTGTGGCGAAAGTGGGTAAAATAATTCTGCTGAGGATCTTGGCTGGAGGAGTTCAGCTCGAGGTGAGGCAGCTAGATGTAGAACAAATAAAAACACCCAGAACACTTCATCTAAATAAATTATGGAGGCAAAAAAATGCTTATTTACATTATATGAGTATGGAGTGTAGGACTGTTCCATTGAATTTATCATCGGCCTACGATATTTTAACCAGTGGAAAGACTTTTTATGTAATGATTGTAGAAAGTGTCTTAGGCAAACCTGACCAAGAAGCAAACCCCATTGCTTGTATCG
>JAODKE010000125.1:10126938-10142598 GCA_026779605.1 Mormyrus hasselquistii
CTGGGGCAGACCCAGGACATGCTGGACAGATTATATCTCTCGGCTGCCCTGAGAACACCTTGGTATTCCTCCGGTGGAGCTGGAGGAGGTGGCTGGTCAGAGGGAGGTCTGCGGCATCCCTGCCGCCACTTCCCAACCCCAGATAAGAGGCCAAAAATGGATGGATAGATGGATGGATGGATAAATTATTTATTTCCATATGTTAAAGGGTTGAAAAATACTTCATGGCAAACAGTATTTCAACACTTTCATTAAAATGCATAGGATCACTTTGGTTTTTGAACAGATTATAAAAATCTTTTTTTTGTTGTAACCCTTATAATTTTCACAAGGCAGTTGTGAAGTATCTTGGTTTACACCAAATCCAGAAACGTTTTTGAAACCTTATTGCGATTTGACATTACACCGCCCATCCGACCCTGTCCCACGTGTTGTGTTTTGGCCAGCAGGTGTCTAGCCAGCCAGGTCCCTCTTCCATTTTCTCTACGCACTGGCGTGCTTCTCCTGTCTTATTGCCCCTTAGCTCAGTGGTCGAGTGTTTGGCTCAGACGCTCTTAACCCTTTGGGCATGGGTACGAGGTTGGCCAAGGGCCAGTCTCACCCGTTCATTTGTATTTATTTATGTTTCCCCATGTTTATGTTACTTTGACGGATGCAAAGGACATGAATCAATTGGAGCCTTGAATAAGATCACAGATAACAAAGGATTTAAGGCTTAAGGCTCCATTTGTATAAGGATCTGATGCTCGCTAGTCCCCCTTTAGATGATATAATTTTAGATATTCAATGGCCCCTGTGAAGTGCTACTTCCCCAACTCTGTCAGGGTATCCATGCCCCTTTGACACTCGCTGTATCATGAATAGAGTTTTGTTGGTTAGCTAGATAACTTGTCAGATTTAAGGTAGCCCAGTGTAAACGGACTTAATCTTCGTTCACTTACATTTAGCGCAGGCTACCTTAAATCAACCAAGTTATCTTGCTAACCCAAAAATCAAACTTTGTGATACAGAACCCTGGACATCATACATCAATTATCTAGCTTTTTTTTTTTTCTTTATTTAGCTCAATACTTTATATCAGATAATTCTATAACGTATTTGTGTCATGCCCTGCAAACTAAAAAAGGAAATTAACTTAAGATCACAAATGCCCCGCATGACACGGTCCCGCCTTAATCAGATTACGGCGTTCTCCTGCTTCCTGCTTGTCTTTCTCTATTATGATTCTGGGTATTCTCTAAAAGCCCTGGTAGTGACTGGTCGATATACTCCAGACTTAAACTTTCAGTATTGGTTAGCAATTCAGACTTTTAAAATAAACTCTAAGATTGGATCTAAACCAGTGGAACTCCTTAAAACATAGCAATGCGGTTGATTCTCCCATACAGGCAAGTAACTTTGCAAGTGCTTTTTTGACTTATGTGCCCGATGGGAGAATAGACCCCTACAGTAGGTGAATAACCAAAATGTCCATTCCTGTATAAAAGACATGGGGAGGCTGAGGATTTCACTTTCCTCCTACAAAACCTATACCTGTGTTTTTTTGGCAGTTATTGCATTATTGTTTACTTGATGTCTGATGTGTCAATACTTGACTTGGATCTGACACAGTTCAATGTTGGGCCTTGAGCAAAACACACTTTTTTTGTTCCTTTATTCGGAACTGAAGTCAATTATGCTCCCATTGATCTTAGGCAATGTACCGGCTTGTGGTTCATGTCTTCCACTTCACACAAACACAGCTTACACTGGCCAGAGGGATCACAATCACACAAAAGTAGTAACACAAAACAAATGTCACCTATGTTTATTCGGTTTAGACTCTACGATGACATGATGGTCCACTGTAAATCCACTATTCATCAGGACCAGCCCAACCAAGGAGATCAAGCGCACCTTTGAAAGGTCCCTCACCATTGAGCTAATCCTCTGCACCCCGATTTTGAAACTTCTAACATTTTTGCATATTTTCATTTATGTATGATCACCTGTCTCATCAGCTGAGATCCACAGTCTGATACTGACACGCAACATCACTGAGTAACGTTCTTACAATTGAAGACCACAGATTTCTCCTAAGAAGTCCCTGAAAGCCCCTCTGTTATTCATTGTGCTCACTTTTAGAACTGCGGGATAACAATAGAAATCAATATTTACCAGTTTGCCTATTATTTCAAACCCTGTCTGTGAATCTATCTGTACGTGTACGTTGTTATGGTTACTTTTTTGTTAGTTTAGGCTAGAAAAAATCAAGACTGCTGCCTACATATCTCAGAAGAAGGAAAGGATGTTGTGTCACTGTCTAAACAGTGCAATACAATAAATGTCAATATGTGATCATTCTTTTGAATTTTTCATAATTTTCTTTCAACATTATGAACCTTTGAAAGGGGGGGGGGGGTCCTTGGTCCTCACAAATCTAGTAGGAAGAGTGTATTGGAGTTGAGACTGAATAATATTAGCATGTTTGTTACTTCCTGTGACTACAAGATTATTATCTGTAGTTGCTCATTTAGCCTAGTTAATGCCACTTAACTCTTACTGCATCTTGGCACAAACTTGTCAATTAGGCTAGGCCTAGGGTAACGTTAGCCTTGAAAATTGATGTTACATCCATTGAGCTCACTGTCAAATGTTTGTTTTCACTGTGCAAGTGACATGTGGATGCAAAAATGTAGTTATTATTATGTCTGACTTTTGGCGTGCAGTAACTGTTAGGAAGTGTACAGCTTTTGAGCTCCTGAGCTCCGAGCACCCAGTGAATCCAATGACCACCTGGCTAATTTCAGCCAATCAAATGCTTTCCTGGTGGTTCACCCTGCCAGGGTGATAAATGGTGCAGCCCGTAATGTAGCAAATGAAACATGGAAAAACCAAACTTCAACTGCTCAAAAACGAGTTGGCTAATTATTAAATTTTCTGTTAGAAAGAAAAACAGAAAAAAACACATTTTTGTAATATATAGAAAAGAGACAGAGTGGGAATGATTTTGAAAGCTTTCATGGCTTGGGTATGATTTTACAATGTGTATAATAAATGTTTCATAGCCAATGCAGATTTTTCAGAATGTTCTTCTACAAACTCTTTAATAATCTAGGTTACTTTTAAGAAGTTCTTGCAGCATAGCCTTTCTTGTTAATGAGCACTGCTCAAGGCTCAAGTGCTTCACACCATTACCTATCAAAAGCAACTGTTGTAAAATATCCCATTACCCAAGAGACACTAGCAGTAGACAGTGATTCTTCCAGTGCCTCTGGAGTAGTTTTGATGGTTAAGGGAAACTATAACAGTGCAGCAAGCTACAGATAGAAATCTTTCTGTAGATGTAGCGTTTTTTTCTACCTTCATTACAGTGAAGAAGATGGTGTGACACAACATATTCAGTCTACAAGCTAGTCTTCCAGTGGTATAAATATAAATAGTCTTTTAAAATTGCAAACCTCCTCAGTAATCTTTTTTGCTTTTTGAAAAATCCACCCTAAATCAAATATTCATTTAGAACAAAAGAAAATTAAGTTAACGCAGCTCATAACAGTACCACGCTTCGTTATTGTCACTTGTGATGCTTTTCCTCAAGTAACTTCCGGTCATGCGCAGACTTGCACCTTTCTAGATTCCCGCTGGGAACTGTAGCCGGTTAGCTGAACTCTTCGTTATTATAAAGGGTACGTGCAAGATATTGAACTCATGGAGATATTTGCATTATTAAATAAACGCACATAAAGCTGAATGACGGGATTGACGTATTTAAGTTCATTGCTTCAGTTCTAAGTGTTATTAACATGGTTATTTTTACAGCCTGTTTCTTTGTACCTGACCAGCTAGCATTTAACCAGGTCGCTATCTGGTGTGTATGAGCTTTCCAGATATATTTCACTTTGAGTCATATTATTATCTCATTTTAAAATGCGGCATATAATATCTAACGTTCCGACATATCTTTGTTTTTTTTCCCCCAGTAAGAACGTAAATTATTTTATTTTCTTTATCAACCTCATTGGACAGCTAGCTGGCTAGGTCGTGTTCAAATCGAATTGATGGCGTGCTTTTAATGAGAAAGTAACTGGAGTATATATAGATATATAAAACATGTAAATATGTTTAATTAGTTCCAGGTACAGCCGAGATTGAGATTTATCTGAACAATAAAATGTTATGTTGCGGTTGTTTGACTGCCTTGTCAATACACGTGACTTTTGCGGTATTCTGGTATTTATCACTAATTAAACTACCATAAGCTACATACCTATATCAACTGATTTACTAAATTGAACTAACCTTGTGTTATTTGAAAACACCGGCAAAACAACGTTCTGGTGGTTCTGCTCAGCTAAATTGGTATGCAGGCAGGCAGAGATGTCCTGCGAATTAATTTTTAAGAATTTATGTGATAGTGACTTAACTGTTACTGTCTGTAACACGCATGATTGATGGTCACCGGTGGTCTCTATAGCTTATAACTGCTGTTTAACTTGTGAAATTTACGACATTTCAACTACATTAAAAAAACAAGTGACCACACTTAACCAGTCAATATATGGAGTTTTTTTCGATCTCTATGTATTAGGGCTTGTGTTATGTTAGGAGAGGGTGTTAGATTATTTTTCAAAGATATGCGTGCATACAAGAAAAGTCCAGAAATGGAGTGGGGTTAATGATCTGTTGCTTTTATCCCAGATGAAAGAAACCATCATGAATCAGGAAAAGCTTGCAAAGATGCAAGCGCAAGTCCGTATAGGTGGAAAGGTATGGACTGCTTTGGTCTTGCTGTTTCTTCTGAGATATTTATTTTGTATAAAAGAAAATGAATAAAACTGTCTTGTCGATGTCTGTTTTTTGGTTTGAAGGGTACTGCCCGCAGGAAGAGGAAGGTGCTACACAGAACAGCAACCGCAGATGACAAGAAGCTTCAGTTCTCACTAAAGAAACTTGGCGTTAATAATATCTCTGGCATTGAGGAGGTAAATGGTTTTGCGCTTTTTACATGAGGTATTGTTATGAATTAGCTTGCCTCAGCCGTATAAAACTGCACTCACTTTAGCAAATGACCTCAATGTCATGAATCCAAACAAATGAATCCAAAGCAAAATGAACTGGGGTTTTGGCTGTAAGACCATTAAACAAAAAAAACGTCTTTCTTTTGTTCCATAGGTTAACATGTTCACAAACCAGGGAACTGTTATCCACTTCAACAACCCGAAAGTGCAGGCGTCACTGGCTGCCAATACCTTCACTGTCACGGGTCACGCGGAGACCAAGCAGCTGACAGAGATGCTGCCCACCATCTTGAATCAGCTTGGTGCTGACAGCCTCACCAGCCTCAGGAAGCTGGCGGAGGCCCTGCCGAGGCAGGGTGAGTGTATCGCGGAGGCCCTGCCTCGCCGTATCGCAGAGGCCCTGTCGAGGCAGGTTGAGCGTATCGCGGAGGCCCTGTCGAGGCAGGGTGGCCGTATCGCGGAGGCCCTGCCGAGGCAGGGTGGCCGTATCGCGGAGGCCCTGCCGAGGCAGGGTGGCCGTATCGCGGAAGATCGTTATATAAATGTTGGCCAATTTTCTAAGCAAATTAACATATTATATTAATATTAACATATTTATATCATTTATAACTAAAGTTACTGGGTGTACTTGGAATAGTACCAGCCTTTAAAACATGTTTTCCTTGCTTTCATTTGTGTGTAAGCTGGAGATGGTCGGGCTCCTCTTGCTGTCGGTGAGGATGATGAAGAAGTTCCAGGTGAGACAGCAGACTTTGGATGTGCCTTTTGCTGATAATTTACATGCTCCTTGCTACTTTTGTTAACACATGGAATGCAGTTTCATATACAGTAAGTGCTTTGGTGGAGCTTATCCTAGACGGCTGATGTGTATGATGATACAGTAGGATTTACAGTCAGTGGTGTGCTCTTAGTAAAACTGACATGTTCAAAATCATGAAGGTGAGACAACGTCTATGAGCTTTGAACCTCAAACCACAATTTGGTCTTCTGGAGTCCGTCCATTCGCCCATCCATCCATCCATCCATCAATCATCCGCCGCTCATCGGGTCTGGGACACGGGCAGCAGTCTTAACAGAAATGCCCAGATCTCTCCCTTCCCAGCCACTTTCTCCAGCTCCTCTGGGGGGGGTGGGGCAGGCAATCCCAGGGCAACCGAGAGATTTCTCCAGCGTGTCCTGGGACTGTCCTGGGGTCTCCCCCTGGTTGGACATGCCAGAAACACCTCCCCAGGAAGCCGTCCAGGAAGCAGCCTAGATAGATATCCGAACCACCACAGCTGGCTCTTTCGATGCAGAAAAGCAGTGGCTCTGCCCAGATATCCAGTGAAGGGAACTCATTTCCACTTTTAGTGTCCTCTGAGGTCTGTGTTGAGGCGATTTTTAATGTGTTGCCATTTTCAAGTTCAAGTTTCCTTTGTTACATACCCAGTAATATACTGTACTGCTGTGTAGTGAGATGCTTATATTTTAACAAAGTGACTGAAGAACTCGACGGTGGCCTTGCACTGGACATAACGCCGGAAAATTCTGATCTTGCAGCTCTTGTGGGGACCTTCGATGAAGCTTCGAAGAATGAAGCGAACTGAAGAGGACCTGATTTACAGATCGTCCTGAATTACTGTTTTTTTTATTAACCACTATTGTCTGTTTGCCACCCATTTTTAGGGCACTGTTGCTTTAAAAATCACTTGTCATGTGATATGTCAGTATATTTCACCAATTACTCACTTTTACTTATATTTCTGGTATCCCCTGTTAGTAAATATAACACCAGGTTATATTTTGAAATGCTCAAGTGGAAGCAACATTTGGATCGGCCAAATTTCCTTCCTATTCCTACATTTGTCCGCAGTAACACTTAAGCTTGCTTGATGAAAAATAAGCAGTTTTACATGTTTGCTTTTTCAGTGCAATGTGTTTACCACTGTCACTTTGTAACTGTATTGTGCAGTGCACTATGGAGTTACGGTGACCTCCAGATATTTACAAATGTGTCACTGTATTAGTGCCAACACTTGGACTATTATCTGGAGTCTTACTCTACATTGGGTGCAATGAATTGACTCGTACTCTTATCAGAAAAATCTTGATTTGTATTGGTAGTTCCAGGTGATGAAGGTATACTGTGTGTACTATTTACAGTATATCAGAACTTTCAGAGAAACCTCAAAGCAATGCATTCAGAGACTGTTTAATATATCAAGTTACTTTCCATGCTGTCCATTAAGGAATGGTTGGGAAAGGGGGGAGGTAGTATGTCAGAATTAAAACAAAATGCCAAGTAAGTTTATCAAAACAGGATTTGTTGAAGGCTTGTTTTATGTGTAACTTACTAAACTATTGATATTTGTTCTTTTGGGAACAAAATACAAAATGACATCTATTTAAACAAATGTGTTTTTGTGATTGTCATTTCATACAGTAAGCCAACCCATAGTGACTTGATATCCTAGTGAAAACGTACCTTAAACACAGGGGTTTGTTTAAAACATGGAACAGTTCATTAAAAAAAAAAAACGGCTCTTGAATTCATCAGAAACTGACATGCAAACT
The DNA here is from genome assembly GCA_026779605.1 of Mormyrus hasselquistii. Classification (NCBI taxonomy): domain Eukaryota; kingdom Metazoa; phylum Chordata; class Actinopteri; order Osteoglossiformes; family Mormyridae; genus Mormyrus; species Mormyrus hasselquistii. The sequence continues at coordinate 10,134,489 of JAODKE010000125.1, forward strand.
CACAATTTAAATGATTTTAATAAATTCTCAAAAACAGCATGCTTGTGTATAAAACACATCCCAAAATTACAACTTAAGCAGAGTCTATAACTTCTGCCATTGATTATGTCACCAACTCCAGTGCCTTGAATTTGCTTTTCCTTCATAAGCAGTTTCCTGCTTAACTGCTGCTTGTTTCTAACTAAAAAAATTTAGATTTAAAAAAAAAAAAAAAAAAGAGTGTTAGCTGTCACCTGTATTCTCTTCATGCATAGATGATCCCCCTAGGATAAGGATGTATACTACACAAAAAGAAAAATCACAAATTCACACCAAACTACACAAAAATAAATATGACAAAGAAATCACACATATCACGACCAATATCACAACTTCAGCAACCACAGAAATGAAACATGGCTAAGTAAGTCAGTCTCATTGTGTAATTATATTTACTTAGTCCTTTGTTCAAAAAAAATTGGAAATAAACTTTCCCATGTTTGGTCTAATTATCAACTTTTAAAGACATTAGTAATACTTTAAAGGCTGTTAAAAATGTAACGGTTAACATGGGAACCTTCTACACAACTGTCAATGTAATAATTAGTTTTTTTATTAAATATGTGCTGTTTAATAGCTACGTGTATGTAGCACCTGTACCCAAGAAATAAGGGTAACTGAGAAACATGTACAAATGTTTGTATTATATACCAATGAAAAGCAGAAAGATTGTTGATTTAAAGTGCTTCAAGTACACCCACTGATTTCTGCTTCAGTTCTTCACAGTCAATCTTTAATTCCTTGTAGAAGCTTTAACAGATGGGCTTCCATGACCTGTTGAACTGGTAAAGGAAACAGTGCAGCACATTAACTAAAATGCAATACATCTGTATGTTTTAGACGTGATCAAAAATCAGCACAGGGATTTGGAGAACAGCGGCGTACAACATCTGCTTAAGTCACCAACACACACACTGATACTTTAGAAACTAAGAAAGCTCATGGTGTTTATTGGTTTATTAGTATTATTAGTATAACATATCTTTTTTCCCAATTAATTCCGATAAGTTGCAAGGCAAGCATGGTGTCGCTATCTACACATGAGCCGTTTGCCATTTCCCGTCTTCAGCCACCCGAATCAGCTGAGCGGATACCAATGACAAACGCAGCATTTTAACTTCAACGTCATTCCTATAATTACATATAATTCCTATAATTAATCTGCCACTCAATCGGATGTTAAAATGCAGAATTGATAGTTGGTGGGACATTTACCATTTCTGTGGCCCATTGCCACTGCCATGTCCATGGCATTGAAACCAGAGTCAGACTCAATAGTCGGATCTGCTCCACTATCTGTAAAAGACAAATGTCAAGCATTAAAATGTAAAAATATTATAAGAGAACTAATAAAACCTCAGGTTGGAGTCACTTCAAATTAGCATTTTCGTTGGCCGCTCATTTGCTATGTGCTGGTTTTATCTGCCTCGCTTGAACATCACTAATGTATGTATTATTATAGAGATGTAAAAATAAATCCATTCATAATTACCAAGGAGGAGTTCCACACAGCGCACGTGATTCCCATGAACTGCGTACAGCAAAGGGGCACCACCATTCTACATTGAGAAGGAAGTTAAAATACCGTATTACATTTGAAAAATTTTGTCTTTCCAGCTCTTTCATAATAATGCTTTCAGCATCTTGAAATTTACAAGGGATGTTGCCTAAATATGAAATCAGGCTAGTCATGCTTGTCCAGGACGTCACACGACCAGCAGTAGACAGTTCTAATGCTATAAACTAAACATTAAAATAATGCTACAGATACAGAAAAAGTAATCTGGCATATTATTCCTACAGATGAAAATGTATTCAATTTTAATATCAGGATTATATTCTAATTTCGTTGTACTTGTTACAACGACAATAAAATGATTCTGATATATTCACCAAAATTATCAGTATTATCAGAGTATTATTAAAAATGTGCCGAAAATAACCTGGAATCATTTCACCAATTTTTATATTGAAACCTAAAAATAAAATTCGCAGCACTATGGACCTTCTGTTTGCATATGAAAACCATATCAAATGTGCATCGATATTAAAAATCTGCGGGTCGCTGTCACTGCCTTCCCCTGCGCCGCTGCACCTGTGTCTGGAAGGCTTTGGCTAACTTTGGTTGATGCTGTACAGTATTTAACATGAATTTTTAAAAACAAGGTAATCAGCCGTGGTTTTCATGATAATTTAAAACAGTAATACTAACTGCAGGGAATTTACCGTGGTTTACCATGAAACTGGTAACAGTTTCAACCCTTATTATTCCATTGAACAGGCTATATAATTGAAAAAGCTCTATATGTATGTGAAAGACGTACCCAGTCATATTCGTTAACATCCACGCCACAATCAATTAACATTTTGACAATGTCAGTGTAGCCCTTACTGCAGGCAAGTGATAGGGCACTTTCTCTTCCCTTAGCCAGGATGTTGGGGTCTGCACCCTAGGTAGAAGAACAAGAGTCAGGCCTGATGGACGATAACAGGATGCAGCATTTGTGGTGCAACCTAAATCAAACGCAGTGATAAAAGGGCGACTTCACAAAACCGGCAGCGAGGTGGTCTCCAATAACAGACCCATGGTAGCGTCTCACATTCTGCAGCAGGAACTCCACCACGGCAATCTGCCCGTGTGCGGCGGCCCACATCAGAGGGGTGAATCCTTCCTCATCCTGCAGGTTGATCACCATCTCTGTTTGCAGACACGCCATGTGCAAGCAGTCATCAAGTTTGAGAGAATGGAGCAAAATGAAACTACTTCAGAACAGCAGTCACACATACTGACAGTGGTTCGGAAAGCAGACAGTAACATTTTTAAACGTCACTAAGTACTTCAAACTCTGTGATGATGAAAGCTCACCTTGTTCTATCCTGCTGGCCAGGAACACCATTTCCCCTTGAGCGGCCAGCTGGTGAATAGACAAGGCTGAAAAAGACAGAACACCACCTTCAAGTTTGCATCTGTTGAATAAAATTACCAATATTAACATTTTTTTAAAGGAGCATTCAAGGACTATATGAAACTGAAGAACGAATTTCCAAAACTGTGTCCATATCTTGATGTTTTTGAAATGAGACACCAGTGACCTAAAGTCAGGCTTCCTCATCATATGTTACAGTGTTGGAAACCAAAACTGAGTTAAGTCCTCATGTTATGCCTCATGTGATTTATTAAACTTCTAAAACTCACCAAGAGTGACTGGACTGAGCGAGTTTTTGGAAATCTGTTCTTCAATTACAAATAATGAGTAATGCTATACTTCAGCAAACAGATAAATGGGATTGGTGTCAGCAGACTTACAGTGAGCCAGCAATGGCGTGGATGAAACCTCGTTGCCACGGTGCTTGTTGGTGAGCGTGGTGGACTGCTTGATGGGAGAGAAATGCTTGGTAGTGGACGGCGTGTAGACATGTCGCACCTGGATTCCCGGTGACTGCGAAGTCTGAATGTTACATTCAGCTGTGACGAGGGCGATTCAAACAGAAAGGCAAAAGTGCCCAGTGCTGAACAAAAACACAACAGACTTTTTCATTTTATTTACTGACAAAGCTGTTTGCGGGAAATTTTTACTGCAGGTTAACAAGTCAAACTTAAGCCTTTATGAGACCTTTTTAAGAGCATTATGAATGCATCACACTAGTCCACACACCAACCTGCGACACTTCAGCTGGTCGGAGGTGAACTCCAACAACTTCTGACCAGGTTACAGTTTGAGGTTAGAAGGTGGAGATTTCAGGTCCAGAAAGCAGAAATCCAGACCAAGATTTTGTTTCAAGTAGGCAGAGGAGAACTCTGTCTTTATACTTTATACTCAACTGGTTTCCATTAGTAGTTTTGTTACAATTTGACCAATACAATTCTTTCCAAAAACACATTTAAAATTGAGACTTGAATGCAACTTTTTTTTTTTTTTTTTTAGAAACGCTGACCTCATAATCTGATCAATTAAAACCTGTCAAAATTGTATTTAAGACATTTTGAGGCCTAGAATTCAGATGAATGGATTTTAAGGACCTGCAGAAACCATGAAATCCAAAATATTTGTATATATTGCTGCATTTTTGATAGACATTTCAGAATTGGGAGTATGAATACTGCTGTAATAGTATTATTTTAAATGGAAGTATTATAATTTTTTTAAACAATTTAACTTCGGACGTAATGCTGCAATGAGGATATATGCAACAAAATTGAAAATTACCTGAAATATCCATAAAACATCTTATTTTTCCACATACATTTTTAGATCTACTCATGTCAGACATGATGCAAAATTGTCTGTTAGCTCTGAGTGCCACAAGACTCTTCTCTGTGTACCTTTAAACAAGACAGACGCCACCTCCAAATCTGAGTTGACCTGATCCTGGATGTTTTTGCTGTCCTCCTCGTTGAGCGATTTGACAAAGCGTGAGCAGACGTTCATGTCGAAGCGGTTGGGCAGAATGAACTTGATGCCCATGGCCACGTTTTGGGAGCCAGGATCCTCCGCACTCACGTCCACCTGGTGCTCTGCCTTAATGGCACCACCCATCCCTGGCATCACGCAGATGCCCTCCATCTCCTCAGGGCCCAGCTGGCACTCCCCCTGATTCTCTGCCGAGGCCATGTCCATTCCTGTAAACGGATCCTCTTTGTTGTAGGTTCAGCACGGGAAGGTGCCCATGGGGAAGGGCAATGAAACCCTGGGAATAAGGATTATGTCCAAATTAAAATACACACTTAATCCACCCCCTACCAGAATTCAAGCCTATCTAGCATGTAGTAAAATCATTACATGGGATACCGAATACATTCAAAACTGTGGTCTTAAAATTAATATGTTAATGCAGATAATTGAACTGTATGTCTGTATCCTCATATCCGAAATTCTCACTAAGTGATCTAACTAGGCAGATATGACTGAAAACAGTCACGGTCAATAACTTCCGGCCAGAGAAATGGTCAAACATAGCCTGCAAACTCTGCATATAGCTACCTAGATTTTAAAAATGTAAAAATCTCAAAACGTGAGCGACTCCATTTAATGCTGCTTCCTGTTTAGTTACCAACAATACCTAAAATAAAAATCAACAGCCCTGCTTACCTGTCAACGACCCATTCTGCCGAATATATTACCAACCTTTGTTACAGACTACCGTCTGGTTAAAAATTGTTGTTTTGAAACCGTCTTGAGTGGCTGTTGAATAAAGTTAATTTAAATCTGTCCGCTACTTGTCTGAACAATAAAGTTAAATTTACATTTGAACCGGAAGTTTTGGCTGAGCAATATGGCTGCCTCTATCAGCTCGCTAACAACGTGACTGCACTTTAAATGGAGCTAATTCTTAGTGTTGCAATTTAGGTTATATTTTTATAATAAAATTAACTGTCGCGTTCGTTTTATATCTTGTCCAGTACACAACTCATTTTAGGTAAGCAGTTTGTTTCCGATTTAAAAACCGATAAATAAAATGCTATGAAGTTGGGGCTTAATGCTTTAGATATTTTAACGTGCTGAAGTATGTGGATTTATGATGTCTGCGAAGATCTTGTACCAAATTTAATGTGATTCACGATCATTTAGATCGCTGCTTAGATTGGTTGCTTGATCTGATGCTGGTTTACCTCCTCCTGAACGTCAATTACCCGTTAAGTGTAACATTACCTACACCACGCGCTTCGACCACTTTGACGTAAGATCTTGTATTTTGTCACAAAATCATAATACGACTAGTACTACTACAATTATTAATACTACTACAAATCATAATCCCTGCTGCTTCTCCTGCTTGATCTGCAGCGCTTTTATATTTAGCCAATGAGAACGGTGGACAGTTACGCATATAAAGTTCTGAAAAGTTAATGGGTCGTTTTTGTGAACCAGCCTGGCCCATTGTTTAGTGGCATCTTTAAGTTATTTTCTGATTATGTTAAGTCTCGTCTTTATGTGCGACATAGTAATCTACACAAGAGAAAATTGTTGGATGATTTTGAACGTACAGCTCGCAATTTCCTTTAAGTTAAGTGTTTAGGAAAGAGATTGTGGACTCGAATAAATTGTCTACGAGTTTGGATTTCGAGCATTACATAAAAAGTTAAAGGATACAGTGACAATCATGCTTTTGTCTTTTTCTATTAGGTGAGCCCAGCAAAGCTTATGCTCGCGTTGGAAATTGTCAAGTTTTGTAATGGCTTCGTTTAAACCCACAAGGATTCCAAGCTATCCTAAGTTTGGAGAGAAGGTTACTCAGGACACACTGTACTGGAGAAATTATAAGGTATGGTATAAAGCGCGGTGTCCCGGTGATTATTACCGTAGCTCAGTTTATATCAACCCGGTCCTTGGGGATTCCCAGACAGTAGGGAACTGAGAGGGAGGGAAAACGTCAGCTCTGTGTAAAGAGTCAGACCCTCCGGGGGTCCCGGAGGACTGGGCTGAGAAACACTGGTGTAGCTTCATACCTCTCGGGTTGGCTGTTTGAATACTGCTCCTATTGTGTGTGTGTGTGTGTGTGTGTGTGTGTGTGTGTGTCTGTCTGTCTGTTTGTCCGCACACACACACACGCTGGTTCTGTTTGTGAAACACTAACTGCAAACTGCAAAGCTTTTTTAGGCTCTGAGTAATTATCAGTTTTTGTTTGTCTTAATGAATCACTGTTCACCTTTGTGTTTTACAGACTCCTGTCCAGATTAAGGAATTTGGGGCAATCACAAACATAGACTTTTCTCCCACCTCCCCATATAATTATGCAGTCACTGCATCAACAAGGGTAGGTTTTTTGGATCTTGCAGTATTGCACGAGTGTGTTTTATTAGAGGTTTAAAAATCTTATTGGGAGAGGATGAATAGAAATCTTGTTTTCATCATACAATGTAGAGAGACAGGTGGAGATGGTACTTTATATTATAACCTTCCCTATACATAATGTTTTGTCTTTTTTTTTTACCGTTTACCTTATTCTACGTTAGCGTCTTTTGAGATCTAGAAAAGAATTACATAAATAAAATGTATTATTGTTTACTTCATTTGAGCTAAAAACATAATTTAAAACCTCTGCTTTGAAAGGTCTGTTTTACTTAAACTGCTCATGTAATCCATGAAATTACTTATCTGTGATTTTCAGTTTCACATAAATGTGAGGTGCTCAGCTACTATGTAAGGAGCTCCTGTTCTTAATGGGTGTTTTGGTTTACAGATCCAGATATATGGCCCGTACTCTCAGGAGCCAGTGAAGTCATTCACGCGGTTCAAGGACACGGCATACAGCGGCACGTTCCGGTCTGACGGCCAGCTCCTGGTGGCTGGCAGCGAAGACCCCCTGGTGCAGCTTTTCGACGTCAACGGCCAGGTGCCGCTCAGACAGTATTCTGGACACTCCAAGTACGTTTCTAGCCAGGATGTGGCCTGCTTCTCAATTTACAGACATAGTTACAGTACAGGGTGTAAATTTGGGACCTGTGTGTCTGAAGTTTCACAGAATTTACATACTACTGGTGTAATTGTAATACTTCTAATGAAGGTTGGGTTCTCAGTTCTACCCAGTTTAGTACTGGTAATTTCAATCGATACTGTAATCCACCTTCCACCCACTTCCAGCTAGTAGAAGCTGGATGGGATTGCAGTCCGTAGCAGGTACACTCTCACATCGTGGGAGTATAGAGACACCTGGTCCACTGCATGTTTTTAGACTGTGGGAGGAAACCGGAGAAAACCAACACGACATGCAAAGAACACACACACTCCACACACATGTGGTTGGGAATGAAGTCCTGTACCCCTGGAGGTGTAAGGCCGGGGTTTGGAAAATTCTGGGAATTTTCCTGTCATTTCTTATGTATTACCATTAATAATCCAGACTTGGAATATTTTCAAAATTTCCCAGTCTAACTTCCCATGGAATGGAAAGTTTCTGGGAAGTTTCCAGAATTTTTCTACCCCATTGCAACCCTAGTAAGGACACAGCACTGTCCTAATAATCCTATTTATTCATCCTACCTGTCTGCTGGGTATTAGTGCTTTCTGCGGCTTTCGCTTCTAAACTTCCTGTTTCATCACAAAACAAACTTTAGAGCATTCTGCATATA
>JAODKE010000125.1:10157916-10179747 GCA_026779605.1 Mormyrus hasselquistii
TGCATTTTTATTTGTGTAAATTTATCCTTCATATTTCATTTGGTCTGTGTTTTTTCAATTGAGAACAGGGACTGGCATTTGTGTTTCAGTGCAGTTTGGAATAATATATGTATATAATTTATATATGTTATATTTGACAGTATTAACAAATTGTATTTTACACATTTGGATCTTCTGTATCATTTTTAATCTAAATAAACGCCAAGGATTGAATCACTTCATGACAATGTAGACTGTTGTCTTTGTTGATTTTTCCCAGTGATCTATCGAATTGAGTCTGTGTGCCTTTACGGCATTTGAAGACCACGGCGCTTTATTAGCATGCTTGATTAAAGGCATCTCCCATGCTTCTCTCCCGTGCAGATGCTTAGGGAATGGAGCTGAACAGACGAGCAGTGCCTCTGTATGTAAGTACTCCCCAAGCTACCCTTCAGTGGCTCATGGGTCCAGCACTTACCCGACTCCCAGGTGAAACCCAAGACTGGCGCGGCCTTTGTGGCCCGGTTCCCTGGGGAACTGCTTCAGTCTGCCTGCTCTCCAGATGACAAAGCTGACAGAAACCCGGGCCACTGGACAAGCCCCCTTGCATGTATGCAAGGAAGAGCGAGATGGAAAAATGAAACAATGAAGATTATTATCTCCTCGTTGTTTTTGTGAACAGGGGACCCTGAGCAGTAATTGCGTACATTAATGTGGAAAAAAATATTGTCTTGTTTTGGCTCTGGATGTAGGTAAAAGGGGTTCTGGCAGTTAATGATTTGTTTTGTTTCATGCAGTGTAAATGATGGGGCCGCTTCTCGTTCACCGTCGTACAGAATGGTGCGCATTCTCTCCCGTGGGTTATGCCCGACCCCTGTGACGTATGGAGAATGTTCCATCCCAGCTGGCAGGGCAGCACCGCATGTCAGAGACAACAATAAAGCCATTATACCGAGACTTGCTGCCGTTGTGGCTGCATTGTTAGAATCATATTATTAGAATATACTTTGCCAGTGTTCAACAAAATCAGAATTGCTAGCTTGGAACTACCCTGTCTAACCTTAAGATGTAAACTGGGTATTTAAAAAAATCTTCATAAGTGTCATGTGTATATAATGGGATTCCTGTGGAAAACTGGTGAGGAGCTGGTCAGTCAGATCCCAGTGAGGGATGCCTTAACCTGCTGCTGTTGCTGCGTGTGAGGGATGTGTGAGACTGCTGTCAGTCAGTTAACCTTCAATTTGTAACAATTTGTACACCGTCAATACCATTATCTAGATGCAGTGAATTTTTCAGTTAAAGTTATTTATAAACAGATTAGGTTTCATATGGCTACATTTAACATTAAACGTGTCTGTAGTGTCCAACTTCTTTGCAACATGTTGACAGTGAGATAAAAATCATTTTGTCCCTGGAAAACATGGAGACGGGTGAAAAAAAACTGCATTCAAACTGCATCTTAATTAATGAAATTAAAGCAGCTAGAAATAGAACATAAGGAAAAAAAATAAGCAGATGGAAATTAGGAAAAAGGTTCTTATTAAAATGAAAAAAAAAAACTATAATTTATCTGATTATATTCAATCTAAACTAGAATGTGTCAGGACATCCTTGTCACCTGAAGGCACGGTGACCTGTTTTTTTTCCCTTGGAGATCAGGTTTCAGTCATTGCATTGCACCTTTTGTTTGCTCTGATCTCTAAGCAACTTGTCTTGTTTGATTCATACATGTCATCCAATGCTATAATAGTATTTGTTTCAACAAATTGTAGGGATGCAGTGATAACATTTTTTTCAGACCGAGTATGAGTACTGACAATGACACCAGTTAAAAAGATAATATGCGCTATGTGATACAATAAGACGCATATTTAATCATACCTCTATATTGGCAGTGCAATAGATTTTGAGGTACTTAAGCACCGCATACCCATTTACTTTCTTCGTTAAGGATGTTGCTGAATGCATCATCAGGTGCTATCTGACATTTTGTCAGGAGGACGAGTACTTGAGAACGGCAGTGGACTCTGTATCGGTAAAGGTGCTTCCCAAGAAATCGACTTGTTTAGAGTCTTTGTCTTATGTGTGTGCAAGGAGGCAGAAATACCTTGCTGCGTCTTTCCATGCTGCCTGGGCTGCCTGCCAAGGAAAGGGTATTGCCATATTACCTAAGGTTCATTGAAATTTCAAATGATGAATGACGTATATAAATGAAGGCAGACGTCATACAGTAGGAGCCTCGCTGAAGGGTCTTTGGCTCTTAATGAGATGGCTGGGGTCATAGTCTTCATTTGGGAGAAGAGCCTCCGTTGCTGCCTTTGACAAAAGCATCGCGTTGGTGAAGCGCGATACACAAGTATCTCCCAGAATATAGCCAGACGAAACGGTACAAAGACGGGATTAGTGATGCGACTAGGGTTGCTTCCCTCCATGTGGGAGAGATGGCTGCATTCTAGCTAAAGTGCTACCGTGCGTTTGAAAGTGGACGAACATGGGGGAAGAGTGATGAGGATGTACTGAAACGAAACAAAGAGCGTGCGTTTTACACGTTAATGTTAAGTGCTAATTCAATAAAATTCAAGTATTTCTGCTATTGATAGCGGTAAACTATCAGTTAAAATGTTGGTATTTATTTACCTAAAAATTCAATATTTTGTATTAGAAGTGACTATTATTCAGTTTCAGTTTGTTTATTTCTGTTTAGCACCTTTTCCAGGATTTTTGCCCCATCGTGTTTTTACATTTCATGTGCTGTATTTCAATGGCACTGAATTTCCTGTTACTGATTACAGCCTGTACAATGCGTACCTGTTCCCTGCACCACACCCCTGTTCTCAAGCCCCAGTAGCAGTGTATTATCTTCCCAGAACACTTCCTCCTGCACAGAAAGGTGAATCGTGGAGCACGCAACACCCCATAAAAAGGACCCAGGGCCAGTGTGTCTCCATTTCCAGTGAAAACAGCAGGAAATCTGCTGCAGAGAAATCATCTTCATTGATGGTTCTCACTGCAGTGATTAACACCACCACACCCCCATTGCCAGTGGAGACTTTCAGGAGTGAGGAAAGAGTTATGAACCAATAGTCTGTGTTTTGCATGTAAGAATTTGTATTCTAGTGTGTGATGTGCCTTCCTAGGAACACGTGTGTATCTCCACATGTATTTCAGCCACTTTGTAGTCTTGCTCCTGATTATGCCCTTGTTGATACATGTGTAATGCAACAGCATGCAGCCCATAATAATTTCATCATAGTTCATTCGAATGTAAGCAGCCCAGTATGAATGGCACAAAATAAATTTGGACCTTGAATGCTAGATGAATCCCGTTTGTTCAATCCCTGATCTAACTCTGCCATAGGTACAGTCTCTGGTAATGTCGTCTGATCACTTTACCCATGTCTGATCACTGTACCCATGTCTGATCACTGTACTCATGACAAATGACAAAAGGAAGCTGCTTCTCATTACAGTGCAGTCAGCTTTGTGTAAATAAGCACGTCTGTCTGATTATCACAGCATCGCATCACGCCTCACGTAAATATCAGAGATGGCGGCGGCTTGGGGTGGCTCTTAGACCTTCCGCTCCCTGTATATGCATTTGAGCTCTGCTGCCTTTTAATGAATGTGTCTTTTCCTCGTCTTTCCTGAGAACCAGCACATAGCTTTCATCTATAGTCCAATATATATATAAGAAAGACTTCTTTCTGAAATGTTTATGTCTGTTGATGAATTGAGACGTAAGTGCTAGAGAAGTGTTCTGTCAGAGATACGGGGTCGTGCAGTGGTCACATCTCCAATACGGATGTGAACGGCGGTAAAAGCCATCGACTGTCCCGCCACCGCGGCCTGTGCTAATTCTATGCCTTTTGAGATACCTTCATTCCCTTTCAGTTATTTAGAATGATCCTCCTTCATCTTTGGATTCCTGCCACCAATACTATCCTGTGTTCTTGTGTTTAACAGCATCTACAGATACTAATTATGGACGAAAATTAAACACACTTTGTAAGGATCTGGTTAAGGCTGGGGAGAATCACGGATTCAATCACAATCCTGAAAGGCAGTCCCGATGAAAAGGGGGGGCGGGTATCAAGGTTTCAACATGAAAAGTCGTGAAGGAGCCTTTTCCATTATCATCACTGAAAGTCTCCAGAATCGGGGAAGTGCAAAGGAAGAGTAAAAATGATCAAAGTTTCAAATAGAGAAAAGCAAAAATCTGGCCTAAATTCTATGCAAGTATTTTTGTCCTTTTTTACAAAAGGTATTTCAATTAAACATTTAATGAGGTTAACTTTGGCATTTAAATTAATTATCTTGGATTTTACTCATCCTTACAGTGACCAGGCAGGTAAACTGGAATGCCGACCTGTTACTGACATATATCAGCAGGCTGCTAATATGATTATTAATATGATTCCAGTTTCATTACCTCTGTAAGTAGAGCTGTTTCCTTTATTATGGAGAGTAGGAGGAAGCTACATTTTGCATGCTGTGCTAACGGAGAAGTTGTAGGTGATCGGTGTGCATTTTGGTACTCTGGAGTGTGTCCGTATGGATCTAACCTGGTTACCGCTTGGTTTCTTTTAGAAAGCCGTTTTAGTAATATAGACCTTCTGCTGTTGGCACTGGTTTTGGAAATATTTACAGTAGCTGCTTTTGTTTGGCGTGGAAACATTTGTCTTTAAGGTTATGGCTGTACTTCAAGTACTTTAATGAGATAAGGAAAAAAATAGTATATATAATATGAATGTGACCAACTGAATTATTTCAGTTTAAGTTAAAAATGCTGGTTCTAGAAGACTATAGGCAAGCAAAAAAGTTAGAATCGAACAAATGAGGATAGTGTGTCCGAGTTCAATTTGGATGGAAATGAATGTCACATTCCTTTCCTTTCCTGAACATACCGAACTATGGAATATTGAATATCATCATTTGCTTTTTAAGTACAGGCCCATTGGTAATGCTTTTTTGATTCAATCACAAGAAAAAAATATACTTTTGTACCATCATGATCTGAACATGGATTTCTAAAAACAAACAATAGCTTTCAAAACAATGAAGAGAATATTTATTGTCAGGTTGGATGAATGGTCCTTCCTTTAAGCAAATCGTGCGGTGCATTTCAAAGATATCTTTAAGCTGTTTTTCCATATCACGCTACTGCTAGAATTTCATTCTGAGCTTCAGGATGCCGGACCAACAGCTAGTGAACTAACGGTTCACCAGACTAGAGTGTGTTTCCTCTGTAATCCTCTGATCCTCCCATGGTCATGACTGGTTTCCACAGTAACAAGTAATTACCCATTAAATGCAATTATCCTTCCTTCCTCTCCTACATTGACCCCCTTCCCCACCTACTAGAGATTTTATTAAGTGTTGAGAGTTTGTGTTCCTCTGAACAGGCTGCAGTTTCAGGTCTGTGGCTTATGTTGCTTTAGTGGATCTTACTCTCTTTCGTGTCTTTGTTCTGTTTGTGATGTTAATAATGCATTTTTAAGTAGATGAAAATTCATAATAAATGTGTATTGCTTGTATAGTTCTAAACAAGATAAAGCTGTGCATTTCATTCAGTTTTATTTTAATGTAATTCTTTATTTCTCAGAAATCTTTCATCTGCAAATAGAGCAGTAAATGCAGAGAGATTTGAAAGGGATATTGCTAATGGAGTACAAATGACCAGTTTTAATACTGGTCTGGTTACTTTGCCAACCAAAACTATGTTAATGTTAGGTACTGTGTCTTGTATTATTTGGCCTTGTAACTTTACATATGCAGTGAATTTATGTGATAATTTGCAGTACATTCATTGTAAATTGAAGGCATGCAAATAAGATATTCTTACACTTTTATGTGGACCAAAAATGTATCTACCAACTGTTTAGTTCAGATCAGCGTCTGAGGACTACATTGAGAAGTTACGCAGTAGTTCTGATGTGGGCCATAACATCTTAATACTGGATTGCATTATGCCCACTAAGACTGCATTCTTTGACCATCCAGTTCTCATGTACACAACACAACTCATATGGGTAAAATAGCCTGAAGTAAACATGTTCATATGAATGAGATACAAAAGCATGGTGATCAATATTTTACCTGTTGTGTTTACGCCCATAGATCTCTGTAAGTAATAAAATGCTTCAGAATTCTGTCAAATGACCTCTGTCACACTACTTGGCATTTTGTACATCTCCAAAGTTGTTAATTGGATATCTACCTTGCCCTGTCCGTGGAGTTAGCACGCTCTGCGTGTCCTCCGCCCATTTTACCACCCATAGTGGGTGACTGTGTGTGAGCGTGAGCCCTGTGACGGACTGGCATCCCCTCCAGATTGTTCCTTGTCTTTTCTGGGATAGTGTCCATGCTCCCCGTGACCCTTCTCTGGCTAAGCCGTTATGGAAGATTGATAGATGAGACTTTTGTGACAGGTTGCCAGAAATTCCCACTCTGAATGGCTCACAAGTGGAAATCCAAAAGAGATGTTGTCTTTAGTGCATCTGGAGCTGTGCAGTATCAACTGGTCTTCGCATTGGCTCCACATTGGATCCCAAGGGTCTTTTCCCTTCAGAATAAAAGCTGATGGAACCTCAATGTTCCAGTCAATTCATCTTGTTATTGACTTACTTGTTATATGACTACTTTTCCATACAGCATACCACTCATTTATGGATGTCATACCTTCACTTTCCACAATAACACGGTTATGCTAATTGTGGGGAGTGTTTGAGGAGATGGACTGTATTTGTATTCTTAAGGATTGCCACATAGGAACAATGTGCTATAACAATGTAATGTCAATTATGAAACGTATAAATATTTATAAATACCAGCAGGGGTTAGGGACGCGGGCCCCTTGCTGCCTGGGAAAACTTGGTAAAAGTTTTTACCCAGTGAAATGTAACAGACAAAGATCACTGCGAGATCACTGCTAGATCACTGCTAGATTACTGCTAGATCACATGAGAGGCTGCTGTAAAGCGTCTTCCAAACCAGCATTTTATGTATAAATTATCCACTGATGAGTTACGAAACATTTTGTGTGTCATCTGCGGCCTTCGCAATAGTAATTTGCTGGTTAATCCCCGCGATATATCAAGACGGCGACACCGAGGGGTCAATTGTACATGCATACATAGAAATATCGTTTTTAAAGAATCTGTTAGTTAGGATTGTAATTTCAGTTACATCCGCTAGTTTTTTTCCCCCTGGAATCTGATTATACTACAATTAAGCCTACTGTGTATGTTGATTATTACATTCATTGTATACTTTTTCAAGAGATGCATTTCTAATTCTTCAGGTAGGAGGTTTGTGCCTCAGGTCTCTGGCAGATTCTGCACCCTTAACCTCCTCCTGCTTCTGTTCCAGGGGGGGGTTAAAGTCTGTGCTGTCCTGCAAACTGCGGATGCAGTTCTGCTTCCAGAGGACGCTGAGTTCTACATTGTGCTGGAGGGGTCCTCTCTAAACCACATCACCGTGGCTCAGAGAGCTGGCGAGGGGTGTGACCTGGACTTCATTGTTCCAGGTGAGTCCCACATGTAAGGTTTAGTCAAACCTGTATATCCAGTATAACGGACAGGTCAGAGTTTGTGTCTTGCACATCCAAAGCACACTTGTGGCCTTTGTCCCTGTAGCTCTGTATGTCTATATTCAGAAATATAAAATAGTTTATGTAGGCCTGGGGACATGGCCATCACAGGAGGTAGGGTCAGGTAACGTGGGTTTTCTGGGTTGGTTAATTTTGTCCATCGTTTTGGGTAACAGTATAAATTGGTAACTGCCTGTTTTAGACATGTGGTTGGCAACTATGTGGTAGCGCCAGTAGTATTTGAGGACCTTTTTCTGTGAACCACTGGTTTAGATCAGGGGTTCCCAAGCTTTTCAGCTCACGACCCCCAAAATAACCGTGCCAGTGACTCGTGACCCCCACTATCCTCGGAAGTGTTTAAAATATACAAATGTTGTGCGCAACGGTGCACATGCACCAATAGGCCTATCCAAACATGAGCATGACACAAAAGAACACAACCATATATATTTTTTTAATACTAATTTACTCTTGTTTAATTTCAACAAAATATCCTATCCACACAAGAGCATAACAACACAAAAGAACACAGCGCTCTAACAACCATATAACTTTTTTTAAAATTGTTATTTATTTACGTTACGTGCACATGTCGGAATGTTTAACGTGGTGCTGTAAATTTTGCTGCAACTCACGCTATTGATGTGTCGTTAATCTGTCGTAATCACCTCAGGGGTCGTGATCAAACGGAAAGAAATTTGAAAGGCTGATGGCTTTTTAATTTACATGTTTTATTAACTACTATTAACTACTAGTTTTTTTCTTTTGTTAGTTATGGATAAAATGTTAATATAAAATGTTGATAAAATGTTATTTCTAATAATTAAAAAAAAATTATTTGATTTCTTGGAAATCATCTCGCGACCACCCCCTCAATGTCTCACGACCCCCCAGAGGGTCGCAACCCCTACTTTGCGAACCACTGGTTTAGATAACAGGAGCCCTGCTTGTGGGACATATTCTGTTTCCTGCCTTATCTTGCTTGTTTTTCTACTTCATCATCTTCTGCAATGGCTTCCTTATTGTCACCTACGCTTTTAACTGGCCGTCATTCCGGTCCTGCCCCATCCTGTACCCTAATAACCAGTCATTCCTGATATGATCCCTGTGTTACATGGCTTTTGTTTGCCATTCTAACAGGTTTCCCAGTGTTTTAGGTCAAGAATGTTGGGTAATAAATCACATTAAGTGCACCTTTGTGATGCATTTATAATGCATTCATAGAACATTAATAAGCAGCAGGTAAATATATCTTAACATGTCTTAAAGCATTGCATTCATGATACTTTCAATGACCAGGACATGGCAGCTTTAAGACAGACAGACAGAGACAGACTGAGAGACAGGTGGGCAGGCAGACATAAAGACAGATACTTAAATGATCCTGAGAGAAATTAATAACATTATAATCATTTTATAAGCAACACATAACAAGTTCAGAAAGCATTTTAATGCTTTATCATGTATGTGTGGAATGGCATGAGCATAATTCTCCCTCTTAATACACGCTGCTTATAAATGTTCCATGAATGTATTATAGATGCATTATAAAGGTGCACTTAATGAACGTTGTAAAAGGATATAGTAGGCACAGGGGATGACATTAGCTGCTCCAGCTTGCTCCGTGTGTCACAGTGTAGGAGCTGGAACTGGCTTTGACTGACATGTAGTGCGCATAGCTGCTGAGCCTCTCTCTGCGCCACACCCCACTAATCAGGAATTATACAAGAAAAGTAACGTCATACATGAAAGAAAAAACACAGCAGGACTTTGCTAACAAACTGAGCTTTGTTGTGTCTGTACCGGTGTTTATACGGCTGCTGTTTTTTCACATTGGTATGTTTATGTCATTTATGTTGCTTTTAGTTCTTTTTTAATTTGATTTTCCCAAAGCAATGTAAACTACTAATCTACTAATAATGGTTTTTTATCATCAGGATAATACAGTTGTACATGTGAGTAGTTTAACGGATTCATTTAACCAGTAAGCGTGTGACCTTTACCTTCCTGCAGGACATAACCTCTTCGAGATGGTTTCCGTCATGGCTTATCTCTACGCTGAAGGGCAGCCCGTCTCCTGCCTGGGAAAGACCTCTCTGGAGTACATCCAGGATGATGCTCAGGAGCTGGCCGAGTTTCTGGTCACTCACGCTCACTGCTTAAGTGCCAGCAGCCACCAGGACGTCGCCGGCAGGTTTAGCTTAAGCGACAAGGATGGCTGTAGAAGGATGGATGAGAGTATCACACAAGCTATGGCCAACTTAGACTATCCATACTCGTGGAACGTCCTCGGAAGCCAACCCGGTGAAGGTAACCTTTGAGAATGTTTGTAAGAAGTGTGGCTGGGATCATGGGATAATGCTAGTAGTTGGTGTATTCCCCTAAAGGAGGAGTTAAATTACTCCAGTAGTATACACAACTGTTTAAAATAACAGAATGAAGAAAGATCACTTTCTGTAATCATGTTACTTAGCAACTAAATTATACTAATAAAGGATCCCTTGGGTGGCACAGTCACATCACACCTCAATGGCTGGGGGCTTGGATCCCATGTGTGATGTTTGTCTGTTCTCCCTGTGTTGTCTGATTTTCTTCTGTAACTCAAAGCCAAGCAGTCAGGTTAATTGACATCTCTAAGGCCTGTCCATTGTGCTTCCTGCCTTGTGCCCTGTGTTGCCTGGAATGGGCTCTCGGATCAGTTAAACCCTGAACTAGATGGTTGAAAGTATGAAAAACGATACCTAGGAAATTCAAAAGGCAAGCATTTTTGCAAATATGAGCACTTTATACATATTTTGCAATCTATTTTTGATATGTGATGCTAAGATTTTATCATGTACCTCTTTCGTCAACTGTGAATGTATCTTATTCAAGTCTGCATGAAAGTGAGACTTGATCCTTTTAGATCAGGGGTGCCCAACTTTTCGATTGGCGTGTTTCCAGGTTGATCGTGAGATGATTAATGGATAATGCTTTAATTCATGGGTGACCGTTGGCAAGGTAAACTGAGGGCTTGAATCTCTCCCTTTCCTTTTTCCCATTTCCAAAAATATTAAAATTAGATATGGTATTAAAGTAGAATCTTAAAGTAAATAGAGTTATTTTATCAGAATCTGTATCGGTATCAGCAGTTGTTTATCGGAATTGGACAGACAGGTTTACGGAAGGCTTTGTCTCCTGACTCTGCTGTCTCATCACGAATACAGATCGGTACAACCGATCCACCTGTTGATGATTATTCCCTCACTTGTAAACACAACCCCAAGTTACTTAAATTGCTCCACTTCAGGTAGTAACTCACCCCAACCTGGAAGGGGAAATCCACCCTTTTCTGCTTCAGAACCATAGCCCTTGGGTTGATCCTCTGTAAACTGCCTCAGTGTAAACTGGAGGAGGTCACTGTTCCATGAAGTCAATAAGATGACATCATCTGTAAAAGGGAAGATGCAAGATACTGCCAGCAATGAGAACCATTTACTTATTAAAAGTCTTGCTTCGTTTATACAGGGACCTAATGGCACCCCATACTCCTGAAGCACCCCCCCACAGGACTCCCCAAGGGACACAGTCATACTGTATGCCTTTTCCAAGTCTGTAAACACATGTAGACTGGTTAGGCAAACTCCTATGAACTCTCCAGTATCCTTGTGAGGGTAAAGAGCTGGTCTAGTGTCCTGCAACTAATGTAAAATTTGCATTATTCCTCCTGGATATGAGGTTGGATCCTCCTCAGTATCCCAGTATAGACCATCCCAGGGAGGCTAAGGAATGTGATCCCACTGAAGTTGGAACATGTCCTCCAATCCCCTTTCTTAAAGATTGAGATCGCCACTATAGTCTGCCAATCCAAAGGCACTGTCCCTGATCTCCACGCACTCTTGAAGAGGTATGTCAGTGAAGACAGCCTAATAACATCCAGAGCCTTCAGGAACAAAGGGTGAATCTCATCCATCCCTGTAGCCTTATCACTTGGTAGTTTTTTTAACTACCTCAGTGACCTCAGCATCAGTGATGGGTGAGTTTTCCAAGTCCTCTGACTTTACTTCCTCCCAAGAAGGTGTGTCAGCAGGATTAAAGAGATCCTTGAAGTATTCATTTCACACTCTGACTATACCTCCAGTTGAAGTGAACAGCACTCCATCCTGGCTGTAAACAGCAAGGCTAAAGCCCTGCTTCCCCCTGGCAGTTTGCTATCTCTTTCAGTCCATCCAGAGGTCCTTTTCTATGGCTTCACTGAACTTCCCACACTGGTGTTTTTGCTTCCACAACTGCCAGTGCTGTACACTGTAATACATTCATGGCCTGCTGGTACCTGGCAACTACCTCCGGAGTCCCACAAACTAACTAAGCTTGGGAAGGCTGTCTACCACTGGGTTCTGGGATTTCCATTGTGACATGCACTAACAACCATGTGACCACAGCTCTGAACAGCCACGTCATCAATAGAGACATGAAATATAGGCCAGTTGGGCTCGATGTCTCCCGTTTCCCTCGGCATATAGAAGTTCTGCTGGATATACATTTGGGTCTACCAGATCTATTCAGTTGACTGCTTAGCTCCTTTCTTCACCTTCTCCCTTGCAAATCTGATGATAGTACTACAAAGTCAATCATTAATTGATAGCTTAGGGCAGGGGAGGGCAATCTTATCTTCAAATGGCCTGTGTTTATGCAGGTTTTTGGGATAACCTTTAGGTCAGCTGTTCAAACCCAGGTGTGAGGACTCTTCAGTCAGTCGGTCTTCTAATTAGGGAGCTGCAGTGAAAACCTCCATACCCAACGGCCCTTTCTGGAGGAAACTGGCCACCCCTGGCCTATGGTATCCTAGGGCCAAGTGCACTTATGAACATGATTATGCATGAACATGGTGTTCAATATGGACAAACTGTGATTGTGACTAGCACAAAAGTCCAATAACAAAATGAATGCTGTTTGGGTTCAGATCAGACAGGTTGTTCCTCCCAATCACACTCCTCCAGGTTTCTGGCGCCTCTCACCATGGTCAAATTCACAGTGGAATAGAGTCCTCATGTTCTAAATCCTGAGCCGTATGTTCAGATGAGCCAGGCTATATCTAGTTGGTATCTCTCTACCTTCTGCACAAGCTCTGGCTCCTGTCCCACAAGAGGGATTATGCTCCATGTTCCTAAAGCCAGTTTCAGTAACCAAGAGTTGGTGCGCTAAGGCCCCTGCATTTGACTGCTGCCTTATCCACAAAGCATCCAACCCCATGACCCCCCTGCAGGTGGCAGGCTCACAGAAGGGCGGACCGCTGTAACTCCTTCGGGCTCCGTCCCATGGGTAGAGACCCAAGCCCCAGGTGCTCGCCTGCCTTTCTCCAGGGTGGGGCTCCAGTCTCCTTAATTTGGGTGACGTTACATAGTCTTTCATTTTTTTCCATCATGGGGTCTTCTGCATCACCTAGGACCAGTTTGTTTTGAGAGACCCTACCTGGGGCGATTGCCCCCAACAGCATTGCTCCTAGGATCCAGGGGCGCTCAAACCCCTACACCACATTAAGGTGGTGATTCATCATCAAGGAATTGCCCATTTGTCGATTCAAACATGCACATTATATGCTCCTTGAATGGAGAAAGGGCCCTTTGTTTTCTTGAAAAAAAAAAACCCTGTCTTATCATGAAGAGACATTTCTGTTCTGGCTTGTATCGGAAAAGCGAAGTATTGATCTGCCGTGTAACATACTAGTATGGATTCAATATGAACTGCTGCGTCATTCCCTGAAATGTTCCAGGGAATCACATGAAACAGCCAATAAACCTTTCAGTGACATATTTTGTTAGTCTGCTACATTACAGTCTGTACATTCTTTTGGCACAAAGCCATATTTTAATATATTCGGTTTATTTTTTTGTGTATTCTTCCATTCTGCATAATGATGTAATGCATGCTTACTTCCGATAACTGATGGAAAATGATCTAAATTTTGAAGTCAAGTCAGGATAAAATTAGGAAAGGACTGCAGACATAGAAAAGCAAATTGCAATACCATTGCTGGGTTTAAATAACCGAGTATGTTTGCTTTATTTACAAACAAATCTGATTTGCTTTTTAATGGAATTATAGTGCTCTGTTTCATAGCAGTACCATATCAATGTCTTCATAATTATGGATGACTAAATGGAAGATGTTTGAAATTGATTTTAAGTACACAGCTATTATTTTTAATTTCTAGGGTAACTGTATGTTAATAATAATACAGTTATAATTGTATTTCAAAGTTATACGAATAACCTGAAATCAGAAAAAGGCCACGGTATCCTTGGTGGAATGTGAGTCCTTTATGGAAAGACAGAACTATATTTATTTAACATTATTGTGAAAATTAAACGAGTTTCAGAGCTGCTGTAATCTTTAAAGTTTGTTTAGGTATTATGACTAAGTGAGAGATAATATGGTTATTTTACCATCATTTCCATTTAATACATATAATATTATTACTATTAATTATAGCAATTATTTCATTTTATTCATTTGTTTTAATGTGAGGCCCAGTAGCCTCAGATGCAGTGCTGTCACCCATCCAGGCTTGTGATGCTGGTCTCCATCTTAGCTTTTGGTCGTGTATCTTCGTGTGTGAAGCTTGCAAGTTTTCCCCATATTTGCCTAGTTGCCATGTTTCCACTAGTGGTACAAAGACGTGTGTTTGAGGTGAACCGATGCCTCTAAAGTCTGGTATCCTGTCCAGATTGTCCCCTGGCTTATGTTTATGTTATTTGGATGGAGTAGGTATGTTTTTAGTTTTCTTCGTTTAGTTGCTTTAAGTGTGTGATATGCTCATTTAATTATGATTCATTCTTCTACTTTATACTGATCTGAGACTATTTTTTATTACTATACATAATTCTTTTAGAAAACATTAAATCTGGAAATATGAGATTATATTAAAATATAGGTACAATGAGTTTAAGAATGTTATGAATTTCTAACATTTGAGTGACTTTTTTTCCATTACTGGTTTTAAATTAGCAGTGGATACTTAAAACCACCCCAAGTTAAGAATCTAGAATTCATCACTTTTAATGCAGTTTGCTGAACGGCTACCTTTGCATTGCAGGTTAATCATTAACATACAGTTAAAGTGTATGACTTTTGTTTGACACACATTTTGCTATACATGAACTGCACTGCATGTATTGTACCTGTCCAAAATCAGAACCATTACTAAAAGACGTTGAAATTCTTAGTATTTGCTTGAGAGCTTGGTACGTTTTGTTAATAGCTTTCACAGTTTCCAGGTTTCTTGTGTATTAGCATATCATAACAGAGGTCAGAAGATTTAATTATCTTTCCTTTCAGAATGATTGATTGTATTTACTCTGTACACTCTGAATCTGGCATAAGCATGGATACTTGTACATCTGGATATTATTTCTGCTGGAGAAATTCAAAGTAAAAACTTTCCACGTGGACGGTACTGCATGAGGCTGGTCAGACCTTAATCACACTGACGTGGTTCCCTGTTAATATATGATGTGCTATGGTTCTTCTGTTAACACTTCTCTGTCTGGGGGATGCCTGGGTGTTTATTTTAATCATTTATAATATTTTTAAGCTATACTTTTTTCATTTAAAACTGAACTTGCTTTGTTAGTATGATGTTGGGTATTATAGGTCACAAAGAGAAAACAGATGCGGTGTATGTAAAAAAAAAAGAATGAGCATCTGTACTAATAAAATGGCGTTGGGAGAAATCGTCTGCTCTGCGGGAAGAGGAATAGCATGAGTGTCCGCGGATCTGCGGAATGCTTTGCACGGCAGCGGCTTCTCTCGGCCTTACCGCCGAGGTCGGGACCGGCCTGTACCGCGTTGTCGCATTGAATTAGCTGATGGACGCTTCATTTGCACTGCATTCCTCCTGGTGAAATCTGACAGTGCAGCTCTGCGGGGTTGAAAGCCTCCTTTTAATGAAGCTTTCTCTAAGGACACATATAAGGTGCTGCAATTTAATGACGCATAAAAAAACGTTTTAAGTTTTGCTATAGAATGATATTTTGTATAGAAAAAAGGAACAGTCTTGTTAAGTGAACCTTGTGCTAATTTGCAGTCACCTGATTGGCTAAATGGGGGTTATTGGAGTTTAAGCACTTTCATTATCAGTGGACAACAAGGGACCTAGGTGCATTATTGTAGTGGTGGGAGTGGGTTACTCTGTACTGTCTAGAGACAGTGGCAAAAAGAAAGAGAGCAAGATATAGATGATTCAGGCAATTGTTTGTGGATGTTTAGTTATCCTTTTTAGACAGCAATGGCTGGTTTTACAGCTGATGTCACTCAATGTGAGTGTCTGTGTTTTTACAAATAGTAACATTATGACAAAATTGAAAAATAAATATTTGAATTAATGTAACGACAAAGTAAAATGGGAAATTATTTGTAGAAATTCTTTTAATTGCATTCGTGCAGTTGCACATTTATATTATCAATATACGGCATAAAGCAGAACTGCTCAGATGAGTTGTTCAATATTTTGGCCTTCTGAACATAGATAAGGAATATGAAACACAACAGGGTAAGGAGTCCTTGCAGTGTTATCTGGGGTCTGGTATTGGTTTTCTGTTCTTATTTTTCCTATATTCAGTCAAGCCTTTATCGACAAGAGGCAGAACAATATTTTGAAAGCATCCAGACCACCTCATGGTAGAGATTGGACCAAGGGAACGGTGTCATAGCTATAAAAGCAGAGTCCCTGTTGCATCGGCACCATGTCTCTCGGGGGTATTTCTCCCGGCATCCCTCTAGCAAACCTTAAATGAGATGTCTAGCTGTTTGTTATGTCAGCCTGAGCCGCCGTGGAGGGAGGGCAGTGCACCCCACGACAACATATGGAGAACATTCCACCGCCACACATGTGGAGCCAGGAGAGAGACTCAGACCCCAGTTCCAGTGGTGTTCGTCAGCAGTGTTAACCGCAGTGGCAAATGCCACTCGCAACATATTTTTATACAGTCGCGACAATAATTTTGTGAGCGTTAAGGTGGGGCATGACAGAGGAAGGATAATCCACGTAGCGGCTCCAAGAAAAGGGGTTTATTATCAAATACAGAGACACTGGTAATTAGGGACCATGAGGGGTCAAAACCAAACTGATGAAACTAAGTCAGGGAACAACACCGGCAGCACAGTACTAAAGGCAGGAAGGAGCACAGGAAAACTACAATAAACATAACAGGGGATACTAAATAAAATACTTAACAGGGAATACTACTAACCAGGAAACAGCTTAGGTCACAGCCCCATGTAACCTGGGGACTCCATTTTGCTCCTGTATCATGCGGGATTCTTCTCACAGCCTAAAGACGTGCAGTTAGGCTGATACCTCTGAACTGCCCATGGTATATGATTGTGTGTGTTCCCTGTGATGGGTGGTAGCAGCTGAAGCTTCCTGACCTTTCCTATGTCACCGTGTCTCTCTCTCACAGAACTGCAGCCCAAGGAGTCTCTGCTCCACATGGCGGTGCGGCTGGGCCTCCCCCGCGTCTTGCAGCTCCTCCTGTGTCAGCCCGGGGGCCTGATGGCTGTGCTCCTGCCTAACGAGGAGGGGGACACTCCCCTGAAGCTGGCAGAACAGTCTGGGCAGCAGGCCCTACTGCAACTACTGACAAAGTGAGTCATTTCTCCACTGATATGGAGGCTCTTGGAAATCAGGTTTGCTTTCTGAGTCAATCAGTGATGCATATATTTCTCACATAAATCCCCTGGGGGGTGTAAAAATGGATTTATCCAGAAATGCAACAGTGTCCAGAATCATTATAAACATGGTAAAGCAATAACATTTGGAGTTTTTTTTTTTTAAAAATGTATATTTGGTTATATAAGGTTTAAAACGGCAACATTTTAAGAGCACATAGAAATAAGTAGCTGGAACTGGTGGAATCTTTGAATTTTTAGATATTTTTGCAGAGAACAATAACTGGGAGGATGTTAACATATTCCTTCTTGATTAGTCTTAATGAAGTTAGGGTTAGTATTGGAGAAGAATGGTCAGAAGATTAGGTTAAGGGGGATTACTGTCAAATATAGTCCCTTTAACTCATAATGGACATTACAGGTTATATAATGGATTGCAACAGCAGAGCACGTGTTCCTTATTATATTACTGCTCCATTTGCACTAGGCTCACTAAACCATGAAGGGTCAAAAAAACAGTGACAGTATTGGGAAGTATGTGATGTCACAGCTGTAGTCTCTGCATGATTGGTAATTTCTAAATAATTTAGTTTGATAAATCTGATTTATGAGAAAGCATTATTATCACTTGTTAAATGATAATAACATAAAACATGAAAATATTAAACAGAATAACATTTTTATGTAATATTGTCCCAAGGTTGAATCTGCAAGATTTCTGAGCATTTCAAGATTTTTGCACGCTAATGGGTATCTTTTCCGCTCATTTTCCAGCCCCCCGAACCCACTGACCACGCCCTTGGCCGGCATGTCGCAGATCTGGGCCGACAGCTCGCGACTGCTTCGCTTTTGCCACGAATCAGAGAGGCTGACCGTGACGGTTCAGCGGGCCTCAGACAGGAACCGGCAGGCTGGGATTCTGCTGCTGAGGAAGCGCTTGAAGGACGATCACTTCCTGAGGGAGGTGAGCGCGGGACATACTGTGGGCGCCATCTGAATCGCTCTGTGTCTTACAGGCAGACTGAATGCAGTTTATTCTGTAACACTGTAGTACTGTGCCACATCACAACCTTTGAAGGTACAGTACAAGGCAGGTTTTGCGGAAATATTAGAAAATATTTCCTCTTCCTGTTTTTACTAACATGATTTTACTTTTTCTTTACTATTTATTTTTGTCAAATGTGAAGTAAATCGTAAATGTAGAATTATTTTAAAATAATTTTTAATATTATTTAATAACTCCCTTAGATCAAATCACTTTCTCAAACTGGACAGCACACTGAATCTGAAAAAGATGACGGCAAAGGCATCACAAAGACTACAGGTACTTTTTATGTTTGCTTTGTGGTTTGCCATAAGCCACGTGTCAAGACTTTAGTAAGGTTTAGAAGATCTGTGTTCTTGAATTTAAATAATTCATTTGGATTTCAATGTAAAAAGGGACAGTCAATGACTGCTTATATCTGTAATGGAATTTTATATATTTGTGACATTTTCTTTTCCTTTCATGTTTATTCCTAACAGTTTCAGACATATCCTGAAATTGTGTGTGGCTCATAGAATTGCAATGAGTTGTTTGTGTTAGGAAATTCAGTTATACGGCATATGCACTCCGTCATCCTGACTTTCCCATCTTTTGCCAAAAGAATCTGCATGTGTATGTACATCTTAAAAAATCCCAGTGGAAATCTGACAAGTATTGAAAATATCTGTCAGTGCACACAATAAAGATTGCATATGTTTGTCAAAATATTTGATATCATCAGACGAGCGTTTTTCAGGCAGAAGGCATTGGGGTGATTGGAAGCGTTACTGAGTCTGGACACAATCCTGAGCTTTTCGTCTGGTGAAGAAAAAACAGAGGGATGGACTCATCTGAAGTAGGAGCTACACAAGCGGAACAGCAGCTCTGCACATGTTACACTGAGAAATCTGAACAGACTGATTATTTCCCCACACTAAGAATAACTTGGCTTCTGTGAAATCTTAACGAGGTGCTGGCCTTCCGTGGTTTAGAAAACAAATACGTTTAATCTTTAGCAGGGCACCGTGTAAATCTGCCAGATCAATATCAGGGACCTCCATGGGTACCTAATGTTATATAATTGCTTATTTACTGCTTAAAATAAGACCATATTGTCATGGCATGACACAGGCAGGAAAAAAGGTGATGATCCACTAGGCAACAGGGAAGGCACAAAATAAATGGACCAAGAGGGGTCAAAAAACACAAAAAACAAAAGTAACTAAAGTAAATTCACTGGGGAAACAGAACAAAAAAAATCTGAGCGCAAGCACAGCAACAAACACACAGTAACATCTATATAAGGGATAGGGGTAGCTCATAATCAGCTAACCAATCAAGGGAGGCACAGGAACAACAAGGAACAGGTGGAAACGATAACGCTAAATGAAGATGCATAGCAAACAGCAGGGTTACAACACGGGGGCCTGTACTATGAAGCGGGGTTACTGGATTATCGGATTTATGGTAACCTGGGCAAAATGTAAGGGAACGAATATGAATTAACTTTGTGAGTTCCATGTGAAGCTTGTTTGTAACCATGCGGTTATCATGATGGCAAAGAACACTGGAGGAACATACAGAATGTAAACAAGCATCATAAATTATATTGTCGTACTTACTGTAATGTGTATTTGTGTAAAAGTACTGTTTGTAGTTCGGTCCTTGGGGACCTGCAGACAGTCCATCTCTAAAATGTAGACTGACTGGTAGGGCGCTGAGAGCGAGCAAAAACATGAACTGTCTGGCAGGGAGCAAAAACATGAACTGTCTGGCAGGGAGCAAAAACATGAACTGTCTGGCAGGAGCAAAAACATGGACTGTCTGGCAGGGAGCAAAACATGAACTGTCTTGCAGGGAGCTGGGACCTTCTGGGAGGACCGGGTTAAGAAACACTGGCATGAAATATCTATGCTACAAAGAGATACAGATACATATATGTACATTCTCTTTTTTATGGATGATGAACATATTTGGTTTGTTTAATTTTGTCATTGACTTTTTGTGACTCCTTAACCCAATCACCAATTGAATAAAAAACCCTGCACTGTTCACAGAGGTAAGGAAGTATTGCACCCCCAGCTGTGTGTGCTAACCCATCCACTGCGGTTGTAGGGTTAGAAATGGCTGTCTCGTGATAAAAGTATAATGTCATCTCTTGGTTATTTGTGGCCCGGACTTCGATATTTTATGTCATACGGATTAACTGAAATATCTGCGAATATCGCCCCTCTGTCAGATATTTCCTATGACAGTTGTATTTAAATCGGTCAAATATATTTATGCCCTATTTATAAATTCCATTGAGTTTGTTGCTAAAGCACAATATACAATTCTGGCGGATTAACAAACAAGCAAAACTCAGTTTACAGCATGCAGTTTCGACCCCACAGTTACCCTCACACTCAATTAATTCAGATAGTGAGGGCTTCTCTATGGCTCTTGGTCAGTAACCACTAAATTTCATGAAGCCAGCCCCCCCTGTGCACGATAACAGATTTGGCAGCGCAGGGACCACAGTGAATTGCTGTGTTTATTACATTTTATAGAAGACACAGAAGGTCCTTTGTGAAATCTCAGCAGTGTTTCCCTAACATCCCCAGCCCAGGACCGAACGCATTCAGCCGCTCTTGGGTGGCCCAGCGCGTAGTTTATCTGTAGCAGCGCCACACAGGGATGCTGTCGCTCTCTATTACGGACCCAAGTTCCTGTTGCAAGTAACCATAGTAACGTGCGGTTTGATTGCAGCCCATTAGCTGGTAGGCTGCTCCCTGCAGTAAGTCGATCCTGTGTCTTCTGCGTCTCCTGTTGTCACGTCACGTCACGTAAGAACGATGAGAACAAGTTCCTCAGCCTTGTTCCCTTTGGTCTGGAAGTTACTCTGCATATGTAATGTAAAGGTATTTTTTTTAAAATAGGTTTAGCATCTTAGAATTCGTTATCCAGGATGGAATGGGATCTGGAATCTTTACCAGAAATTGAACTGGATCCACAGTCACAGCACGTGAAATGACTGCTTATTGGCAATAGTGGATCAGTCTTTATTACTATTTTTATAAGTACTTTATTATTTGTACAGGTTCAATGTTCCCAGTACGAATAATGACTCATCGTTACCAGGATGATAATCGGTGGTCATAATGCAAAATAGTCACACACATGATTCATTTTCCTTCTTGTCTTGCAGATTTTCAGAAAGATTTATGCGGAGTTGATCATGCGCTGGAAGATAATGTGAGTATGACTCGCTGTACCAACAAGGAAAAAAACAGCGTCCGACACCATGTTCATATGTATATTCTGTTAGTTTCTAAATTATTAAGTAGTGAACTTAATTAGGGGAAGAGTTGAACAATGGCTCAGATGATTAAATGCAAACTCTCCTAACGGAGAAAATGTTGGCAGTAATTACGGGTATGGTTTGGATGTAGAATTTTCCATACGCAGGCAGCAAAGCTGAGGAAACAGCTTTATTCCTCTGGGCGAAACTGGAGGCAGGCTTGCAAAGCTGAGGGAACAGCTTTATTCCTCTGGGCGAAACTGGAGGCAGGCTTGCAAAGCTGAGGGAACAGCTTTATTCCTCTGGGCGAAA
>JAODKE010000125.1:10198944-10219882 GCA_026779605.1 Mormyrus hasselquistii
GATGTTGTTGATGCTGTAGTGTAATCAGTGTGGACGTTGATGTTGTTGATGCTGTAGTGTAATCATTGTGGACGTTGTATTCCAGCTATTTTCCAGGAATTACACATAAATAACACTGAAAAGTCCTGCTCTGTCATTTACTCTGTCGTGTACTATGTTCTGTATTCTGTTTGTTCTATAATATTTTGCGCACTGCTGTGATCCCTATGATGTAATGTCTAATTAGTGCCATAGATGTATAAAGAGGCTACTGTCACTACAAAAACATCCAGGCATGTTTGGAGCAAAACTTATTGGCTGGGGTACTTCAGAAACTGCCAAGTAGACGGTGGTCACACTGCATAACGGTATGGTAAACAGGAAGTCTGAGGTATTGCCAAACACAATTCCTAGCTCACATATGCATTTTTCTTCACCTTAAATGATGACCCAGATGACTGGTGTCACTGGGTGCTCTTGGATTGGCTTTTAAATACTGTAAAATTTACATTGGACATGTGAAACTTTGTATTCTGTGGAATAGAATTAAATATATTTATTGTAATTGTACAACATAGCTCCATAATAGACTAAGGTACAGACCTTGGCAGAACACAAAACAGCTATGCAAAACTATGAGCTATTAAAAATAGTTTTAATCTTACTAAACAGCAAATCAAGAGCTTTGTAAGGAAAATTGTTCCCAGTGTTTTGACAGGCTTTATCTGGTTTCATTTTACAGTATAGCCCACATTTGCTGAAGGATACTCAGCATGTGCTTTGTTCCTGCAGAGAAAAGCCCGTCTCCATCATTCAGGAGACCTCCGGACCAGTCGACCTTCTCGGCTGCCGCCAGGCTGTCCGCCATGCTGAATGGGAAGGACCAGATATATGCCAATGCCATGCTGGTGGAGCAGGTACCGCAGAGAGAGACCCACGGCGTCACCTGTAACATACTGCTGCTCTGCTGGCTCAGAGCCTAATCCATAGTGTCTTAGGAAAAGGAGGTACTGTTATACGGAGCTGATTCATCCCTGTAACATACAGGCACTCCCCAGGTTACGAACGACAGCCATTCCCTAAGTCTGTCCTTAAGATGACTTTGTAGCAGTTGATTTTGTTTATTTTCATCATCCATTAATTTTCCAAACCACTTATTAACTCCATTTAGCCTCAGCATGTCTTTGGACTGTGGGGGGGAACCGGAGTACCCTGAGGTACGACATGGAGAGAACATGAGAACCCCACACACATGGAACCCAGGCGGAGACTCGAACCCAAAAAGGCAGCATTGCTAGCCACTGCTCCACCATGTCGCCCTTCTGCTTCTTCTTCTTCTTCTTCTTCTTCTTCTTCTTCTTCTTCTTCTCCTTCTTCACCTTATAATAATAATAATACTACAGTAATAATAACAGTAGCTACGTACAGTATTGTACTTCAAGCTGACGAACCTCTGAATCTACACAATGTTTTCACGGCCGTCTATATGAGTTCATTGTTACAAATCATTGCATTTAACTCTAATTTTGTATATAATAGGCTTTATGGCTGTCCGTTTGTAAGTGCGAGTTGTTTCAAAGCTGGACATTCCTAACCTGGGCACTGCCTGTACCTTATTTGCTGGTTTCCATCCTCTCTGCAAATGGAATCATTCTATCAGTGGGAGACACATGAAGTCTTGCCTTCTGTGAAGACCTAGTCCTAGACCTAGACCCTGTACCATCTCCAGACCAAAACAAGACTATTGCAGTGTGGGTGTGTGTGATGACATCATGCAGCACATTATTTAACTTTATGTACATTATCAAATATACACTGTGTGGGCAAGAGTATTGGGATACACCTCTTAATGATTGAATTCAGGTATTTTATTCGATTACATTGCCACAGGTCTATAAAATCAAGCACTAAGCCATTTCGTGAGGTTTACAGACATAAAAGAATATGTTGTTCTGAAGAACTCAGTGGATTCAAGCACTGTACTGTTAGATGGCCGATGTTCCACAGTCAACTGTAAGTGGTATTATTGCAAGGTGGAAGCATTCAGGAACAACAGAAACACAGCCACGTAAAGTACAGCAGGGTCGCCGAGTGCCGAGACGCATAATGCGTAAATATTGCCAACGCTCTGTTGATTTAGTAACTGCAGAGTTCCAAGCTTCCTCTGGCATTAACCCTGGCATAAAAACTGTGCGCCGGGAGCTTCATGGAATAGACTTTCATGGCCGAGCAGCAGCATGCAGGCCTCACCAAGTGCAAAGCCAGGTGCCACTGCACTCTGGAACAGTGGAAATGTGTTCTGTGGAGTGACGAGTCACGCTTCTCTACCTGGGAGTCTGATGGGCAAGTCTGGGTTTGGTGGATGTGAAGAGAATGTTACCTGCCTTGCTCCAACTGTAAAGTTTGGTGGAGGAATAATAGTATGGGGTTGTTTTTCAGGGGTTGGGCTAAGCCCCTTAGTTTCAGTGAAAGGAACTTTTATTGCTTTAGCTGACAAAGGCATTTTGAACAATTCTATGCTTGTAACTTTATGAGATCAGTTTGGGGAAGGCCCTTTTCTGTTCCAGCGTGCCTGCGCCCCAGTGCACAAACTTGGTCCAAAAAGACATGGTTGGATGAGTTTGGTGTGGAAGAACTTGACTGACTCACACAGAGCCCTGACCTCAACCCCATTGGACACCTTTGGGATGAACTAGAATGGAGGTTGTGAGTCAGACCTTCATGTCAAACATCAGTGCCTGACCTCACAATTGCTCTTCTGGATGAATGGGCAAAACTTCCCACAGACATACTCCACAATCTCGTGGAAAGCCTTATTAGAAGAGTGGCAGCTGTTATACCTGCAAAACGCAGGACTCCACATTGGATTTGAGACGTCATAAATGTTGCTGTACCTGTAGGTGTAATGGCCAGCTCCCCAAAACATTTGTCCATATAGTGTATCTCTCTTTCTTCTGAATCACATTTAAAGTATAGATTTGAAGTGAGCCTGGATCCTATGTCAGGGAGCAAAGGGCAGAGGGACCCTGGCAGTCTGACACTGGCCACAGTCTATCCGCAGTTTAGGGACATCAGGTCAGCTAACCCTTGTTGAAGGATTGCTGTATAGGGTGGGACAAACATGCAATCTCCACAGAGCCGGCATGGGACTCAAGCCTCTGACCCTGGAGGCGGCGAGTAAAACCAGCACTGTATGAGAGGGACTGCTTATCAGTTCTGATGCGAGTTTGCCTGCTGGGATAAAAGAAACAAGCTATTGGGCCAAAAGGTTAAATACGAGTCTGAACAATGTCCAAACTACAGTTGTTGTTGACGCAGCTTTACTGATAGTGTACAACTCAGCTACTCTATAGCTGGTCAGCCGTCATTCGTTAAGGCTTTAAAGCCAAATACCAGGCAGCAGACGTCCTTAAACGTGATGCCACCTTATGGCTCATAGGTGCAATTATACCCCCAGAAACTGCAGTTTAATGAGCTGTTACTCAGGCACAAGTAAGAAATGCTGCTCTCAGATTTGATTCAGAACATTACTTTGCACGGAGGCAGAACAGAGAGCCTGATGATCTATTACTACTTATTTGTTTGTTCATCGCTATAGAATCTGTAAGTGAAACCGTGTATCCGCTGTTTATGGGCACTTGGACCCCATTTGATCTCAAATTTCCAGCAGCCTCACTGTCTTTGTACCCGCCCCTCACAGGTGAGTGATTCAGACATAAAGTACAGCATCGCCGGGGTGACGGACGACAGCACGCTGACGGACAGTGGGGGGCCCGACGCTCTCGGGGGCGCTCCGCCTTTCCCAGCCGACCCCGCGCCGGTGGCGGGCCCATCCGCTCCTCTCTCACGC
This sequence comes from Mormyrus hasselquistii, assembly GCA_026779605.1. Classification (NCBI taxonomy): domain Eukaryota; kingdom Metazoa; phylum Chordata; class Actinopteri; order Osteoglossiformes; family Mormyridae; genus Mormyrus; species Mormyrus hasselquistii. The sequence goes on from JAODKE010000125.1 coordinate 10,202,774, forward strand.
CCTCCGCACGCAGGGGAAGGGGGGGGCCGGGAACAATCGGCCCCCGCTAGTCCCTCCCCATGCCTTTCCCCTGTTGACCTAGCGCTTGCGCGGCTAAATAGGTTAGCCCAGGCCGACGTGCTCAGTCAGGGAGGAGGCTCCTCGCGGGAGACATGTGCTCTGAGGTGAGATGCCCTGTCTGGCCGCCGTCTTTACTTTACAGTCTCCATTAGAATTAGAATCTCCAACTTGCTTTGTGCTTCATCTTTTCTGTACAGTAAAGTACGGCTGGCTATCGCTCAAATGTTCTTTTGATATGTTCAGTAATTAGTAAAACGTCGTACATTAATTCCATTTTATGTTTGATGTATTTCTGTAATGTACAACAGTAATGCTTTAAAGTGTTCAGTGTTCTACGAGATTAATACATCATGCGTGTTCAACTTCTGTAACGATTCAAATTATAACATTCAGTTCGCGGCTGTAAGATCCTTTTAAAATGGGGCTTGTCGTCAGGTGTCTGAATTTAATTTCAGTTTTATATGGAGGAATATGGATCAAAGTAGTTGTGATGAAAGGTTTACTGGCAGTTTTTAAATGCTATTTGATTAATGTTTTCTCACGTTTTATTATGTCTCCGTATTTTCCATCTTTTAAACGGTGACATCTTTTGTCTTTTAAAACTGACAAAATGACTTCTGTGTTATTTTCTTCTCTAACTTGTTTAATTCCTTTAGACGTTAGTGTATACTTAGCCCAGCCTGTGCTTGTTTTTCAAGGCTTCTTGCATTGAGCCCATTGTTCACCTATTTCCTCTCCCAGTCTCTGGCTGGGGGGGGGGGGGGTGGGGGGGGTTGCACTTTTTCTAATGGGAGCTCTCTGTTTCACTTCCTGTCAGCCCCAGTTTAGGGGCTGGGGAGGGAGACAGCGAAGAGGACGAACTACCGGAGAAGTCGGCTTTCTCGTGCCATTCCACATCGCCCCAGCAGGGCGGCGCCCTGCACGCCAGCAGCGGAGACGAGCGGGACTCCTTCGACGCCTCCCTGGACCTGAGTCACAGCCAAGCAGAATCCTCTCCCTTACGCAGCTCCCCTTTGGTACTGAGAGCCGCCTCGCTGTGGCGCACACAGCCAGAAAGTAGATTCAGCAAAAAGTATTTTCAGTCTGAATCATACACATTATACGCATATGCTGTTTTATATGCAGTAGTAAATTGTCTTTTACTTTTACAAAGAAAATAAACTGGTAGCCTACCAAGTCATGAGTAGACGTTGTAAGTAGACTGGGGGGCAGGGGGTTATGAAGACACTGGTCTGATTGTTGCGATCGAAGGGTTGACGACCACTGATTTAGGGTATATGTAAATGTAAGAGCAAATAGCCGTTCATTAGAAGGTTCGTTAAAAGTTCCATTTGCATTTCTGACTGTTGTCTTTTCTGTAGGATTCAGGGGATCTCGGTCTCCGCCTGCGCTCGTACTCATACTCATCCCCCAAGATCAGCTCGGTGCGGCTCCGCTCCAGCCGCCATGTGACCAGCTCAGACCTCACCGAAGGTCGGTGTCTCTACGGCTGGCCCTCGGCTGACCAAAAGCTCCACAGTTTGGCTGTTCAGTCTCCCGTCGTATACATGATGATCTTGATGCTATCATCATATATATATAATGTGTATATATATATAATGATCTGCTTTTCAGCATATACTACTCTGATCGAGTCTGAGTTACTGTGGAGCATTCTAAATCGTTTCTAAATAATTTGTTCTGTTAGCTGTTTCTTCTTTTCCCTTTTGTTTTGTGCTGAAGAACGAGGCTGGAGTTTAATTTGAGAGCGCCAGTGTTCCCTTTCAGCACTGAGCTGATTATAATCAGTTATTTCACTGTTTGAATGAAACATCTCTGTGGAGCGTTTTTCCAGCAGCGCTCTGGCTTTGCACGAGATGACTTGGCTCCTGACTCTCCCTGGGTCTGTCTGTTGTGCCGCTGTGGGCCCAATAGCAGCAGCAGCTTGGAAGCAAACGTGTTTTTTTAGTAATTTAGATTTTTGGAGTTCGTCTTTCTTCGATTCTCATTTCCTAGATGGTATTTGGATGCTAGTACAGATGCAACTATATGAAACGTACCAAAGACAAATACCTCCTGACCATAGATGGTTCTAGACCCTATTTAGGGAGACTTCAGCCCTCCTGTTTTTTCGTTAAAATAAGGACTTTAAGACGATTTAGTGATTAGTCCTGTATTTCTGTATACATTTTCGGACCCCCACTGGGAATTCCTTCAGGGGCTTGAGTCCCACTAAGGGCCAAATCCTAAAATTGCACCTGCATATGATCCTTTTATCTACTGCAGCTGACAAGCTTAGGTTTACATTGTATATAACTTTCTGGAATAATTCACGTTTTTCCTATCAGTGGGGGCAGATTGGGAACAGACTGGGGGCGGACTGGGAGCAGAGTGGGAGCGGACTGGGGGCAGAGTGGGAGCGGATTGGGGGCAGAATGGGGGAGGACTGGGGGCAGAGTGGGAGCAGAGAGGGGGCGGAGTGTTACTCCAAAGTGAGCGTTCTGTCCTTGCCCTGTAGATGGCGTATTCAGCAACAGTGGTCGACCCCTTCTTCAGGCTCTCTCTCTGTCTAAATCACTGTCCCTGCTCAATCCGATTAGTGAGTATTCGCCTCAGATGACCCCACCTTGCCCGGTTAGCAAGCATGTCGCCCGGGCAGCTGGGCCCCCATGGGATGGGTACCTTCCCTTCATTACCCCGCCCATCATCCCCGGCGTGCTCCAGTAACCATGTCTGGGATCTGCCTCCACGTGTTAAACGCTAATCCTGTCCCCCCACATGTACGTCCCTGGCGCATTTTAGTGGAGCTGGTCACCGGGTCACCATGTGCAGGACAGAGAGGCACAATGCATGGTACCACAGCCATCCCACTAACTAGCCAGCCTGTGTTGTAGTCAGTGCTTGGTGGGAGGGTGTGTGACGTGGAGGGCATGCAGCTCCTAGCTTGTGGTGTGTGGGTCTTTGTGGGGGGAATTGTTGTGCCCAAAACATTAATCTTACCCTCTGTTTTCATTCCCATAACATGTCATGACTTCCGTGTTGGTCCTTGCTGAGTGTACATTTAAAACTCTGTGTCTCATCAAAGGGTGTTATACAATCCTGAGGTATGGCATGAAAGTTCAGTTTACTGCGCTTGCACTCTAGCCACATCATGTCGTTGCTGATCACCGATGTGACGGTTCTTTCTCTAAAACTCTTTTTAAATTAATTGTTTAGGCTATTTTTTTTGCTTTGGCTTAACGGCCATTTTCTGGATGATGTATAACACCCAGAACATTGTTTTTTGCATTTGTAAGGATGCAACATGATTGTTGCACAAGAAGTCCCCAGAAGGGCCTTTCTGCACATCCACCGTGTTTATTGTTTTCTTCATTTTCTTTTTCTTTTACAGAACAGCGTGCTTTCAGCTTGCCAGAACAGCCACAAGAGAAAAGGTATTTATGAAGATGAATCCCTCATTTCACTTCTTTCCTGTTCATAATTTCGTCCCCTTTCCCGCCACCCCCTGTCGCTCTGGCATAAATGCTCGCCTGATCTCTGTTAGCCATTATTATTATTGGCGACTTGCCCGGTGACCCCCTGGCAATTCTGGTGGTTTCAGGCTGGCGGGTCGGTTTTGGTTTGCTACTAGCTATAGGCTTGCTGTTAGCTCTTGGTTTGGCATTAGATTCTGACTTGCCATTAGCTTTCGGCTTGCTGTTAGCTTATAGCTTGCTGTTAGCTTCTGGCATGCTGTTAGCTTCCAACTTGCCGTTCTCTCAGTTTGCTGTTTGCTTCCAACTCGCTGTTAGCTTTTGGCTCACCGCTAGCTTTCGGTATGCCATTAGCTCCTGGTTTGCTGTTAGCTCTCCGTTAGGTCTCAGTCATTAGCTTATGGTTTGTCATTAGCTTCCGGCTTGCTGTTAGCTTGTGGCTTTCTGTTAGCTTATAGCTTGTTGTTAGCTCTCTGTTTTCTTTTAGCTCTCAGTTTGTTATTAGTGTATGGCATGCTGTTAACTCTCAGCTTGCTGTTTGATCCGGCTTACCATTAGCTTTAGGCTTGCCATTAGCTTCTGGCTTGCTGTTAGCTCTCAGTTTGCTGTTAGCGTTTGGCTTGCCATTAGCTTCCAGGTTGCTGTTAGCTCTCAGTTTGCTGTTAGCTCTCGACTTGTTGTCAGCTCTCAGTTCACTGTTAGCTCGCAGTGGCTTGCTGTTAGCTTTCGGCCGCTGTTAGCTCTCAGTTGGCTCTTAGCTTTCGGCTTGCTGTTAACTTCCAACATGCTGTTACCTTTCAGTTTGCTGTTAGCTTCTGGCGTGCTAATAGCTTTCAGCTTGCTGTTAGCTTTCAGCATGTTTTATTGGTTCACTGCACATCCTCAGTGCCACTTGCTAATTTTCCCAATCGCCCATCAACAAAATAGAAACCCCAGAGGCTTTATAAATAGGTCTGTTGTCGAATAGCTCTATATTTATTTTGGCTCCTGTGTTGGCATACATATTTCATACATATTAGCGTGTGTATATATGATTAGATGGCTGCATAGTGGCACATTTATGTGTCTATGTGTACTATGTACTATTCATATATACAAACGCTTCTGTCTGTTCCTTCACAGTTGTATTGGCACTGGAATAGTCGACTAGGTTTTTTTTCACCTAATAAACTGTAATATAGTATAGAAAATAGTTGGAAATGTCAGTTTCTTTTAATTTTTTAAGAAGATCAGACCGTTTTTCCTGTTTAAGCATTAAGCAGCTCCCACATGCACCACTAAGGATAGCTATGATAGCTATGGGGTCTCCTTCAGGCAGGCTCACTTAGATCTTGGACATTCCTGTATTCTCCATCTTGGGCAAGAAGCATCCAGGTTCGTATAGAAAACAACAGCACTATAAACGTTTCCAAGCATACTTTGCTCATAATGAAGATATGCAGTATTACTGTGAAAGAACTGCAAAATGTTACATTTTAGAAAGTATATAATATATTGTTAGAAGCATTTTATGAGAGTATGAAAATTGCCTTTTGAAATATTAAACAACCTGAAAATAACCAACCCTATACGGACGTGTTCATGCTTAACTCATGTTTAACACTTCCTGACCCCACTTTATCTTACTAACTAATGTTTAAATATTTTTAGTTTACAGTATTTTACCTAGACTTGATTGCCCTTTTTCAGTCATCTGGGAGTATTTGCTATATGAAACAGAACATCAGGTTGCTTAGTGCAATCCCACGTGTCCCAGTCCTGGGTCGCCGATCCACAGTCCCCATTTACCCGTAATAAGCCAAAGCCTGGACATATTACCGTTTTCCATAGAAAGGGACAGCATGCACGGCATCGTTCCCCACGTCCCCAGCCAACGCGCTGTGCAGTTATCACACAGTTTCAGTCCCTTTGTAGTGCTGCCAACAGCAGGCACTCGAACATGACAGACACCACAGGCAGAGAGTCATCCCTGCTGCTGGCCGATGGTTAATGCTGAAAAGTGCACAGTGTGTGACTAAATCCCCCCACCAAGCCACAGCATGTCGGCAGAGCTCTGTTGTTTCCCATAGGGAGTTAACTTTCCGTAAGAGGGCACAGTCAGCTGAGGACGAGGGCAGAGTGGCACTGGCGGAGTCCCTGCAACACCTCACCCTCTCCGAATTCCTCAAAGAGTATGTGGCCAGTCCAGCTCTGGGGTCAGCTTGGCGTAACCTGTTAGCTATTAATCCATCTCGCCGCTCACTGCCGTGTCCGCGCCCAAAACACCGCAAGCTGTCTGGTAACCAAGCCTAACATAGCAGGCACGCTGTTTATATTTACCAGTAATAGCATTTAACCACCCCTGAATTACTTGCCAGTAGATCTGTAACCTGTAGTTCTGCTACCCGTAGCATGTTCAGGCACATGTATGGATTAAAAGAGGAGCTCAAAATAAAGGCAGCTTTAAATGCTCTGTGAGTCATGAAGCCTAAAGTCCAGAAGAATGAATTGGTTTGTTATGACTCTGTGGGGGGGCTTAGGATTGCATGGTATGCTCGCTTCGGTTTAACTTTCCTCCAGCAAGAACAGTGGTGGTATGAACTAACCCACCGCAGTGTTCTTTTGGTGCTTAGATTTGAAAATGTATCTGTGAGGTTCTTAGGAATGCGACAGTAGGACAGTGGGCACAATCTGATTATCATTCTGACTAACAGATTTCCTGCCTTGTATAAAGTGCATGATTGGCACAATGCAAACTAACCATAACATTGTCCTTCAAGTAGATTAATGCCAAATTGTTCTGTAATGTACAGCCGCAGAATTGCCGAGTGCGTGACATAATTTTGCAGTCGTGTAAAATGTTGTTTTTTTTCCTCAAACAGAATTGAAGAAGAAGAGTGGGATAAATATATCATCCCTTCCAAAGCAGAGTCGGAGAAGTACAAAGTGAGTCGCACCTTCAGCTTCTTGAAGAGCAGGATGTCTAGCACTCGCAACAAGAACAAGGTAAAGGCAGGCACTGCACCTGTCGACCCGCCCGCCTCCGCTGAGGGAAATGCCCGCGTTTACGCTCGGCCACCTCCTTCCAAAGGAGAAATGGATGTATTAGACCTTAGAAAGCGCAGAACTTTTCACTGTCGCCCAAGAGCAGAACTGTGCCTGTAATCATTAACCCTCATGGAAAGCAAATAACAAATTCACCTTTGCACATCCCCGACGTAAAGCTTTCATTGTCGTTAATGCCTTTTTATGATGGCAGTTAGCAGAAAAATGCCAGATCCACTGGCTTTGACTGATAACCACTGGGTCTGACTCTCCAAGGGGAAGGCAAAGGAGGGCAAGGAGAAGTCACTGAATGGGCACCAGTTTGCCACCGGGTCCTGCGCAGGTCTGACGCTGTGCCTGGTCTGCGACAAGCCAGCGGTGGGGAAGGACCTCCTTCAGTGTTCAAGTATGTATTGTTTTCCTGTCTTCCTGTCAGCGGGTCACCGCCTTTGTCTCTCTATAAATGTGAAGAGGACTGATATTATGCTATTGTTAAAAGAAGCAGAGGTGTTTGCTCTAGAATTTTGTATTATGCTCTACTGTTGCTCTCTAATCCAGATGCCTTCGTTTCTGGTCCAGATGTAATAAATATTTTTGCGGAATAGGCCGGTGGGCATTTGAATTCTGAAAGGCTAATATGCAGGCTTACGGTACACTCTGGCTGTTTATTGAGGTTTCACTGGTGATGTCATTTCCTCCACAGACTGCAGCGTCAATGTGCACAAAGGCTGTCGGGATTCTGTCACGCCTTGCATGAAGGTATCGCCTTATTGCACGCAGGATCTTTTTAAATACAATCAGAATCAGAAAAACTTTATTGATCCCGGAGGAAATTGCTCATGTTAATACTAAACGGTCACACAGAGACACAAGACAAGAACATAATAGAAAAAAAAGAAAGAATATCAGATGTAAGTGTAAGAACTGAAATAAAATTATAAAAGAGAGACTGAACAATATACACTATGATATATACAGAACATAAATACAACATATATAAATAGAATAAATACTGTTAAGTGGTAAATTACACAGGTAAATGACCAGATGAATATTGCACATCCGAATAGCAGCAGGTTCTACTGCACAGGCTGCAGTATGGGTGTGTGGCAGGATGGAGTTTACTGTATGGTTAGTGTCTGATGACTGGGTGTGAAATCAGAGTGAGGAGTTATGGAGTCTGATGGCTGTAGGTGGGAATGATCTTCTGTCGCGTTCAGTGGAGCACTTAAAGCTAGCCAGCCTGTAGCTAAAAGTGCTTCTCCGATCAGCCACCACACTGTGGAACGGGTGATCAGCATTGTCCATGATGGACTGAAGTCGGAACAATATTCTCCGTTCAGCCGCCATTTCCAAGCTGTCGAGTTCCTCACCCACTACAGAAGCCGCTTTCCTGATGAGTTTGTCGAGCCTCTTGGCCTCTGCCACTTTCATGCTGCCACCCCGGCTTGCTACAGAGAAGAAAATGGCGCCGGCCACCACAGACTCATAGAACATCCGCAGCATAGTGTTACAGACTCTAAAAGACCTGAGTCTCCGTAGGAAGTGCATCCTACTCTGACCCTTCTTGTAGGCGGCCAGTGAATGCTGCAATTTATAGCAGGATATACTGTAATTATTTCAGGTCTTGTTTTCTAGTCATGCCCACAGAATTCCTTAAAAAGGAATGAGGAAATGTTATCATTTTCAGGGCGTCATTCAAAGAGTTTCCCAGTTACGTTGCTTGCAAAATAATCAGAGTGTTAGTCATGGTCAGCCGAAACCAAGAATTGTTAGTGATTTAAAAGTACAGCACATATATATATATAATCTTTTTCTTTCCTTAAGAATGGAAGAGTGGCTACAGCACATGGAAATTATATGTTGTTTACACATGTATGTGATCCTTATTTTCAAATCAAATTCTTTGCTTCTCACAGAAGCTTCAAGAAAAATATGTGGTGGCAATGAAGAACAAGACGACTTCCCTCCCGCAGAGTAAGTCCAGCAGTTAAAGTTTGCCTGGTTGCGTTAATGTTTAGTGAGCTATGTGGGGGGTCCCTACAGGGCAGTGAAGCACCTTTTTTAACACTGGTCGAGTCCTTTGATCTTTGTACAAAGACCACTTTAATGAGCATTTTCATTCTAATGAGCATATTAAAGTTACAAACTTGCTTTACGCTCACCAAAAATAGTACAGCCATGTTTTTTTCACAATTCCGGATTTATTTTAATATCTGTACAGCAGAAATGCAATTCTTACATAATTTTAAACCAAGGGACAGTAGAAATTTTGAGAGTAATTATAAAAGGGCAACTACAGATATCCTGTAAATAGAGCCAGGCATAGCCGCCTTTAAAGTGCTTAAGCTGACACAACTGGGCTAATTGTAATTGTCTCCCAGTAATAATTAGAGAGGAAAAATTATATCGAACTTTAAACTGAAATAATCTCCTTGTCCCTATGAAAAGAGTTCTTTAAACTTTGGGAAAGTAATGGTTACTTATTTATTTATGATGCAATTGTTTGGTTTTTATTAGTTAAGCATATGTAATTGAATTGGAAGGTTCAACGGCTTTTGTTTTCTGCATTAAGTGGTTCGGCCAGCATTAAGTTCTGGGAGCCCCAAACTGACCTGTGACCATTATTATCTGTCAGACACTCTGATGCGGGAAAATCCCGTAACCTGCGCCATCCCCACCTCCACCTCCCTGCCCGCCGTCGTGTGCCGGGATAAGAGGGAACAGGGCAGCGTGCCTGGCTCCCTGTCCAGGAGCGCTCCCATCGTCACAGAGCGGTGAGCGTGCTTCCTCTGTAGCCATGTGAGGCGGTGGCGTGGTCACACAGCCATGTTCCTTCTGCATGGAGATGAACCTCTCAGGAGCAGAAAAACAAGCTCTGCACCCTGTTTTAGAAAAGTATTTCTGAAAGGTGCATATGGTTTTAGCAGATTTAATGGCGAGTGCTTCCAGCCTCATGAAAGATGCCATTATAGCCTTAGACAAGCTACATTTCCTGAATTTCTCCAATAAAATATCTCGCTTTATGGAGATAGAGAGTGAAGCTAAAGCCTCTGCTATGCTAATTAAATCAGAAGTCGAATGTCACTTGTGGTTTTGCATGAAGCTCCACAGAGACCCCTTACGGTGTTGTTGGCGATGTCCTTCCCAGCAGGCTAAGCGAGGGTCCCGAAGTCGACCCAGAGACCGTGGCCTGGAGGAGCCGCTCGCAGTCTGAGGAGCTGCTGCCTGTCACTGAATCCTCGCCCTCCACCGATTCCTCCATCATTGAAGGTATTATCAATGTCATCCTCCTCCTTGACCACCTACACAGTCACTCACCCAGGTTCTGCAACTGCTTCTCCAGCACAAATTACCCCAACAGGCTGAACTAATTGTACTGTTGACTGTTTTCGGAAGCATTGATTTATTGGTAGTGGGGGGGGTATTGAATTACCTGGCATCTGATTTGTGGCTTGAGACAAGACTTTGAGCTCAGTTTACCAAATTAGCGATCAGAAGACAGTGTGTTGTTCTGGCTGTTTGTGGAAGAACATTTTATTCTCAGGTACTGCATGATTCTGACTAATGCTTGAAAAATGTGTTGCCCGTTAAATGAGTTTTCATCAAATCTGTGGTGCGGTGAAACTCTTTCAAGCATCCATACCAGTGATTATTTGATAAATATCACTGCAATTTGTGGTCTTTTTTGATGTACTTCTCAATTTTTCATCTATTCTCTGAGGTTGTTTTTACCAGAGGAATTATTTTCTTCACAAAAGCAGACAGGTGTCATGTTCTGTGTCTTCAGATGTTGTGGATGCCTCATTAAGAAATGACTTCCGGGCGGATCTGCTAGATTACGAGGCGGAGTCCTGGAGCCTTGCCGTGGACCACAAGTTCTGCAAGAAGCAAGAGAAACGTGTTGTGAAAAGACAGGATGTGATTTATGGTGCGTTCTGCAGTCTCATCAAACAGGGACTAAATCTCCACTTTCAACAAACAATATTGTCTTCTGTCATCTGACATAAGGTCAAAATAAATTACAAACATGATGCTGGTGCCGGTTTTAGTCTACATCACTGTTATGGCAGCTGTTTAAACGGCTAATGGATAAAAAAAGAGTCAAACCTTTCCTATTAGTTTTGGCAAAACACCTTTACTCAGTGAAATATTTATGGTGTTCAGAAACAAAATTAAATGTCTTTCTAAGTTATTTTTTAACTCTCTGTATGCCATGCATTAATCCTTCTTCCATATCTGCACCAGTGACTCAGATTTATGTGAGCCTGGCACCAGTCTCAGGAACCACAAGGCATGTGACACAGTATACCTTGGATAGGATGCCATGTTTGGGGGAATATTCATAATCTGAGTCAAAAACCATTTACATATTCACAAACCTTTTCAGAAAGCTTTATGTGCTGAGACTCTATCCTAATAATATGAACTTGAAATGACATTTTGAATGTGTATTTTGGGACATGGAAGCAGTTTTGCAAACCTGCAGTTTTCCAGGTACAGAACAGCATGTTGGGTTTGGGAACTGCAATGAAGCGATCTTGAGCTAATTTCCCAAAATAACTGAATGCCCTAGCAGTGTTTTGCATATTTTTAATCAGAAATCAGATGGAAAAGCTGTGCTTCACTTGCCTGGGTGCGGAGTGATCACAGTTTACTTCAAGTGACCATGTGTCCGCTGGTTGGAAATCAAGGAATAATTAGTGTTATTAAGAAACAGCAGCAGCGTCTCTGAAGATGAACATAGCACATCTGAATTTTAAGCTCTCAATTATTGTCATCAATCAATCATGCCTGACTCTCACTTCTGATCCTTTTACTCTTTTAATCTGTCTACATATGAAAAAAAACTTCTATTTAATATTTTATTCGCTCACTAAATTCCGCTAATGGAGGAAGTATTTGTAGAAACAGCTTGGAGCAATCTCGACACATCATGGTTAGGTTATGTCATCAATACAATATTTAAATAGCTTGCATGTTTTACCCGTTGTCCATTCGTTGGCAGTAAAAAAAAGTGTTAATTTCCTTCCTTTGTGGTATTGCCAAATATTTTAGATAAGTTTTCCAGTTGGGCTTTGACCTCGCAAAATTCTAGGCGAAAGGCCAGCTCTGTGAAGAGTGGCGTTCAGGCCTGCCAACTGTTAATTGTAAGGACTACAGGAGTCACCTTTGAAATATATATACAGATATCCGTTTAAAGGTTCCTTTACATTTACTCTCAGCCCAGACACTGCAGTGTTTGCTTTATAACAGTGGGGAGATTCTGAGTAAAGCTTATGTTGTTTTTCATTGAAGCTTTTGCTGCTTTTGAACTTACAATTACAATTAATAGCTGTGTACATATATAGTATGATCTGTTAGGTATAAATTATTTAGCAAATGTCTTTGTAAGAGTAAAAGATTTCTTGTGTGTGTTATTGGTACTTTAGATTAGTCTAGTTTCTTTTTTTTCTTTTCAAGCTCCGGTGTTCAAGAGCTGAGGGCTACGCGCGTGACATGTGCCCACCAAGAGATTGACTCTTGAGATTATTACTCTGCTCCTTGTTCCTCCAGAGCTAATGCAGACCGAGATGCACCACATCCAGACCCTGACCATCATGGCTGAGATTTTCCGGAAGGGCATGAGGGAAGAGCTGCAGCTCGACCTGGAAACGGTGGACAAGATCTTCCCCTGCCTGGACGAGCTGTTTGACTTCCACAAGAGCTTCTTCTGCGCCATGAAAGAGCGGCGGCAGGCCTGCACCCTGGAGCATCACAGCAGGAACTTCCTCATTGACAGGATCGGAGACATCCTTGTGTACCAGGTGAGCATCCAACTGACAACAGAGTGTGAAGTCTATATATGGGTCGGCCTTTTTTAAGTATTTGGTTGACAAAGGAGATCTCTGTTAATATGGTGTCACAGCACATTTCCTGTCATGCACAAAGTTGTTGTTTATATAGCTTTCAAGCCTCCCTGCAACCAGCACCCTCTCATTCTGATATAGTTTTCACATGAAAATGCTGAGAAGATGAAGCAGGTCTACGGGGAATTCTGTAGCCATCATACTGAAGCTGTGAGCTTCTTCAAAGAGCTTCAGCAGCAGAACAAGAAGTTCCAGTTATTTATAAAAGTAAGTCTTATTTTATTATTATTGTTCCTTCAAGCCTTGTGGGTTACGGTATGTCATCATAATCTCCTTATGGGTCACCGGTTGCCTTATTCATCTGATACCTATTGCTCTGTATCCTGATGATGTTTCTACAGCAACAGAGTAATAACTCTTTGGTGCGGAGGAAAGAGATCCCAGAATGCATCCTGTTGGTGACACAGCGCATCACCAAATACCCAGTGTTGCTGGAGAGGATTCTTCAGCATTCCCAAGGTCAGTCAGTCTCTTTCAGGTTCAGTACTGCAGATGTTTCGTCAGTTTACACATTAACTTAATTTCAGAAATTCAATTTCTTCATCTATAGCCTAAAATCAATGTACCTTTGCTCATCACGGGGACTGTGCCCTTTTAAGGTATAGAAATGACATATGAAGAACATTTTTTTGTACCATTGGGGTCCATTAATGTTTGCATCTTGAGGATGATCTGAGTCAATTACTGTACAAGGCGCATGGCGTGCCGGTGATATCCAGCACAGATACGCAGTCGGGATTATTAATAGTCACGCATCTGGTCAGGTAAAGTTGGATTAATACATGTACAATATAATAATCTATACCACAAGTGTCTGCTGGGGTGTGGCATGAGTAAATGGTGTCCTGTAGTTGTGTTCGGGCCATACAGCAACTCTGGATATAATGGACTTTGGATATAACGGACTGTTTTGCCAGGTCCCTTGAAGTCTGTTATAACTGGCTTTTACTGTAGTTCAATTTCATTATTATTGAACACTATTGGCCTAGAGATGCAGAAAATGAAAATGGTAAGATAAGTTATAAAATATTTAAAAACCAATACCGTATTGTTTTTTTTTTCTCTTGTGAGCTTACCATACATACCTCTGGTGCGTATTCCAGCAAGCATATGGCATGAGGCAGTGGCAGATCATTACAGGGCTCTCATATTGTTAGCAAGGCGCAGCCCACACTATAAAAGCGACTGAAGATGAGGCACCTGTCAGATCTCACCGAACCAGGTTTGTGTTTCTCTCAGAGGACACTGAGGAGCACGCTGACCTGTCACGAGCCCTGGCTCTGATCCGGGAGGTGATCGTGGCTGTCGACCAGAAGGTCAGCGAGTACATCAAGGAGCAGAAGCTGTTGGACATCTTGAACCGCATGGAGAACAAGACTCTGGCTAAGCTGAAGAACGGCCATATCTTCCGCAAGCAGGATCTTCTCAACCAGACCAGGACATTGAAGCACGAGGGCTTGGTCTACTGGAAGACCGCAACTGGAAGACTCAAAGGTTGGCAGCAGAATTGGGAATTGTAGGATTGCTAGATTATAAAATTATTTTTAGAGGGATTTCTTATTCTTTGCGTCTTTTCTTGCAGATATCCTGGCGCTTCTCCTCACGGACACTTTGATATTCCTCCAGGAGAAGGACCAGAAGTTCATTTTTGCTGCTGTAGTAAGTTTAGAATGAAAATGAAAACCTGGAGGTCACTCTGCAAATCACACATTTATCATGCCAGATGATCAACCTGCTGTTTGCTTTTTATTTCTCATGGGTTTTGCTTTCAATCATGCATATGCATCTGCGGACCGAACTGCAAGTTAATCTGGTATATAGAACCACCAAACTTCACGCACACTTGCGTCATAATCCATCGTAAGCCCCCCCCCCCCCCCAAGACAAAAAGTCGAAGCAATCAGCAAACCTTAAAAAGTTCTCATTTTTGTTTTATATTGGTGTCTATGTGGAGGGTGTCTATACTGTTAACTCATTAAAGTTTGTGAAATGCTGTTTTGTTATTGAAAATTGTTCTGGACCTCTGACTTCTCTGATGCGGGCCATCGGACCTCTGACCAAAAAGTTGAAGAAGCTGTGCTGTATGGCATCCCATGGGCCTGTCTTCTCATGAAATATATGAACACGCTTGGCTCCCCCAGGACCAGAAGCCTCCGGTGATCTCCCTTCAGAAGCTCATAGTGAGGGAGGTGGCCAATGAAGAGAGAGGCATGTTTCTGATCAGCGCATCCGCCGCCGGCCCAGAGATGTACGAAGTGCACACAGCTTCTAAGGAGGAGCGCAACACCTGGATGAGGCTGATAAGGGAGGCGGTGGAGAGGTCAGTCAGAGCTGACTGCGGCCTGTGTGGGCTGTGTGGGATACCAGTACACCTCTACGGCATGCTTCACTCCACTTAATGGCGCTGCGTACGAATTGGTAGCTTGTCACATCTGCTTCGACAGTATGCCACGCCAGACTGAAAATCAATTCTGAAACATAAATGCCCGTCAGCCTGTTAAACAAACCTGTACCCAAAGTTGACCTTCTTGACTCGCTTGTTACCTCAATCGTAAAAGCGGGACGACAGCATGGGCGCGTGTCCCGACACTCACTGCTCCTCCTTATACCACAGCTGCCCCGAGGAAGAGGAGGAAATCAACAGCGAGTGTGAGGAAGTCAAGCGAGCTGCGGAAGCCCGTGCTCAAAAGATCCAGAAGCTGCAAGGTCTCTTTGGATGTCCGTCGTTTGTCTTAGTTCTCGTGCTACAACACACACCACAGATGCCTCTCCATCATAGGCAGAGAAATAAATAGCATCCAAGCTTTATTTATATTCTAAACGCACTTTACTGTTGTCTCTGACCTGCATGGGGTCAGCATGGCGAGCATGACTGTGCAGAGGTCTTTCAGATATTTTGACTTCCACATTGGGCTTTGGTCCTCTGCATCTTTATTCTTCACTCTGCTTTGTCTGTGGCCTTGAAAAGAGAATGTGATATGACCTGCTTGGCCACCACATGGAGAAGTCTGATGATGGGTAGATATTTTGCTTTGATGTGATGTGACAATGTTGAGCGTGGCCCTCTGCGTTAAAGATTAAAGAATCGAAAGTCAATCAAGCAGAAATTTAACGTTATATCTCCTGCACATATTTGCGCAGAGACACTGAATTCACAGGACCAGCAGATATGTTCCAGCCTGGAGGAGAAGCTGAGGATTTACACAGAGCTGGCGAAAATGAACGTGAAGGAAGACTCACTGCCTGAGCCGCGGCTGCTCATCCAGGCCAACCCGGAAGAGGCACCGCAGGGCGCAATGCTGCTCGCTGCTGCGCTCAGGGAGGGTGAGGGTCCTTCTGCTGCTCCACTGATCTTTATGTATTAGAACTCTACTGAATTCCATTACTGTACTGTATGTCCATCTTTCTGTTTTCAAGTGCTGTTTATCTTGTTGTGGTTCCATAGATACATTTCTCATGGTACAAAATAAGTAGTTGGAGAACCTGCGCAATTTTTTTCAGACGCATATCTGGGGCCTGATTGTAAATCTCTGCACGCTGAGGTGAATCGCTGCCCATTTCTGAAATTCACTCTGCCTGCATCCTTTTCCCAGCGGAGAAGCTGACCACCACCCTGACGTCCCGGTCTCGCTCGTCCGACAGTGGGTCCCAGGAGAGCTTGACAGAGTCTGGTGGACCTGTCAGGCTTGCCGATTCCATTGGTTCTGCAAGCATCCAGGATTACTCCTTGGAATGTGAGTCACGTGTACATTTCTCAGCCCAACCTTTCTGTTTTTAACTGTGTGCCACTATTTGGTCAGTCGGCATAATGTGAACATTCATCATTATATATTGCCAAAAGTATTGGGACACCCCTCCAATTCATTGAATTCAGGTGTTCCGGTTGCTTCCATAGCCGCAGGTGTATAAAATTAAACATTTGTGAAAGAATTGGTCACTCTCAGGAGCTCAGTGAGTTCAAGAGTGGTACCGTGATAGGATGCTGTTTGCTGCTAAATATTCCATGTCAACTGTTGGTGGTATTATAACAAAGTGGAAGCAACTGGGAGCAACAGCAACTCAGCCACGAAGTGGGAGGCCATGAAAAGTCACAGAGCGGGGACATCGCATGCTGAAGCGCACAGTGTGCAGAAGACGCCAACTGTCTGCAGAGTCAATAGCCTGAGACCTCTAAACTCCATATGGCCTTCAGATTAGCTCAATAACACTGCATAGGGAACTTCATGGAATGGGTTTCCATGGCCGAGCAGCTGCATCCAAGCCTCACATCACCAAGTGTAATGCAAAGCATCGGATGCAGTGGTGTAAATCACGCCGCCACTGGACTCTAGAGCAGTGGAGGCGCGTTCAAATCACGCTTCTCTGTCTGGCAATCCGATGGACGCGTCTGGATTTGGCGGTTTTCAGGAGAAGGGTTCTTGCCTGACTGCATTGTGCTAAGTGTAAAGTTTGGTGGGGGGGATTATGGTGTGAGGTTGTTTTTCAGGGGTTGGGTTTGGCCCCTTAGTCCCAGTGAAAGGAACTCTTAATGCTGCAGCAATCTAAGCCTTTTTGGACAATTTCATGCTTCCAACTTTGTGGGAATAGTTTGGGGACGGCCCCTTCCTGTTCCAACATGACTGTGCACCAGCGCAGAAAGCAAGTCCATAAGGACATGGATGAGC
>JAODKE010000125.1:10232178-10242450 GCA_026779605.1 Mormyrus hasselquistii
TCCCCCCTTCCTATTTATTACAGTGGGTCGAGATGATGGGAGGCGCTGGGGGGAATAAAGGAGCCAAGATCACAAGAATCGTTCAAGTGCCTGATTGTCTGGACCGGAAAAAACAACTCAGGACCTTAGATTGGACAGGCTCTATTTATAAGACTGATGTGGTCCGAGAGGTTTGTTAGGAGTGAGTGATCAGTATAAACGTCTCGCAGGAGAAGTGTTTCAACTTCAATTTGCTCCCTCTGAACCAAAGTTTTCCTTCTTTTTCTTTTGAGAGTCCTGTGCTTTCGCTCTTGCATCACGCCATCAGCTTTCTGAAATCGTCGGGGGGGTTCAGCTTCTTTACATCATTTTGTATGATTCTGTCATGAGGAAATGCACCAGTGAAGTGGTGGTCATTTCCTGATTTTGTGCGTGTGCCCGGATTTGTTGGAATAGGAATGGTATCTTGGTCATGACCACCCTCGACTACCCAAGCCCAAAGAATCTGAGGGACTCCAGTAGAAGTTCAGTGCAGCACTGTAGAGCGCATTCAACCGTATGTGTCTCATACACCGTTAAGTTAGGAATTGTGAAAAGCTACCTCTAGTAACATTTGTCACTGTGATACACAAGTGGCTTTTACCCACCCTGTAGTTAATCATCTGTACTAATTACTTATGTATGTTCCTAAGGAGTTTTCAAAAGTTGTACCTGAACCCTTGAAAAAGGAAAGCTGGTATCCTCCAGTGATCTTATGCGTAATTCATCTTTTGTGCACTTGGTCATAATTAAACTATAATTCCTCTCAAATTTATATAGAGATAAGGTGTATGACTTCTGTATGAGTTATATGCCTGTGTATATTATCTTGTGTACCTGTGTGTAAATGTACTTGGCTAGTAGAGCATGTGTATATGGTGTATATGGCAGGATTGCTGCATACTATGTAGTATTCGTGTCCTTGATAACATTGGTATAATTGTGCTTTTTTTTTACAATAATATTTCCAAAAAAGGTCCTTATTATTTTTTTTTCACTATGGCAGTGTATTTTTAAAAAAGACACAAAATAGTTTGCAGCCTTTTTTTTAAATTGTATTTCAAAAGGTATTTTTCTTTAATTTATTTAAAATTGATGTTCTCGTGTTATTATATGAACAGTGTCAACATCTTCATCATTATAATTATAGATATATAATTAATTATATAATTATATATAATTCTGAATATTGTATCATTTAAACTCTGATGTGTAATCAAAATCAAATGTGCCTTTTTTCAAATTTAACATCTTGTGTTCTATAAAAGCCAGAGATGTTTACAATTTTGATAATCTTAGGATGAGAACCATATGATGACTCATATTATCCCTTCACTAAGAAATGAAACTGCAGTGTACCCTGAGCCCCAACAACTAGTTGTAACTAGTGGTAACAGTAACTAGTACTTCAGCTGGAATCGTTCACCCAAACAGTCGGGAAGGTAGACAGACTATCGAAATGAAAGCTCATAATTAAGTATGAATTTCCATAAACAGAAATACACATACAGATGAACGTCGCACATAAGGATTGCTTTTGCAGTTGTGTAGTCAAGTGTCGTTGATAACAATAGTATGCTTGTGCTTGTTTCCATAATCTGTGGATGCATGGCTGGATGCTTCAGTAATGCAACACCAGCCTCAGTGGGGACAATGCGCAGGAGCAGGAGTGAAGCACTGTCTCTGCAAGGTCTCTGGGTAGGTTGTCATTAACGTGCCGAACTACACTCTTCTCCTTTCTTCTACTTAATACTACAAAATGAGCTTCATCGGACAGCTCTCTGTGGATGTCTGTCCAGTGTGTCTAATAAACATAATATATTAAAGATATCTCATCTTGAAACAGCTGAAAGAATTGCATATTGGCTTGCTGATTCACCTGGGCCCATATAAAATTTACATTTTTAATTTTCCCATAAATGTTACGTAGCAACTGACATTTTCTTACATTGACAGTGCTATTAACATTTCCTCCTGCTTTGGCCTGATGCTTTGGTGATTTATTGAGTCATTTAGTTGATGTATTGGACATCTTGAGAGCAGTCAGCATAAAAGGATTTTGGTAATGCGGCACTATTTAGCTGGAACAAGGTGGTGCCATCGACTTGTGTGTGAAATAATAGCCTTTTTTTTGCGGAGTGCTAGAACAAACAACCTCTCTTCCAGGTGTCGCTATGGCAACTGCCCAGGAACTGTGAATTCAGTAAAATTGGAACAGATGTACTGCGTTCTTTTGCAAACTTTCTGACGGTAATGAGATTCTAAAAACAATGCAGCTGATGAAACTTTTTTTTACAGCAGACATGGTTAATATGTGCATTTATTAGAACAGAGTTGTGTGAGATGGATTTGCAGGTAACTACTTTTATAGTCATACTTCTTGATCATCACCCCTTTGTCACTCATGATTAAATTCAGCCCCTGCAGAATTTCACAGTCGCCTGTCTGATGTAACTGCAGTAGATTTCATATTTCACTTCAAATGTAAATGGGACACAGAATGTTAGTAATGATAAATGTACATCATAGTATGTCAAGAAACTGAGCTAAAATGAGTGCATGACCATTACCATATGTCAAAACAGATATATACACGTGTCAGAGTATCATATCTGTTCCTGTAATGTGTTACAATTTCGGCAATCTCTCTTCTAATCATGAAATTCATCCTAAGCAAACATCTCATGTGCACAAATGACAAAACTGCCCCAACAGGATCAAGCATTCAATAAAAAACCCTGTCATTCTGCCTGTTGTTGACTACAGTTTTGACTAGGAGAGTCTATGAGCTATTCTAAAGACAGCAAGCAGAAAGTCCATTAATCAGGCTGACTCACGTCCTGACAGTTACTAAGGCCTTAGAGTCTGCTTAATTCATACTTTATTCATAATTCACCCCTGCAATTGGACACCTGATACCCAAACTAATCATTATACTTTCCTTGTGCAGCCCCTAACACTAATGCTGCATTCAAAGTGGGCTTTCTGAGGGTTTTTAATAAATGGGCTAGAGCCTCCTTGCATTTGAAACAGAATCCTAGTGTGCAGCCTGGAGGTGTGGCTTTCTCTGTACTTACAACAAATGACTTAGAAAGATATACTTGACTGAGCATTATGAATACAGATGAGAATTCTTTAAGTCCAGATGAATATGACTCTATCCATCATCAGATTTCAATGCAATTTACAACCATGTTTGTTTAGTAAAATGCACTCTTTGTCAACATACCCGACAAGTTTTCCAACTAAAACAAAAAAGGCGAATCGCTAAATGAAAATGAATAAATAATGAAGGCATCAGTCAGAAACTGGTCCCCCCACCCTCGCCCGCAACACCACACACACACAAACACGCTTTTCTCCTCAGTATTACATATATGCCATTCTGCAGCTGACTCACCCACCACCCATAATGCCCTGCCCCCCCCCACCTGATGACAGCTCGAACATCTGCGCCATCAATCCCTACCCCTGTAAATGCGCTGCTCCTCTCATATAGCAGATAAGCGGTTTTGGGGAAGCTGCTGCCTGCTGATTACAGATGTACCTTAAATGGCCTCCGCTAGCTCACAGCAACCACTGGACAGGGGGCATGTCAGACAGAGGCTCTGCTTTGTGGCCTCAAGCACAGATCCAGGAGGTGACTTCTCTTATTTCACAGCACCCACATTACTATTGTGACCTGATTCGTCTAATGAATTTTGCAGACCGATTCATTTTTGCCTCGTTGTCTTCTCATCCCTCCTGTAATTATTCTATGGACCTCATGGGATACGTGGCTCGCAGTGTCAATATCTTACCATTAAGAATGAGATTACATTATATAAACCCCCCCTTCTTACACCCACTGGGCCTCCTTTAGCCTTTTCGGTGTATTTTTTATAGCTCCATTGCCCTCTTTAGTAAGTGTTCAGGGGCTGATATATATATATATATATGTATATGTATATACTGTATATATAAAAGGCTCTAACATATTCCATTGTCTCTTTTCCCATATCTACCCTTGCAAAACCACCCACCAACTGTCTGAGCCAGATGTGCTTTCAAGATACACTAACACTGTAGTCTCAGTATCTCATGGGCAAGACACAAAGCCGCAGTTACATGGCAATAGTGAAGCGAATTCGACACAGTTTCTGTTCAGTATTATGATACTGTATGTTATCAGCTAGTTCTTCCCAAGAAAATTTTATCAAGCCGCAGGGTTGGTTGTTTTGGGGGGAAGGACCAACAGTGAAGAGAAAAAAAAAAAATCACCATTGTCACGTTTCTACTAAGCGCACAAAATAGGAAAAAAGACCATAATTGTTCAAGTCACACAATTGAATAGCAAATTTTCAAAACTTGCTCATTCCATTTTTTGCTGTTATTGAGATGAAACCGCCAGTGACCTGAAGTCAGACTTCTTCATTATATGTTACGGTGTTGGGCACCAAAACTCACACAGCGAAGAACTGGTAACTACTAAATGTCCATAATTAATTTTTAACCACAAGTTATTACATCATTGACCAGTTTTCAAATTCTACTATAAATTAAAGGATTAGGGTTCAGTTTTAGGGCCACTGTTATTCCTAATTTACATTAACGATATTGACATCAATACATACAGTAAACTGGTTAAATCTGCAAACGACACCAAGGTGGGTGGTGTAGCAGATACTAAAGTAGCAGCAGAGAGGCTACGACAGGACACTGATTTAATTAGTGACTGGGCTGATGCCTGGCAGATGAAACTTAATATAGACAAATGTAAGGCAATCCATGCAAGGAGCAGAAATATAACGTGGAGATATTTTACGGTATCCACTGAAATAAAGGTGGCTGATTACGAGAAAGACCCCAGTTTGTGTGTTGATGCTTCCATATCCCACTCTTGCCAGTGTGGGGAAGCAATAAAAAAGGCCAATAGGATTTTGGGTTACATCTCTAGGTGTGAGTTTAAGTCAAGGGAGGTGATTTTACATTTATATAATTCCTTGGTAAGACCCCACCTAGAATATTGTGTGCAGGTTTGGTCACCATACCTTGAAAAGGACATTGCTGCCTTGGAAAGGGTTCAACGTAAGGCTATGAGAATGATTCCTGATCTTAGAGGAATGTCTTATGAGGGGAGGTTAGCTGAGCTGAATCTGTTCAGCCTTGAGTAAAGGAGACTAAGGGGGGACATGTATGTAAGATTCTAACAGGTCTGATTGCTGTTCCGCCAAATAGTTACTTCAGTATTACTTTAAATATTAGAA
Source organism: Mormyrus hasselquistii (assembly GCA_026779605.1). NCBI lineage: Eukaryota > Metazoa > Chordata > Actinopteri > Osteoglossiformes > Mormyridae > Mormyrus > Mormyrus hasselquistii. The sequence goes on from JAODKE010000125.1 coordinate 10,237,443, forward strand.
CTTATGGCCATAGGTGGAAATTAGCAGGAGAACATTTTAAAATGGATTTGAGAAAGCACTTCTTTACACAGCGTGTAGTTGGGATAGTCTTCCTGTTAGTGTAGTGCAAGCTAAAACCCTGGGTTCCTTTAAATCAGAGCTAGATAAGATTTTAACAATTATGAGCTATTATTTGAGTTCTCCCCAAACTTGATGGGCCACATGGCCTCCTCTCGTTCATAAATTTCTTGTTCTTATGTTCTACTGCGGAGTAACTACCACGGAAATACCACAGACACACTGAAAATGTTGCCATTAATTCAGCTCGCAGCTTTTTAGCAGTGTGTTACAGATTATACAAGGCTCACTTTGGACAGCTCAGCTCTCACCCACCAGCCAGCTACCTGCTAACGCGCCGTGACCCATCCACCCTGGTAACCCTACGCTCTGAACATATGGGAACCGGTGAAATGATATCTGCGTTTGGGAGAAATGTGTTCGCGTCATTAGGAAGTGGCCGGAGCCATGTATCCATCTGCTTATCTGGTGGACTCTTTATCACCAGAATCCCTGAGTTACTCAAATCCTCATGGCCTCATTTCCCTCTGAAATGAATTTCCCAGCTCCATCAAATCTGCAGGGTCCTCCAAAGAATAGCCTAAGACAGATACACCTTCTCAACATCTCACACCCAAAATAACGTCATTTTCAAGTACCATTGACCCTCACCGCCTCGCTGTCTGCTGTTGACTTGCGCCATTGTGAAGTGGTTTGTTTGGCACCGCTGTTTCACTGTTTTTTATATTGTACTTCGTACAGGATTCTCTCTTGGGTGATGTTTGTGTGTATAGCATTTCTGACCCAAGGCTCATGCAGTGTTTGTACAGTATGGCTCCCTTTTCCCACAGCTATCCTGCACTTCCTGGTCACTGGTAGCTTTGCTAAGCAACGCCAGCACCAAAGTGGCCTCTTTGAAATCTATATGTTTTTGTCATCTATGATTTGCTTCCCTTATACATAACACTGGTCTAAAGATATCTGGCAAATAAATGTACATTTTAATGTAAAAATGACCATGAGCTACAGTCATTCACCCTTAGTGCGACAAATAGGCGAAAGCATTATTATGTAAATTGTAATGTAAATAAATTCTTCCACTGTTTGCATTTTGTTAATAATTGAAATCTATCACTTCGCCCCCCTCTTAGTGAGGCTGACCTTTAACTCTGGGTTGTTTCACTGAGGCCCCCCGTGGCAAAACACTGAGTAGAATTTTAATGGGCTGCAAATAAAATATTTATGGCGTTGTCTTTCACAGGAAATATATTTATATAGAGAAAGCCTTGTCTTTTTAAACACGAGGCTGCACTCCTGGCCCCACTGTTCCATTTCACTCCTCAAATGCCAGGTAGTGCGGCTGACAGCTTTGTCTGAAAGATTTTGATGAGGAGAATTTAAAAAGGCTCTTCTTTCCTGGCCCTTACGTTTTTCACACTCTGTGTAAATACAGCTTAGTATCAAATTGACTGTTTTAGCGGCAGGAAGGCAGTAATTAAAAGAATCAAATCCAGGATGATGTGACAAGACTTATACTTCCATCCATCCATCCATCCATCCATCCGTCCCCCCACCCACTCACTTCCAAATGGCCACCTCAGGGTCATGGGGGTCTGGAAGCCCAGAGCACAGGCTAGGAACATCCTTTTTGATTCAATGCATCCCCCTGCAAATACACATCATTGTCCAAAGTTTTAATTTAAGCAGCTTTAAATGACTATTTTAATGATCATTTCACTATTTCACACTCACTTAGATATTATTAGATTGTGTTTTCCACCCATGACTGGTGTTTTGAGTGAAACCCCTGAAGACAGAGCCACACAGAACTAATCCATATGAACTACTGCATATATATGTATGTACACATTTATATCTGCGTGTGTGTGTGTGTGTGTGTGTGTGTGTGTTTGTGTGTATGTGTGTGTGTATGTGTGTATGTTTGTGTTGAATCAGTTGAATGTTGATGTAGCTTCATTGTGTTACTACAACTCAATTGCATTTGATTTATATATATATATATATACAGTAAATAGGCCTGACAAGACTAGGCCTTTTTTCTAATACATTTTTGTGCTTCTCAGATCCTGTTCATTACCCCTCATTACAGCAAGCGTATTTGTGCAAGTGTATTAACACATATTCACAGTCAGCTTTGGAGCCCTTAATGGAAATTCCTTGTAAGTAAAACATAAGCATAATTCATTTTGGTAGAGATGATATGCAAATCCTCACAAAGCAAAGTGAATCCATAACTTCAAACACATTATGGTCACCCAGGGAACTGAAGCTGAAACACTGGGATGAGTCAATGCAAATGCGCTCTGCTGCTTCAACACCTGTTACAGCGGTTTATTACACATGCGAAACAGTGGGACGGTGCGCGATACTGGACTTCATTATTATTTATTATTGTAAATAGTATTTATTTACAATTCCATCATCATTATGTCATGTCTGTGCATATGTGAGCTTACAGTCAAGGTTATGGTTAGGTACAGTAGGGGTTAAGGCTGTCATTTTGGAATTTTTCACATAGAAATGAAGGAAGAGACCATCCCCACAAAGATTTGAATACAAACCTGTGTGTGTGTAAGGATGTATTTAAATGCTATATGACAAAGCCCTGATCTTTGAGGATCATTTATTTTACATGGTATGATAAAATTCTTTTCGCTACTCATTCTTCTTATACTCCGACAGTGATAAAAAATCCTGACCTAGATATTTTCTCCCCAAAATATTCCAGACACCAATGTGCAAATATGGATAATTTGCATTATTCCTTTGCCGTATTTGTTAGCTTTTTATAACTTTTTGCAAACATTTGACTTACATTTGAATTACTTGAACTTTGTTCCACTTACTCTTGCGTTTCTTGCTGTTCTGATGACAAAGAATCGTGTTACTAAAGCAACTGCGGAATTAATTTTAAAATTTAATGTGAATTTGATTGCCCTTCAGACTGTTACATTGCCAGTTTTGTTTTATTCACTTGTTTGTTTATTTTTGGACTGCTGAGTGTGGGCTTGAGTTCAGTGACAATGACAGCTGATGGCAGTTATTTTAGAAACCTGGTGCCCATGTCAGCATCTCCTGATGACATAATGGTGCAGCGCCACTTTTCATTAGAACACACCATTTATTATTGAAGAAGTCAGTTCTTTGTCTATTGATGTGGGCAATGCTAAAATAACACATCCAAAGATACATCCAAACAAATTTTTTTTCCCAATAGAAGATTGACTTGAATTGTTTTTAAATTCAAGACGCAAGGATATTCATCTTTGTCCGTACATAAATCGTAATGAAACTGCATTCTCGAAAATGAATTCTAAATACATTAATTTACATTTGCCAAAAATACCTATGGGAGTCTAAAATGTAGCTGATGAGATTTCAGGCACTGGTAATATGCGCATATATAGGGATGTGGTGTTAATGATCTTTTGTAACTGGAGTAATTATGCCTGTCGTTATTTATGTCACCTGTAAACAATGAGTATGCACTCAGGATTACGCATTAGAAAACGCTCCAGATTCAGATATCTTGCAGAGAGACAAGATGCTTTGCGTTCATCGTGGCTCCAGTGCCCTTGAGTGTTGTGTGCTTAACCAATAACTACGGGGTGAATCCATACATCTTGAAGTGCAGTGGGTGGGGAAAAGGCTACGGTTAGTCCCACACTTAGAAACATAATCCCAGAGAAGCACTGCACTCATTATCTTAGGCCCAGTTCTGTCTGCTAAACGTCTAGCCTGCCTTTAGTGACCTTTGTTTAGGAGGGAATTGAAAATGTTAATAAATCATGCTGCTTCCTTGCTTGGGTGCTAATTAGGACTTTTTGAAAACAAGATCGAGGGACGACAAAATGTCAATAATAATTAATAACTTCTCAAGGAGTGCACAGTTACAGGTCTCAGCTGTCAGAATTAAATCATCTGGGATTTTGCTTGGCACTTGTTTATTTTGATCATGGTTCACTACTGATGTTGATGATATTAATAATAATAACGACTGATAATAATAATTTTTTATTGTTGTTGTTGAGAGCGTCTGCTTCGCCTGTGTATATTTACATTACTGGATAGGTGTCGGCGATTGAGATCCTCCAAACGTGAGAATTATATTCTAATGCAGTATCCAACGTACCACACTTCCTGATTAATAGATTATGGTGATTCATGCTGACAGGCGCCAGCAACAGCATTTATCAAAAATTCATCCACAATGGACTTTGACTAATGAGGAATCCATAGGCCCACATTAATCGAAAATCCAGATCAATGTTAGTTTAACAGAGACACTGCAGATGGAGAATAAAGACTCCGGGCAGATGCGTATCTCCGACGCCCAGAGACTCTGTTGAGATTACAAAGAATCCAGACTGTGTGCTTGTACTGTTATAACTGCTTACATTAACACACCAGTCGAGTGCTGCAGTTGATTCTTTATTATATTCTAGATTAATCACTAGATTAATTACAATGGTGGATCACGCATGATAATATATTGCTGGTAATTTATAAATGAAGCTTTGAATAGATGGGATGACCCTGCCTAAGGGCCAGCACTCATTACTCACCAAAAGCTTTCAAACACATTTAGTTATTTCGCCTAGGCATTATAGCTGATGGCATGCCTATTTATCATTAAATTTAGCATAGCATGGGTTTCCTGTGTGTATTCCTGTTTATCATTTTTATTTAGCATAGCATGGGTTTCCTGTGGGTACTCCTGTTTATCATTAAATTTAGCATAGCATGGGTTTCCTGTGTGTACTCCTGTTTATCATTTTTATTTAGCATAGCATGGGTTTCCTGTGGGTACTCCTGTTTATCATTAAATTTAGCATAGCATGGGTTTCCTGTGTGTACTCCTGTTTATCATTTTTATTTAGCATAGCATGGGTTTCCTGTGGGTACTCCTGTTTATCATTAAATTTAGCATAGCATGGGTTTCCTGTGTGTA
>JAODKE010000125.1:10251634-10278631 GCA_026779605.1 Mormyrus hasselquistii
ATATATATATATATATATATATATATATATATATATATATATATATATATACGTAAGAACAAAGTACTGACTTCAGTGAACATCTACAGGTTCATTATTGGAAGGTGGTTTTATCAGATTATGAAGGGGAAAAATAGTTTATGCATCCATTCAGGTGGTTTCACTCATTAGTTATATGCTTTGATTCGGCCCACCCCCACCATTTTCCATTCTGGACTGTTTCTGTTTGGTTTCCAGGTTTGGAATTAATTATTAAACGGGGCCTTGGGGAAGCGTGCTATTTAAGCTTCAGTTCGCTCCCATGTGCTTTGGCTCCGAGTATAAAGGTGGAAAAGCAGGTCCCATAGGAAAGGAGTGGGAAACAATGCAGGGCCTGAAACCGTGTAACATCAAGGGCTCAGCACTGCGGCACAGGTTCTTAAAGACCAGGTAACCCTCATCAAACTGAAGCCCGCAGCCTTCTTTCTACCTTAAGTACCTCCTGTACCTGGTCACTTGGGACTTTGTGGGTTTTGGGTAGGATGTCCTTTGTCAAGGTCCCATATCATGGGAGGTCACTGGCTGTTACCGTGATGAGGTACACCGCTTTGAGGGGTTAACAGGTTCACAGTGTTATGTAAAAGTGCACAAATGAAAAACTAATGAAAAAGACAAATAACAGCCAATATGATTATATATTAAGTGAACTACAAATGATGTGACATTTTCCAGTAGGGACTGTAAAACATTATAATCCCATGTACCACAAACACCCACAGCCAACAGGCAGCAAAGGCACTTACCGGACACATAAAAATTGTAACCTTGTGATTGCTTCCAGTTTGGCTCAAATATAAACACAGCGAACAATCGTATTTCAGAATTCCAGTTGCACAGCCAGGATCATATTCAAATTAGCTACATCAAATGGAAATAACTAACACATGTTTGTATTACCACGGTAAACAACACACTGCTTTTCTGTGTGTGTGTGTGTGTGTGTGTGTATGTGTGTGTGTGTTTTATGTAGTCATGTATATGCTCCCTGAAGCAAAAACTATCAAATATCTCTCAGGAAGAAGCTGTTTTCCACACAATGCTGTATCTTCTTTACAATGTCTTGCATGGCGCCTTTTATTTGTATTCAAAACTCAAGTCTCAAAACGCCGAAATAGAAAAACAACAATGAGGAATAGACATGAAACAGCGCAGGCTTTTGCTGCCCATTGTCATCGCCATTGAACGGTGGATTTGACACACAATGACTGCAATGGTTTCACTGGATATTGTTAGCCTTCACTGGATATTGTTAGCCTTCACTGGATATTGTTAGCCTGTGGACTGCAGCAGTGCGGATGTTTTTCTGTTGGGGTCTCCAGTTTCTAACTCCCTATAGGACATGCATTTGTTCGGTCACTAATCTCCATGATCCAAAGCAGGGCTGTTAGGGAAATGGGAACTCATCTGTCCAAAGAGAAAAAATAAATAAATAAAACGTGACGTTACCCAGCCTCAAGTGTGGACACACAGAATAAAACGACGAAGGGAAATGGAACTTTATTTTCTCAGGACCTTTTAGATGTCAGGGTATGTAGGATGTTGTACATCGCAAACTTAGCGACTGAAGAAGAAACTCCAGTGCTGACTTGTCTTAATAAACAATTCAGGGCTGCCTAAGAACCATGATTGTTTGATTCAGAAAAAACGTTTTCTTTTCATTTTGTCACTTGGGTCCTAAATAAATGTAAGAGATCTGGGACTGGTCAATGAAGCAAACCAACCTCAAGGAGTCTCCCATGTTACAGATGATTATCAGTTGTCACAAGTCATCCACATTTCAGACCACAGACTTTGTTTACACAAGCCTCAGTAGGACAGTGATCAGGCCAAGATGGCCCTGGCAATTGAACAGGGTCTCCAGTATGCTGTGGGCCCAACACACAGATCTGTTGATAAGGGTGTCATCTATAGCACAAGGGACTCTTTCACTGGGAGGCCACTCAGGTAACACTGGACTTTCTGTTGACCTATTAGCAGATCTCCCTCACTGCCTGAGCCCCCATCCGCCATGATGGGGTGCAGTACCGGCATAATTGCGACCATTAGGGGTGTATCGGTTCAGGCTCTGAGATGCCTTTGAAGCTTAGTGAAGACAGATGAAAGATTTATGGGTTTAATTCATGAACTGCACTTGCCTCTGACGAGTTGATGCTGTCTCGAGGAACAGGAGATTTAATAAAGCCCTGCAGACAAGGACAGTTGGTCATCCCGCTCCGATGGAGTCCTTGCTTGAATGACGGCGTGCTCCGTGCTGTTCGTGAAAATAACAAAATGCCTTATCAAATTGCCAAATGCCTAATGCAGTTAAGATGCTGATAGGATGGGTCTGGGAAAATCTGTCAAGTGTGAAATATTGTGAAAATGGAAACTACACATACGCTCAGTGGCCTCTTTATTAGGGATAGCTACACATTAACGGAAACAGCCTGCCTTTGCAAGCTGTGAATCACGGGGCTGCAACTGAATACACGCAACATGGGGAGAGAGTCAAAGGGCTAAGGAATTATTTGGGTAAGTATTAAAATGGTAAAGATACCATGATCTAAGATCTTGAACATAACATGATTGTTGGTGTGGTTGTTACAGCATCTCAGAAACAATCACCCTCCTGGACTTTTCACATATCACAAATGGATAATCTGGGCACATTTGAACATACGGTACTATGCTTGTTGGTGCTTCCTGAACCTCAAAAACACGCATCCTCTGGGGTTTACAAAGAATGGTGCGATAAACAAACATGTTCAATCAGTGGCAGTTCAGTGGACGTCTTGTTAATGTGAGAGATCAGAAGAAATAGGTCAGGTTAAGGATATCAGGAAATACCTCTGAACGTGCAGGCAGTGGACCTTCTGCAGGCTGTCAGAGGTCCCTCCTCATGATAGGTAGGTGTACCCAATGAAGTACCTATGAAACATAAACACAAATGTCTGAAGCAGATTTTACTTACTTTATACGACTTTATTTACTTCAAAGATTGTCCATGCAAATTGTTTGCAGGCCCCTTAAGTTGACAGACAAACAAAAACAGGAACAAACATTTACTGGGCTTGTCTTTGGAAGTGTAGCAGTCAGCGAGCAGATCCTGTAATGAAATTAACACGACTTCAGCCCTGAATACTTCATCTTCTCCTTTATTGGTTTATTGTTTAGGAGTATGTGTGTGATAGAGAGACAATATGTCTGCATATACTCAAGCTATTAGGAAAACATGTCGGCCTAATAAGACACAGAACATAAACAAAAAAAACAATTTAAAAAATAAAATAAATAAATGCACATAATTGCTGACCAGGCTAAGAACTTTCCATTTCACTAGAAAAAAAACAGTGGGAAAAACAATCCAGCCCCCCCACATCTCTTTAAGTGATGTGTTGCTAAGCAAAAACCCTTAAAGAAGCATAATTTGCTACTGCTGTATGTATATGTCTGTGATGCTAATTGCTGAATTCATTGAACCGAAGGGATTCGTTTGAGGTTTTTAAGTAATCCTGGATTTTTTGCTTAGTTTCCTCCAAGTTTATTTTATTATAGATTTACTCTTTCAAAACTTTTTTCTTTTTTTTCCTGACCAAAAAAATGCTTATTGTTTCCTGTAATGCCTTACGCTGGACAAGTTTGGTAGCTTATGTTTAAAAAAATATCCTAACATCTGGTTATTTACACACTTTCTTGGAAATATCTTGGAAATCAGTCAGTTTGACGTTTTAGTCTAATTTCTTCCAGTGGGTGTTTCAGGTCTCCAGTATAATTTCAGCTGAATGTCTCCCCTGTGTTTTGACCCAGGACCTTAAAGCTCCCTACTGGTTTGTCATCTTGAGGACTCAAACAGTGGCTTGTCAATCGGAAATGTTTTTCCTGCCTGACATAGATCATTAACATTTGATCATTTCCAGTCTTCCTGCAAGTCTGAAAGTTCTGTTTGCCTCAGCTACTTAAACTGCGTAAATTACACTGGTTCTTCCCATGGGTGGAATTTAATGCAGGGGCCCAATATCAGTGAAATATTGACTCAAGTGTTTAACTTCTGTTTATCTCAGCCTGGCTCGGAAGTTAAGCTAGTATCTCCGGGAATATCAGCAGTCTGTTTCTTTCCGTTTTCTCATAGTTTTATATGATCTTATATATTTATTTGTAGAACAGGCAACTTTTAGAATGAATGAATAATCTTTTATTTGTGATTTGCAAATAGTAAGTTTACATGAATACCAGAATACAATTAATTCATTCATCCATGTTCTAACCACGTATCAGGGTTGCTGGAGGTATGGAGGTACACAGCTACACGGATGCCAGCCCATCTCACGCTCAGACACACGCATGCATTTGTTTGTGAGGATACCCAAGAACATGCCAATTACACACAGAGCTGCACTCCAGCCTTATAAGTGTGCAGAATTGATCAGCTTTCTGTTTGCTGACCAGTAATGTGTGTGTGTGTGTGTGTGGGTGTGTGGGTGTCCCTAAAGTGTGGTAAAATCTGAAATTTCTTGACTGCTGGCGACATTGTTCATATTTTAACCTCAAATGTATAAAAATCTTTGACTGCAATCTAAAAAGTAAAAATGGCAAAAATCTTGTATTTTGTTTGGTTACTTTTGGTTAATGTTAGGGCTGGGTAGGGGTTAAGGGTGCCGTGATTGGGATTGGAGTTCTTCCCATAGGAATGAATCGGTCCCCATATAAATAGGTACGCCAACATGTATGTGTTTGTATGTGTATATAGAAATACAATTTGATGTTCTCTTTTATATTAGGCACCAAATGTGGATAAAAAGGCGCTCTTAAAACATTAATCAACATTTTGATCTTCTTCATCTTGCAATCTAGTCGTACTATATGGAAACAAGGAAATTACCAAGTGTAGTGTATCAAAGATAAATTTAAATGGAGCAGCCTGACAAATTAAATTCAATTGGACATACAAATTTTGCTGACTTGCATAAAGAGAATTATCATCTCCAGAGTACAAACACAGGCATCGACAATAAATGAATATCATCGTCGTCTTTCTCACTCTGTGAGAATCGATGTCATCATGTCAACAAGTATTTATGCTGCAGACGTTCGAGACAGGAGCCAGGCGAGACTCTGTGCAGAGCACATGTTCCTGACATCTTTGCCTGGGACTGAAAGTGAGGGCCAAAATCCTACCATCTGCGCAGCCTGCGAAGCCGTTCTAATTACAGAGCGGCACCAGAAACTGTTAAAATCCTAACTCATTCCACCTTTCCTCTTGGCTAAGAGAACACAAGATGCTCAGCAGGCCCCCACGCAGCCCCCACGCCCCCCTGTCCCCCCTGCAGGAACAAAGGAGGCTGGTGACGTGCTGAAGGTAAACAGCCAGCCGTTCATGCCGGTGAAGAGATGCTTCCTGATTCGGGCATCCAGGTGCAGAAGGCAGCAGCGGTACGATCTGCAAGCTTTCATGTGTAATCTAAGGTCTATGGCACATGTGGTCTTACTGCCACACTTCCCGTAGTGCAATCATAAACACAGGGATTATCTTCATGCCTGAGATGCATGTGGGTTTGTTTATACTGAAGGGTGTGTTAGTGAATGAGGGAGCGGGGTGCATTTGACCAGATTGAAGGTCCCATATGTAGTACATATTTACGAAAACCTTGACTCCTTTCCCCACTTTGGGCATTTTCCAAGACTAGGTCAAGAAGTCATGGACAGTTTGCTCAATCTGGTGTCACCCCAATTTTGGAGGTGTCCACCTGCCATAGATTCCTTTCGGCTAGCCAAGCTATTAGTTAGTCTTGGCTGTTTTATGTTACAAAGATTCTATATTCTCCTTTGTCATTTATGTCTCCGATCATTAAAAATCCCATCTACCTCAGCTGCAGCTTTTATAGGGTGCTTTAAATTTCTAGACCAATGGGTAGATCGTTCACAGGGATCCTTGAGGGATGCATTAATGTGCCGCGTGCTTTGCCTCAGGGTGAACGCTTATCAATCTGAGCCCGGGTTTTTATTGCCTCAGCCAATAGCACACCAGCGCTGCTTTGACACTGCAAGGCTTGCAGCTATGGAACCTAAAGATTAATGTGGAGTGTAATACGTGTCACAAAAAACTCTGGGAACGTCTTATCAGTTCCTCATTATGGGTTGTTAAAGGTTTAAGAAACAGTTACAGAGAATTTGATAATGCTTGTAACTGAACTGGATGGAAGCTTCAAGTGAAAATTTAAAATTTCAAGTGCAAAATGTCAATTTCAATGGAAAGGTTATTTTCATATAACATGCACGGTATGGCCAGAAGTCATGCATAAAAATGAAAATAATCATAATTTATGTATATTATTAAACAGCAGCTGTTTTGTTGGGTAAAATGTATGGGAGGTATGAAAAAGTCTGAAAAGGAAATCACTCTTGAGACTCCACAGCCTATAAACATATTATATAACAGATTATAAGAAGCAACCTATTCCATCAAGAACTTCCTTTTGACAGTTTTAGTTATGGTTTATTTATGCATGAAATTATCTTTCCTGTTTTCCTTCTTAAGAAATATTACAGCCCTAGTCAAAATTTAGCAATTTCATGCAAGGCAAGTTTCAAGGACATGATTATGAAGAACAAGCCACTTGTCGTGGACCAGCGAGGACACGTGTGTGTGTGAGAACGCGGGTGTGAGGAAAGGGTGTAACACCAATGTGCTATTGACGTTCCTAGCATCCCCCGAAGCAGCTCCCACCAGACAATATTAAGTCTCTCCAAGGTATCTTGGTGTGTTACCCTCTGCATCTGAACATCAGAAAAAGTCTCCCCTCTGTCGCGTCGAAATCCTGCTCAATTCAGGCCGCTTCCCTTCACAGCAGCTGCACCCTCAGTTCCCACACTTGCTTATGGGTTGGCAGTAGTCTGCCTGTTTGCGCTTTTATGTAATTATGATATCTAAGACAACTGGCATATTCTCTAAAATAAAAGTTTATTGAGCTATTCCAATGGTGTGGCCTTAGTTTATAAGACCCTATTATATGATCTAATCTTATTAATGAGAATTTAGCCCTGCACCAAATTTTGAAGTGGAAGGACACCCCAACAGATGTCGTCGTTTAAACAATTAATGAACAAAAATAAATGTGTTTTTAATATTTAAAGTGTATAAGACAGGCATGACAATATTGAGCTTAGCCCTGCCAACCAATCACGGATTTATATTTATTAAATTAAACAAGGAAAGAAGCAAGCCAATCTTTTAAAGACTTTTTGACGTCTTACACCCAAACAGCCCCCAGCCATTTCAGAGAGTCGCGTGGCTTACGCTGAACCTCAGAGCCAGAGCCAGGCCTGGCAACAGAGGTGCGTTAAAAAATTGTAATTACCTGCAGTCGTTTTTTATGGATGTTATATCGCTTTTGATTATTGACACATCTTGACACAGGATCCATTATAAAAGCTGTAGCCAAAATGCATGTTCCTTGACTGTTTAGTTTGTTACCAAGGAAATGGTCTGGTTTATGCAGACTAGCCTCTATTCAGGAAACACTTTTTTTTTTTTTTTTTTGCATGTTGCCTACAGACAGAACGGGTAAAATGCCATGAGATTGTCAGAAATAAGCTGAGAGAATAACAAATGAATGACTTGTCTTCTTGCCATCAAAAGTGGAAAAAATATCACAATAGAAAACATTTGTGCAAATGACAGATGAAACAGCAGTTTGGCATCTGGAAAAGACAGCAAACACTGCTCGTTCTCCCTAGTCATGCGTAGATGATTTATAGAACGCTGCATAATAGCAAATTCACTAGCATTTGCCCTAACCTACATTTAGTTGTATACTTTGTATAATTTGAATCTCCTTTAAAGGTTTAAGAACCCACCCATCCCTGAACTGCTTATTCAGTCCTGAGTCGTGGTGCAGTAACCAAAAAGTAAAACTTATTAGAACTTATTAGAACCCCCACCCGCCCCAACCTGGTCAACACCTTCTTATTAACGGTTGATATAATTTTGTTTTAAGCACATTCCCCATATTCAGGGGCGCTAACTGGGGGGTTAGGGCAGTTCCAAGGGCCCTTCAGTGACAGGGGCTGGTAAAATACTTACATAACATAAGTAATCATAAGTAAAATATAATAAGTAAACATAATTGGATTTAGTTAGGGTTGGGGACCCAATATGATATGCTTCCACGGGGCCTAAAATCTCTTGCGGCATCTCTGCCCACATTATGTTCTTTCTAGAAGGGGTTCAGTCTATAAATGGGATTGGAGATCCCTGGCCTAGAGCCTAAATCAGGAGTTATGAGGCAGGAACCGGCCTGGATGTGATGCCTTATCATCAAAGGGTGGCACCAGAGCATTTTGGTCAAAAGGAGAGTATATATACAATAAAAGAAATATTTCTTTGAACACAGCTGTACATTCTCCTGAGCAACAGTCATAAAATGAACCATTTTTTCATAGCATATAAATAACAAGCAACTATCATTACAATCTAATTTAATAAAGGTAACTTTCTTTCAGAAAGATTGTTTCCTACTATATAACCAGGACACTGAGCTCTGTATAGCTGTTTTAGTTAATAGCTGTTCTTCACCATTATTGAACAGGCATAAAAATATTTGTGTCTCAGTAGAATTATTTTGCAGATTTATAAAGCAGATGTTAAATTATAAAAATAAACCAGAACTATGTGTACATTGCTGAAGTCTGTATGTCTGTCAGCGTCGTTGTCCCTGGATACTCCTTTTGGCATGTATAAAAAGCTACCAAACAGAAGTAAATCTTTCCAAATCAAAGTGGCCCTATTTATGACGTCATCCATGTTAGTAAAGTAACATGCAAAACAAAAAATAAGTAAAGGTTATCAGGAATGATCAACTGGCACTGGTTCTGAAAAGCCTCCCTGGTTATAGAGCAGAGACAGGATGTGCTGTGCTGCTGGAAGGGCAGAGCAGAGCAGAGCAGGCGCTGGGCAGAAGCTGGTTCACATGGGCGAAATGGCTGAACAACAGTGAGGCGCTTAAGCAAACGACAGCTTTTCGTCTGCTCTCAGAAACACCGTTTCATGTATCGGGACTGGCAGTGCTGAAAAAAGCAAGTTAAACTTGTTTTTTTAAATTTTCCTTCACCACTCAATATTATTTTGCCTCACCATCCATTAATCTTACAAGACATAATCAAATCATTACTGAAGTACTGATGTTTCATTATTTTGATGTCCTTTGCACAATAGGATTGAAGGTGCTTTAGTGATAAGAAATAGCTTAGAAATTTTATTAACATTGGTATGAGTTTGTCTCCTGTCTTGCTAGAAACTTGTAATTATTTTTCTTGTTTATTGCCATGTGTTTTACTTTAATGGCAATTTGTTACTGACATAATAATTTAGCAGAAAAAAAACAAATCTTACCTGATGACCTGAGTATGGCAGTGAAGGTCCAGGTCACTGACCAGTGAAACCACTGGCAACACTTCACTGGCAAGCTCGTTTTTAATGACAGGATGTGCTACGCTCATTGTGAATTAGCCAAAGATGTGTCTCAATAGTGTCTTCGAATAGTGTTTTCAAGCAGAAAAGCACGGAAGCAGGGCCTGCAATTTGTTTCTTCTGCTATGACACATCAGCCCCCCCCCATGACGCAGACTGGGATACGGAGTTAGGAGATACCAGCAGATGGATGAAACATCAACCACAGCTGGAGGAAACAGCTAGTGAGACATGAACAGATCTCATACTAGTAAAAACATTCAGACTGTGCTGCTTTGCCTGTTCCCTTCCCTGGTGGGAAAAAATGGGATTAATATAAAAGCATAGAGTCTGTGGCTTTGATGGTCTTCCTCTGCTCATAGCAGCTGTTTATTTTTGGTGGACACCAACTTCCTAATTTTACTGGATAATTCGTACTTTCTGTAGTTTTATGGCATCCATTTTATAGAGACATTTTCTGCCTTCATCCCCTCAAATTCAGATACTGATACTTTCATATCATGTCTGGCACTAAGAATTCATGTCCATTCACACATATTCCCGCTAATGACCAGAGAACACATGGCAATGTTTTACAAGAACTGCACCTTCATAATGCCTTCATAAGCTGCATGTAAGTATACCTTAACATCCTAACACACCTTAACAGCTTCAAAATACATAAATAACAAACAAGGTTAAGGTATGATAGGAAGTGTATACTTACATGCAGCTTATGAATGCATTATGAAGGTGCACTGAATGTTCTATGTATGCATTATAAAGGTATTTTAAAAGTGCAGTTAACGTAAAGTGTTACCAAACACATGGTACTCACAATGACCCACGTTTAGCATTACTTCTAATTGAAGGGCCATCATGTCTAGTGGTAAGACGAACAGCGTCTGGATAGTAGGACCACTCCCTTACAGCAATATTTTCTACACCTATAAAAGTCCTTTTCATGGGACACAGAACTGACACATGCCAGTGACATCCAGACTACAGGGTATAACCCACACGGAATAGGGGCTTCCATTTCACAAACGGAGACACTTTGATTTTAGTGTCTGTGTTAGTTTATGTCGTACTTTGATATATTTCATTTGGTCTTTATAAATGTGTATTCCAGTTTCCATATTGCAATTTTCCGCCCATAATTTTCTTGTAAGTCATTATTTTGCTGAAACCCAAGCAGTCTGTGGTGAGAGTGGTCAGCGTGCAGAAAGCCAGGACAGAAGGAAGCAGAACCATCCCACAGCCGCTGCAGATACAAGCGGCGGCTTATTGAGACAATCAGAGACATCCATCGTCTCTGTGTCTCCCCCATGTCAAAAGAGTAAATTATACTGCTGTCCTCAGCGACTGGGTACATCCTGTACTGTTAACGCTGTTCTCTCATAATGTTCCTATATTCCAAAATGATAATGCCCCCAATGAACTGTTAAACAAATTCAAGAGCGGTTCCATGAACACCAGGATGCAGTTAAACACCTTCCTAAACTTACATGGTAAAGCAGAGCAGATCAGAACCTATATGGGAGGTTATATTTCCACCTGCTTCATCCCTTAAGGAACTGCAAGGCTTTTTTTCTTAAAGAATGGCCCAATATCCCATCACACACTGTTCAGGAACTGTTTGTCAGCATTCCATGATGTATTATGTTCTGAAGGCAAAGGTTGGTGCTTCTCTCTATTGGGTCCTTGATTGTAATTTATTTTTGGCTGTTGCCGTTATTTTCCCCTTTATTGGTAGTGTAGTATATAACCGGAGTGCAGCAGATAGCATTTCCCCAGTGTTTCCGCAGGATGCTGAATTTTATAAACAAATTAAATGAAACTCTTTTCTGAAAATTTAGCATGACTTTGGGTAAATAAATCAGCTCTTTTTTGGACCAGTCCAGTAAAAAAAATAAAAAATAAAATCCATGAACAGTCCACTGTGTTCATCAGCTGGATCTCAGTCACTTTACAAGATCATTAAAATCCATTTCATTTCTGAAAAGAAATAAACGTAAAAGCCTTTTTAGCTCATTGCTGCAGCATGAATGTCCAAAAGTTTAGCAATTTACAAGCTGGTGTTTGGAAATTTGGAAAAAACTGTAACACTTGTAATGGCAGTTAAAGTAGAAATAATTATTTAGATTCAGCCGTTCACTTTCCCAGACAATGTATTGCAGTCGGAAAAGAACTATTAATTTTTTATTATATACCAGTTCTTATATGGTGTGAGACTCAATCAACATTAGCTTACTGCATTAAAAACAAGCCTTTTAGACATGCTGTCATCCCAGGTTGTTTTGAACAAGGCTGACTTTCAGCCAATGCTGCCCAAAGTCAGTGAGATTCATGGCTGTTCCAATTTACTGGGATGTCAACAGCCAATATATCAAAGAATTAATTTCCTGTGGCAAAGGAGAAAATCTTGAATAATACTTATACTGCAGAAAAGCACATGACACACACACACACAGAGGTGTTCAGAGAGATGCTGCGGTTGCTGGCAGGTGTAATATTATAGCTTATGGCCAAATATAAAATGAAGGCTCTATGGTGATATACTTACAGTACATGAAGGGATGTCTCACATGTGTAAAAAGCCAAATGGACTTTGGAAAAAGCCCAGTTTTGTGAGTCACATGACTGATATTGCGCACGACAGGAGTGCCTGTCATCAAAGCTTAGTAAATAAATCGCCGATGGAGTTTACAGGGTCTCGATTGGCAGGGATTTTATTCATTTACTTGTTTTTTAAGCAGCGTGTGTGAGTGAAGTGGGGCAGGTGATCACACAGCGGCGAGCCAGACGAGCATGTGATCTTTTGTTTGCGTTCTCTTTCATGAAGTACTGGCATCCAAAAATGTCTTAAAAGTCAACGATTGCCCTTAGAAGAGCAATTTACCCACATTCCCTGGCATGTAAACCCTCTGCAGGTGTAACCCTAACCCTAAGCTTGCAGTCATTATTCAGACTGTTACAAAACGGCTATGTGGAGGGTGTGTCTGTGCAGCCCCAAGCTATTAATTAGTGCTTCACAAGCTTTTTATTATTAGTTTTTTTTTTTTTTAAATCTGTTTAAGATACAAAAGCTTGATCCTGTAAAGGGCAAAAAGAACAAAGTGGTCTGATCTCCAGTGTCTGTGTCAGTTATAGGGGCCCCTGGCTTGGATGCTTCTTGTTGTTAGCAAGCCTCCCTGGAATCTGGTCTCCGCCTGGTTCCGACGGCCCGTTCCGTCCCGCTCCCTTTCCTCGTCTTTGCCTGCGCTTTCATTCGTGTGACGGTATGCCATGACTTGGGCGGCTCCTCAAACAGGCGGACGGCAGCTAGGGAATGTAAATGCAGTGTAAAGCTTTGGGGCTTCACCAGCGGCGTGTCCTGAGCCGCCCACACTCCCAGAGCACAGAGACCTCAACATTCACTTAATGTTTCACCCCACAAATGTGCTGTGGAGGGCTGGGGGAAAACAAGGGCCTCTCCCTTCACACAGAGCACATTATTTCCTTGTAAAACATTTCCCTGTAAAGCCATGAAATGTCCCTTCTGTGAGATATTCAAAGTCAGGAAGTCAAAGATAAATAACATGCGAGGAACATGTTCCAAATGTATATTACTTTCCCATTTAGACTGTGTCCACCTAATCCCCAAGCTCATTATTTGTCATTTTTTATTTTCATTACCCATTTCATTCCGTATGAGAATGATTTGCGCCAGTCATGTGTATAATAAATTGAGTCGTTCAATGTATGGGCATTAAAAATATTCCAGTAACGGTATTCATGCGGAAGGGTGGAAGAAAATAGCATGTGTGTATTTTCATTGGTAATTTAACACATCGCTGTAATCTCTGTCATTAGGTATGTGCAGCACAGCTTGATAAATAGTTTACACCAGAAACTAGCTCACAAGTCTAAAGAAAGATCTATATTGTTTTGTAGATTGTGTTGGATCGCTGCTGTAGCCTTCTCTCCAGTGCAGTCAAGGTGGAGCACAGCCGTTTGCAGTCATACTGAGGAAAACTCACAGAAGCAAAACTGCAGTAGCTTCTAGTCTGCATTCAGATTCTGGAGAAAAATCCATTCACCCTCACACCTGTCAAAATAAACTCCTCCCTTTCCAAACATTTCGTAGAGAAATCCCTTGTTGGGGCTAAGCTAACCAAAGCCCCGGTACTGTTCTGGTTTTTTCTCCCCCCTCAATCAGGAGTCAGGAGCCGCTTGTGTAGATCTTCAGATTCAGTCTTTATTGCCACAGTGAGGTTACAGCCAAGGCTGGACACCCTGCAGGAGTCTGTCACATACTGTTTTACACCAATTTTTATGCAAGTTCTTATCATTCAACAATATCTCGTCACTTGAGCATCATCATTCCTTCAGCCAATCACAATCATTGTTTCCACCCTTAATCCACACCCCTAGGTGATAAGTTTGTCCATCATCTCTTTTACTGTTTGGTCCCTCGGCCAAACATAATGGTGGCGCGACCATCTCCACTTGGTTTTTTAAAAATGCTCAGCTGTGAACTTCTGGTGAACTCAGGCAAATCCCTTCCTTCAGTAACAAACCTTGGCAGCTTCAGCCTGTTGCACATTGTCTAACTAGAGGGTTGATAATATATTTGTCCTTTAACATAGTGATAAAATATATGCTAAGTGGATATTCATCGATTCAGTAGTAACATAAAGTAGCTAACAAAAACTCTTAGGCTAATACAAGGTGCAAATACATACTCAATTGATTACATTGTGTTGATTACATTATAATGTTTACATTGTACTGTAATGATTACATCATTTTTAATATAATATACTTTTTAATATAATACTTATATTCTACATTATATAGTGCTAAATAACACATTATATACTGGCATACACCAGTATATAATGTGTATGATTCGCGGCTCATGAGAATTTAATATACTCATTTATTCATAATGTTGTATTTTTTAAGTGCGGCGATAAATGTAAGTATTTTCAAACATGCTGGAGAGGTTTCCATTAAAAATTCAGCTGAAATGTCAAGCATCTAAAATTTTGTTTTTAAAGCATCTATGTTTTGCCTCTCCTGGATCTGACACCTTATCCTGGTGGAGGGGTTTGCGTGTTCCAATAATCCCAGGAGCTAAGTTGCCAGGGGCTGTATGCCCCTGGTAGGGTCACCCAAGGCAAACAGGTCCTGGGTGAGAAACCAGACGGAGTGCGGCTCATTAGATCTCTTATGATGAGGAACACCATGGATTCATGTTTTCCCTCGCCCGGATGCGGGTCACCAGGGCCCCCCCCCGGAGCCAGGCCTGGGGGTGGGGCGCGGTGGCTAGTGCATGGTGGCCAGGCCTGCACCCATAGGGCCTGGTCGGGCACAGCTCGAACAAGGCACTTGGGTTCCCCCTCCAATGGGCTCACCACCTGTAGGAGGGGCCAAAAGGGTTGGGGGCAATGTGAGTTGGACAATGGTCGAAGGCGGGGACTGATCCTCGGCTGCAGAAGCTAGCTCTATGGACATGGAATGTCACCTCTCTGGCAGGGAAGGAGCCTGAGCTGGTGCACGAGGTTGTGAGGTTTTAACTGGATATAGTCAGGTTCACCTCAGTGCACGGCTTAGGCTCTGGAACCAGTTTTCTCGAGGGGAGTTGGACCATTTTCCACTCTGGAGTTGCTTGCATACTTATTGTCCCCTGGCTCGGCATCTGTGAGTTTGGGTTTATTGTGGTGGACAAGAGGGTAACCTCCCTTCACCTTCGGGTGGGGAGACGGGTCCTGACTGTTGCTTGCACCTTTGCGCCAAACGGCAGTTCAGAATATCCACCCTTTTTGAAGTCCTTGGAAGGGGTGTTGGAGAGCAATTGTTCTGCTGGGAGATTTCAATGCTCACGTGGCCAATGACAGTGGGACCTGGAGGAGTATGATTGGAAGGAAAGCCCCCCCCCCCCCCATCTGAACCCGAGTGGTGTTTTGCTATTGGACTTCTGTCAATATGAGCACCATGTTCAAGCATAAGCGTGTCCATATGTGCACTTGGCACCAGGACACCCTAGGCCGCAGTTCGATGATTGACTTTGTGGTCGTGTCATTGAACTTGCGGCCGCATGTATTGGACACTCACGTGAGAAGAGGGCCGGACCTGTCAACCGATCACCACCTGGTGGTGGGTTGGCTCCACTGTTGGGGGAGAAAGCTAGTCAGGCCTGGCAGGCCCATGCATCTGGCAGAATCCTCTGTCAGAAAGAGCTTGAACTCCTACCTCCAGCAAAACTTTGCCCATGTCCTGGGGGAGGCAGAGAACATTGAGTCCAAAGGGCACTGCTGACCTCAGCTCGGGAAGTTGTGGGTCAGCGAAAGGAATACTTTAAAGACCTCCTCAATCCCACCAACACACCTTCCAATGAGGAAGCAAAGTCTGGGAACTTGAGGCAAAGGTCTCTGAGGTGGTTAAAAAGCTCTTCGGTGGCTGGGCCTCGGGGGTGGATGAGATCCTCCCGAAGTTCCTCAAGGCTCTGGATGTTGCAGGGCTATCCCGGTTGACACGCATCTGCAGCATTGCGTGGACATCGTGGTCGGTTCCTCTGGATTGGCAGACCAGGGTGGTGGTCCCCCTCTTCAAGAAGGGGGACCGGAAGGTGTGTTCCAACTACAGGGGGATCATACTCCTCAGCCTCCCTGGTAATGTCTATTAGGGGGTCCTAAAGAGGAGGGTCCGCCGGCTTGTGGAGGAGGAGGAGCAGCATGGTTTTCGGGATGGCCGTGGAACAGTGAATCAGCTCTATACTCGGGATTATTCATTCTGTTATTCTCCCACTGTGTGTCTGTGTCCACGGACTGACTCAACGGCTTTTCGACCCTTGGCATCCCATTCGACTACGATCTCGTCTCACGACTCGGCACAAAGCACCCGGCTTGGACGGCTACGGACTACGACCCCGGAACGGCTCACGACTCTTCTCTTTGTCTTACCGAATAAACTTGGTGGCCCGGAATTCCCTGTCTGTGTAGTTTGTGGCAGAACACTAATAGAATACATGTGTTCACTGTACAAGATATGTGAGAACTGGGAAGATGCAGCTGCCCGCCTTGTCTGGTTACGCCAACTTGTGCTTAATGGACTTTAGATCTTTGCATAAGAGCTATCCATAAATAATGTGTATGTCGAGGATTGTTACGCAAGTCCAAATTTATGCAAGGCAAATGCACACGGGTAGAGGTTTGTAGGTAATAATATCATTCAAAAGAGAAAAAAAAACTAAAAACAGCGTAAACGGTTTTAACTTAGAGCATATACTAACATTAAGTAAGGTAAAAACTGTATTAAGGCAACTGGTTGTTGCGCAGTATCACCAAGCGGGCTGACTATCATGTCGCAGCATCCAAATATGGATAAGGAAGCCGAAGGGGAGGGGCAATACGCCCAAAATAAGGTCAGCATGAGGAGAAGCAGAAGCGGGAATTCACTGTAGCAAGTGGTTTTCATTTCAGAAAACGCCCTGGACCTCATAAGCGTCAAATGAAAATTACTATTTCACAAGGCACTGTTTAGGTTAAATTCCATTGATGCATATATGGATTTCAGAGTCTTTCCAGCTATCCTTTAACTAGCACTCAAAATGTGTGTTTTTGGAATTGAACAATGTGGAAAACTTTCGTCTAATTTCCATACCGGGTAAAGCGGCTTGTTCATGTTCTCAGTCACCTAGGTTACGTCTCTGAATTCCCGGTCGTTCCTCAGCCCCAAGAGGCGATTTTGCTTGTAGGGGGAGCTCAAAGCCAGGAAAGGTTCAAAGCTCACTGACTGGGCTTGCAAGATGGGCTGTCATGACTGCAATACGCGGGGGCAGGGGGGGGGTGGTAATGCCTATAGAGGTAGTGGTGGTGGTGGGGGTGACCTAATATTTGCAGCTGTCTGCGAAAGGTCAACACGCTTTTATCCACTCGGCGACTCGCAGCCAATAGAACTCTACTGTGAAATTCTACACAGCTGTGATGGCGGCGGACAGAGCAGAGGGCCCCCACTGCCCAGCGGCCTGCGCTGACGGAGGGCCACCCGGGGACGCTAGGGGCCACTCTGAGAACTCAGAGCCTGAGGCCTCTGAGCCGTGGTGGGGAACAGCATTCTGGGAGAGCAGAGAAGAAACGTCAACGCTCAAAAAATGACAGGAGCATGCTATGGAGATCTGAAGGAGACTAGAAGGGAAGCAAAATCATTTCATGGACAAACTTAAAATTTGTTGAGAAGATTTCATGCCATTTCTGGGGGTAGCAGGTTAAGTACTCCTTAAAAAAAACATTTCCAGGGCAATAATATTGCAATGCAAGACCCCTCTGGTGTCAAAGATAAACTTGTATTACACTGCTCTATATATCAAATATGGGGATCTTTACACTGGACACAACTGAAAGTTACCAAACATGGGAAAGTCAGGACATTATTTACAGGGATGAGAGTTGGCAACTTAATCGCTTAAATGTCCAGAGTTCTGGGTATATGTGGAACTGTTCATGCACTACCTGTATCATTGGGATGTTTTTGCCCTGTACTTTGGAATTCCAAACACATTCCGAACAAAAGGCTGCACAGAGCACTAACTTTGATTAATCATGTCCAACCTGCACTAACTTATGTGCCTGTTAAAATTTCTCTGTTCTGACTGCAGGATGTGACAGATATGAGAGCAGTTTATAGATGCAAACCATAACATGTCTAGTGTACATCCACTGCCACGTCCAGTCTACGCATCCAAACAGAGTAAAACACGGCTGCTTAATGACTGTGGACTCTTCACACTTTGAGAGCTGTAATTCAAGGGGACTGTTGGAAACGGACAATACAGAAAACTGACCTGTTCGGCTACACCAGCAGAGCCAGTAGAAAACATCTTTTTCAGAAATGTATTCAGATCAAAAGCACTTTCATAGGTACGTTGTATGTTTCAATAGCCGCTTTTAAATGAACTCCTGTTACATTACAGGTCATCCTCCGATATCCTCCAAAACAGAAACCACTTATACAGAAAATGTTTTATCATACGGAACTTAAAGAAAATTGGAATGCTTGTTTAGTTCAGTAAACATATTGCAAATGTACTCATTTAATAACAAAATCATTACTTTATTCTTTTGTTTACAAAAAATATATATTAGAAATAATCAGTAGTTCTATGTAAAACATAAATTTCAGGTAGTAATAAATTCAAACTTAAATTATAGCTTTAAAAAAGCCGTTCCGAGTTAAAAAGTTCATTGACAAGCAGTCTTATTGGGTGCTTTTTAATTGGTCACATCATTGCTATAACATAAAACATTTGTGTTTAGTATCTCTTTGGGAGCCAATGATTACAATTGCAATTAATAGCAAGATGACAAAAACAGAAATGAATAAGTAAGGCAAAAAAATTATCATACTTAATAAAAAGAAAATGTCTGTGCAAAATGCTAATCTTAATGTCTATGGTATGTTAAACATTACTTGACAATGGAGTTTTGTTATGAAACCAGTAAATTTGCAACATTGTTACAGAACTACAGTAAGCAAGCGTCCCAAGACTTTCTCTGAGCACTGAATTTTACTGAAATTAAGATAAATATTATTTGATCACTTGATATAGAGAAAGACAAATATAATGCGACTTAGATCGTTGTTGTTAATATTTTGAGCCAAATCAGGGGTCAGGTGCTGCTTCTGCAGAATTCCAAAGTCAGTCAGTATCCAAGACCGAACCCCTGCGGGAGTGTGTGTCCCAAGCTGGATTACACTGATTTTTATACACTTTTCATATCTCTTGTCAAGATAGCCGTCACATGGGATGTCCCAAGCATCATCTTTCTGGACCAATTGCTATCATTGTGTCTCCTCTTCTGGGACCCAAGTAGTCCTCGCTCCTATGCATCTCACCATTATACCCTGTCTTGTTTGGGGTCCAGTTACTTCCGTCACCGGCATTTGATAGAACTGGCAATCATTCTTTTCTGTAAGCATAATCATATGAAAACGCTTTGTACCACAATGCTTTGTATACACATGGAGACTGACCAAAAACCAGCCAAGGGCACTATGGTAAAGACACAGGCAACATGCCCATAAAGATCATGTGAACCCAGGTGTTTCTATAATAATAAACAGTCGCAGTCTCGGTAGTATCAGCTGGACACAAGTTGCTTTATTACAGAGCCAAATAATATTCTTTGATCTTCAAGCTAACATTAGGTGCAGAAACACTTTTATGGTGCAGCAGTAATTGGACTATATTCTCTGAAGGTTACAAGGTTACATTGCATTCTGCAGGTTGCATCCTTATAGTATTGTCCCAAGGATTACATTTACTAAGTGTTATAGAGTGCTAAATAATATTCCATGGGATGTTGCATGCATTATCACACTTGACGATACACAGCTGCGTGTCCATGGGAACTAAGAGCACGGCTGATGGAGAGCAAAGTGGCTGTGAAATGTGATAACACATCATTCCTCACCTGGTTCTCAACAAAACACTCAAGCGTGCACGTCGCCAACCTAAAGAGCTATGAATTGCTGTTTCAGGCAGGAAGGACAAAGCTAGAGCATAAATATCTCCTTAGGAACCAAGGCTACTGCTAATGAGCTACATAATGGTAGTGAGTGATGGCTGCATGACATAATTTCTACCTGTCAGAAGATGAGAGGGAATCTCTCGGGATAACTCTGCCCACAATCACAGACAAGATGTGGCCGCCCAGTTCGATATGCACTGAGAATGCAGATGGTATGTGTAAGTCACAGCCCCTCGGTCACTAGATCCAACCCCAGATGAGGATTTACGTGATGGGCTGGAATGGAGCATGAAACACTCACGCCGTGGTCAACCGGGTGAACTGACCTCATGTAATTTAAGGCTGCATCCCTCTTGCAGAATTCCTATTTCAGTACTGTACATTGTACTTGTAAAATGACGATATTTTCCACATAATATTTATAAGCACATATTTACTAATCATAACTAATTACATATTCACACTGGGGCTAAGTAACTTAGCCTTTTTGAATTACTTCACTTTCTTGTTTTTCTTCTTTTTGCCTTTTGATCACAGCTTATTTCATTATGTTACTGACTTCTAGGGGTGCGACAGGCACAAAAATCATGGTTCAGTACGATTTGAGGTCACAGTTCGGTATGTTTTTGGTACAGCAGAAATAAAAAGAACAAAACATAAATACTGCTGCAACCTACTAATAAAAAAACAAAAATTTACTTAAGATTAAATAAAAAATAAATATTCTGTCAAGTATATAAAAATAAAATAAATATCCATTAAGGTGCACATTTAGAAAATGAAGTTCATACTGATGTCACGATGTTTACACATTTCCATTTTAACATTAGCACACACCATTATCTGCCTGTCATACCAATCAGACACTATGATTTTTGCAATATATGCTGAAAATATTTTTTCATTTATGAGAGATTTCTCAAAACCTAACTGACCTAAACCTAATTGGCTCTCGAATGCAGTATTTTACATACTCAGGAGTCGTCTCCTGCTACTGTTACTACTACCATTCGTCTAGCGACTGCATTGGTTAGTGACTATTCACAAATCCCACGGTAAAACAAATAAAATCATCTGACCTATGCATGCATTTACGACCAAATTCCATACGGCTGACAGTACAGGCAGAAGTGAGAGAGATCTTTGAAGTAGAATGTACAAAATGTTGTTAAAAATGTCCACTTCCTGAAAGATGAAAGAAATTTAGTGTGTAAGGGTGATGTGATGTCATAAGTACAGTAACTGTCATGCATAGACCGATATGACACTCAGTGACTATTTCACTACGTGACCTTGTCGTTAAAACGGTACTCAGTCACTTAAATGCAAAGAGATTGTAGTTAATTCGCATCGTGCAAACCCACGCACAGAAACACACACACAGACATACTCACGCAGTCACACACTGAGAACATTTCATTTTGACACGTAACTGGATCAAGCTTTGTTGTGTGTGTCAGTCCCATTTACACATTTGCTGGCTTAGATTACCTCACATGTATCTATGTCAGCTCTGCTCACATGCGACACGCAGCATTTGGTGAGGGAAAACAGATGCGGGTTGTATGCTGTACTGATTCCCATAGCTAAAAAAAAAAAAACTGATTCTTGGACTCCACCACCATAAGCACTAACCCTGTATCCTGACACTGACAAGGTTCAGCTAAGATTACCAACTAATACGACTGCTTCACTTTTCCTATAAGCTGGTGCCTTTGTGAATCCTGAAGCTCATTGTACATATTTTCTTGAAATTATCAAATAATATCTACCCTAGACACTGGATACAGAGAAAGACAAATTATGTTGCATTACCACACCTGGCAATGTATGTCTGCATTCCACGGGGACTAAGAGCACAGTGATGGACTGCAGAGATGTCCAGAAATGTGATGACAGATTAGTCATACCTCTCCTGGTATATATAGGACCAACTCTAAAACCGCTTCAAAGCTAGATGAGTTGTATATTCAGAAAGGCCATTCTGAGTGATATACTCAGACACACTCTTTGGCCAAATTATTAGCTACACCTGCCCATTAACACAAACAGCCTGTTCCTCAAAACTGCAGTCACATGACTGCAATTGAATAGATAAATCATGCAGACAGGGTCAAGCAGTTCATTTACTGTTTGTTTAAGTATTAGAACAGTAAAGATGTATGATTGACGCAAGTTTGAATGTGGTATGGCTGTTGGAGCCACATCTGTTGTGTCTGGCATCTAAGACACTGTCGATATTTTACTGAGAATCTTGTGATCAAACAAACAAACAAACAAATAAATAAATCAGTGAATGTGTAGCCAGACTCCAAGCTAAAAGGAAGATCACAAGTAGAAAAATAACAGCTCAGCACAACAGTAGTTCTCAATGTTTCAAAGTGGTTCTGGAGGCAAAAGTCAGTCCAAAAATAGTGACACTTTATTCATCTGTCATTATATCATATATCTTGCTCTTGCCCACAGGCATATACAGATGTGAGCAGGTTTTTGAGATCAGAACACAGGGTCAGCTAGTAGCAATGAGATCTCATGGGTACCTCAGCTGTTCTGACATATGTACACAAACCAATTTACTATGATAACAAGGTCCGTTGAAAGTGTGCTGCGACAACTTAATTGATGACGCCGATCTATCATAAAAATAGGCTGACAATGAATTTTGTCATTATATTTTTGTATTTAGTTGCCTGCATTGCATAGAATGACATAATTTGTCTGAGGATACAAATTTCCGTTGGTGCATGTGTACAGCAATGATACTCCACCAGGCCAGCAGAGGGCAGATGTAGTGCAACAAACACAAATTTCAGTGTAATAAAATGGGTAAACCATTATGAACATTTTTCAGAGTGTTAATAGGCTTGGTCGCTATGATGGGAATATGGCAAATTTTGCCACCAGCACTAATACCGTCATATCGTCCGGACATACTGCTGCGGTACATGGTATTTTGACAGTATTTTGAAAAGCAATGCTATTCTGGTATTTCCCGATAAAACCTACCTACAGCACTGCCCACACCCCCCCCCCAATTGTACCTCATCTGCCATCAATAGCCTCAAGTAGGAGGTCTGCTAAGCTTACTTTACACACACAACGTACATACAACCATCCTACTACTGTGATCCTTACTGTAAACTGCACCAACACTAGAGTGCGTAATGGGGCATCTCCATGCCTTTCGAGGAACTTAGAAAAAGCTGAAAAACATTTCACAAATGCTATCATGTTTAACCGATACGGAGGATGTCATATAGAAAAAAGGTTACACAGCAGCTGAAGTAAGTACCAGTAGTGAGCGTGCGATGAGAAGTGCAGACGCTTCGGCTGCAGACCTATCAACCCCACTTTCACCTGCCAGCTCCTCTTTTACCAGGGCCGACACAGAACAGCCGCCTCGTCATGACATTTTTTAATGGGAGGACTTGTGGAGGGAGCTGCTTATGTTTGCTTCCCATACACCAGCTGGCACAATTATTTTCAACAAACTGTACGCCGCTCCTGAAAAATGGCTTGGAGAAAAAAAAAAAATGTGGGCGGTCATTGATGGAGTTCTATCCATAGCTGGTCAACTCAAATCAATAAAAACAAATCAATAATATATTATGCTGTATGTGGGGCAATAAAAAACTACTTCAGAATAATTATAAAATCAAATGAGGATGAGTCACTGGCCTTTTGCTTTGTACTATTTGTTGAATCCTGCCCTTGTGGAAAAGTAATAGGGAGCCTGCAGTAACACATGCAGATAGTGAGTAGCTCACTCAGACAGAGAGGAAGCTCAGAGGACAGCTGGATGCTCTCAAAAACACGGTCTCAGAATTTCAGGAGAACTTGAATTTGAAGTGTTAATTTCCAATCATTATCGATTTATCAAGCTGGTAATGCAACAGAGAACCAAAATCTAAATATAGATCCAAAAACTGCATGAAGATGGAAAATTTCAACATTAACATCGCCATCGTCTTCCCATATTTCTTAGTGAGGGTTGCAGTGGGATGGAAATTTATCTCTAGCTAATAAATATTTGGTGTGACTACCCGCCTTTCCTACGGGTATTTACTGTAGGTCTCTAGCAATGCATGTTTCTTTTTTCTTTTAATAAAAACATGTTGTACCAATGAAAAATTAGTGGAATGGGTTTGCTGGAACTGCTAAATAAACATTAATTTGGAGTCTGTACAGCAGAGCATTCATCATCCCTTTGGTAAAGTAACTGCATAGCCAATCATATGGTAAAATTATATAGAACAGTACAGCACCATAAGCAGATCTGCCCTTTTTGAGAGTGTAAATTCAGCAAAAAAAATATGGTTGCAGGTTTCACCCCTACAGCCAGGCATTCTGAACACTGCGTTCACTGAGTATTTTCTTCTTTCTTTCTCCAAAAATAATACAATTACTTAAATACCATCTCCTCCTAACGCTCTGTACAGAGATTAATAAAATCTATAGATGAAAAAATACATCCTTTGCTTTTAACCGATAAAATGAAACTTTAATAAACTTCCAAACAGCAAATACATCAATAAAAATCTGAACCTGAATTACTATTCTATCCTCATATTATAGGACTGTGTGAAAATGAAAGATTTTATTTAAGAACAAGCATGTGTAAAAGTCCATGAAAAAAAGGTATGAAATCAAAAGACTAATATCCTATACAATCAGGGTATTTTTTTTGGAAACAGCACATCTAAAAGCTAGCAAAATACAAAAATAAGGCCTGTCTAAATCTGTTCAATATGTCCACAAAGCAAAAATCAGTATGCTGGAACACACAGTGCACTTCAAAGAATTTCCCTTAGATAATTTAATACCTTGGCAATTTCCCTTTCTTCTCAAGCACAACAACACAAAATAACAAATCAAAATAAGCTGAGGTTTAACAGTTCTTAATTCATTTAAATCTTATTAAATCTGAAAACAAAGCTAAATACAGGTGTAAGACTTACGTAAACAGCAAAAAGCCTATAAATGAATATATAACTTAAGTACCACCACCAGAGTGATTGTGACATCACTCATCAAATCAAAAACAACTGAGGTTCTCTAGAATGACCCCACTCCCTTTATGTTTGTAGACCTAAGAACTGAAATTTGCCTTCTGAACTGTGCCAGCCAGAACAATTAGCCATATTAAAATGAAATTTATTGTACCTGAATAGGTTCTTGGTTCAATCGCATAGGCCCTATGCAGTCCTCTGTGGCAGAAACCTGGGAGAAAAAAAGAGGTTGCTTTAGAACAATTAGTTAAAGCACAGAAACAAAAACGACGGATACAAAACTGTTAGCAGTTAAATAATGAAGGACTTGGAGCAATTACCATCACAATAAGCCTGTCCACCAGCATATCAGTAAATGTAGCTTGACCCTTATCATTTATTTGCTCAGCTTAGAGAACAGACTTGTAGCAATACACAATAATTAAATGCCACTCTGTCGTTTGTTGTTGTCCTCAGAGAACATGCCGCCAGTTATATTTCCCAGGCTCATGACGTGGTCTCCTGCCCCAAGCCTGTCCAACAACAGCCTCCTTCATGCCCAATATCACCAAGGCTGCCATTAAGCTGCCCGGAAAGGGATTCCAGCATGTCATGTTACCGCATGACTGCAGCATACAATTTACTATCAGCAAACCAACGCAACTCAAACGTTGTGCATTTGCTGGATAGCCATAAAAAGCACTATCTGAATCTAGAAGGTTGTCTTCCCCTGAACCATTTGTGGTCAAACTACTTTGTACACTATTAAAAATTAGGAACTCACCATATTTATGGTGGGTTGGCATATTATTTTTTATTTACCGCAACAAATTCTTTTAGAATGTACTAGAAAGATGATGTGACAATGATATTTTCCCAGTTACTTTCATAAACAAACATGAATCTCCTTTGCCATTTTTAAGCCTATTATGAAAGAAGAGCATGAAGGAAACACTTGTCCCAGGTTATAATATTAACAACAGCTAGCTGATTTTTTAATATGTATTATATGTAAGATCACTTTGTGTGTGTGTGTGTATATACTCTACATATATATATATATATATATATATATATATATATATTATAATGCTCTCCCGCTAATTTCCACCTACGACCATGAGTTCTAGTATTTAAACTAATATTGAAGTAGCCATTTGGCTGAACAGCATCCAGACCTGTTAGAATCTTACAGTATATACCTGGATCATGACCCCCCTTAATCTCCCTTGTGCGAGGCTGAACAGATTCAGTTCAGCTAACCTCTCCTCATAAGACATTCGTCTAAGATCAGGAATCATTCTCGTAGCCCTATGTTGCACCTTTTCCAAGGCAGCAATGTCCTTTTTAAGGTATGATGACCAAGACTGCACACAATATTCCAGATGGGGTCTTACCAAGGTACTATATAATCTTAACATCACCTCCCTTGACTTAAACTCCACACACCTGGAGATGTAACCCAACACCCTAATGGCCTTTTTAATTGCTTCCCCACACTAGTGAGAGTGGGACATGGAAGCATCAACATACACACCAAGGTCTTTCTCATAATCAGCTATACCTTTATTTCAGTGGAACCCATAAAATATCTGTACTTTATATTTCTGCTCCCTATATAGATTACCTTACATTTATCTATGTTAAATTTCATCTGCCAAGGACCAGTCGCTAACTGAATCAAGATCTCGCTGTAGCCTCTGTGCTGCTAAAGCAGTTCAGTGTCTGCTACACCACCCACTTTGGAGTCGTCTGCAAGTTTAACCAGTTTCTATATATACATGTATATAGATACAGTTGAAACCAAAAGTTTACATACACTGTATAAAAAGATATAGCTTTTTTTTTCTTACTGTCTGATATTAAATCATATAAAACCCTTTCAGTTTTAGGCCCGTTCGGATTCCCAAAATGATTTCTATTTGCTAAATGTCAAAATAATGTGTGAGAGAATTTTTTAGAGATTTTTTTATTACTTTCTTCAGAGTCAAAAGTTTACATACACTAAGGTTACTATGCCTTTAAACTA
>JAODKE010000125.1:10295635-10308783 GCA_026779605.1 Mormyrus hasselquistii
TCTATTCTATTCTATTCTATTCTATTCTATTCTATTCTGTTCTATTCTATGTGCAGTTTCAGCGCTTTGCCAGCAAACCTAAAGATGACATCTTGACTTTGCATTTTACACAGCCTAGTAGTGGTTATACAAGAAAAAAAGGCCACATATTTTGTATCATGTTACTGAAAACATTCAAGGTTAATTTCCGTCATGGGAAAGGAATGATGTCATTCCTAAACATGTGAAAACTTGACATAAATAAACACGCTCTGTAGATCAAAGCCACATGTGTTTGTCTTCTGATCCACCCGTTGCGATAAGCGATAAGTCCACAATGAGCGCTTTAAAGCCACATATTTTTACGGCTGTGTAATGTAAGAATGTTTCTTATACAGTACTGTAAGTGTATTATGGCTTATTTATTTGCATCTTCTGCTGGCACCATTGGCCAGCTCTCCTGGAATTTTCTCCGGCTACAGATAAGAAGGAATTGTATCATGTCACTGCCTGCTTTCATAAAGCACCGGTCAAACTCTTATCCGTAATGAAGAGAGTTCGCATGCAGAGTCAAACATGTGTCATGATTATTAATGGCAGTGCTCAACCTTTCCCGCGCGCTGATCACACATTCCTGAAGGACCACCCATGCGCTTCCCGACTGCAGCCAACATGGAATAATAAACACAATGTTTATATAATGCTCCATCATTGTTCTTTGTATGAAGGCTAAAAATAGAGGGAAGGTGTGCTGTTAGGCCTCAGCCTAATGTAGAGCCCATGTTCAGCCTTAATGTAGAGCCCATGTTCAGCCTTAATGTTGAGCCCATGTTCAGCCTTAATGTTGAGCCCATGTTCAGCCTTAATGTAGTGCCCATGTTCAGCCTTAATGTAGAGCCCATGTTCAGCGTAAATGCAGAGCCAAAACCTGAAGACAAGCCCCAGTCTCCTGCTCGGGTGTCCAGGATCACTCTGCTGTTTGGTTACATCCCATTACAGTTCCTCATGGAGTGATAAGCAGACTTCAGATTTATAGCTGCAGTCAAGCCGTGCACTTGCATATTGCAGAATTGCAGCTAGTTTGCTTTTGAATCCTGCCCTTGGCTCTGTGTGTTGGCCTCATGGAGAAGATTTGTGCTCGTGATCAGAAGGTCGGTGGTACAAATTCCGTGGTTGGTAAAGCAATAACACAGTTCAGTTCTTGAGTAAGGTCCTTAACCCCAGGGCCACTCTCTCACCAGGTATCTGTATGTGACTTATAGAATGTATGTGACAAAAGAATCTGCTAAATATATCATATGGACAAAAGCAGTGGGAAGTCGATCCTGAAGTCGATGATTAAGAGGTGTGTCCCAATACTTTTGTATGTTGTTGTGATGTTTATGTTAGTTTGCTCTCACAGGCCAAAAACATACAGTTAGGTGAATCTTTGTTAGGTGAGTCTCTAAACTGCCCATATAATGGTTGTTCCCTTGCTTTGTGCGAAGTCTGGCCGATCCTATACAGTAGGTGACATAGGCAGCTGCCTAAGGTGCCAACATCTGAGGCAGCACTGACTTGCCAGTTGAATTGTCCAGGATGTGGGCTGCCGGCGGTAATGCTTGCCTAGGGGCCTATTACTAAGCACCATCCCTGTACTGAGCACTGGGCTTTCTGGGAAAGCCGCCCTGTACTGGATAATCAATTATGGAAGACCACCAGATGGATTTATTCTTACTGGAAAAATAATGTATTTTTTCCAGTCACACATGAACACCGGAATAATAAATAAATGTGTATTTCAACTGCAAATACTTAACAAGAAAGGTTTAAAACTGCATAAACAGATACAGCTGTAAACCCTAACAAAAAGGCATCTAGAAAAAAAAGTGAGAGGTGATGGCGCTTTTCTTTGAACAGGGTGCCGTGTGTTATCGCCTTAATCGGCCGTTTCTCCTGGGACGACAGCTGGGCAGCGGCAGGCACGCGTTGGTCCCCGAGGGGCCCCCAAGGGGCCCCTGCTGCATCAGCAGCTGGCCCCTGCTGTGACACAGGGCCTTTGTGTGCCCTCCCCCAGCCAGACTCAGAGGCTACAGAGAGCAGAGCGGAGCAGTGGGTGTCAGGAAGGCCAGGATATTATCCAGGGGCGTGACTATGAGACCCAAGGTGTTTTTCTTATTGCAGCATAACAGGAGTCATAGCAGAGTGACATTCAGTGACACCCAAACCACAGAATGTCGTAACAGGATGGTGGTAACCAGGTAAATTAAGACATTTATTTGCTTGTTCTCACTTGGACTCCTGTAACAATACTGTTAAATGCAGTTACACTATACTAAAGCTGTTTCCTCACACTGTGCCTTTTTTAAGACTGAAAAGAGCATCTGGTCAATCATCCGTCTTCTAACAGCTTATCCTGCTTAGGGTCACCTGGAGATTTTCCTAGGCAGCACAATCATACTCCACGAGCGACTCGGAGACACCAATTAGCGTAACTGCTGTCTGTGGGAGGAAGCCCATGTGACCCAGTGAGAGCATGCAGACACTATATACACACACAGAGTGGGAGGGTCGACACAAACCCCCAACCCAGGAGGTATGTATGAATCAACAGTGCTACCCACAGAGTCACCCACTTTGTCAAACATATTCCACTGAATCAGAATTTTAAAATAATAATTATTAAATTGACTGAAATAAAATAGTTGAATAATTTGCTGATATATAAAGGTGCTTATATAAGGGGCCAATGGTGCTTTTCCCCCTGGAAACAGAGGCTTCTACTTTCTGCTTTTGCTTTACTCAAGCTGAAATACACAGATAAATGCTTTTTAAAGGGGTCATTTAGGCCAATTAAACATTAAGCAGTTGTCTTGGATAGACCTGGCCCTTATTACAAATGCACAGGATTTCATCTTAGAAGTTTTACTTGAAATTAATTTTGTAAGACTCTAAAGAGTTTTGTTGCCGAAGTCCCGCTTCATTCATATATTCATTTTTAGAAATACTACAACCAAACAGCTTTCACTGATCCATCCATCTGTTCATCCATCACGGCAGCGACGATCCTGAACCGATTCCTCAAAGCGCAGGACTTAAGGTGTATATAGACGGCAGCCTGGGCCGTTTTTGTTGCTCTACAGCATGAAGTTAAATGTCAGTCTATTGTCCCTTCAGCCACTGCATGTTCCCCTCATTGAGGGGATGGTAACAGGCTATAAAAACAAGCGGTTAGCGAACACAAGATTCATTAAAGATGCTGGCTGTGCTGATTCATCACACCTGTCCCTCACTCATGACTAATGGTACAAATGGATGTGTCCTGTTTTATCTAAACCCACTGTAGAACTGACTTTATCCTGATGCCCAATCTGACCATTGTTTTATCTGTACCGCAAAATGTGAACAGTGCAAATTGTCCCTGTTGTCTTGAACCCAGGGTCTAAAAATGGAAACTCGATTACCAGTAAAACTACCAGAATCTGTGTTTCTGGTGATCTGTGATCATACCTGCAACCTCAAACACACAATACTGTATATAACCGAACAAAACACGCATCAACAAGGACAAATCAGGGAATGATGGGCAGATTTGGAATGATATCACATTCTTTTATACTTTCTACACAGTGCTTCTATACTTCCTCGTATTTTTCTTGTATCGCTATAAAAATATTTTAGCCCAATAACTGCTATGGAGAAAACAGTGACCAAGAAGCCTCTGCCTGTCTCCTGATCAGTTACATGCCAACGTAACATCGCGCCATGCCTGTGATGGGAAGATTGGCACGTTTTTCGTGTGGCAGATGGACATAAAATAGCACTTTGCTGTAAGTTCAACTGTTAGGGGAAAACATAAGATAACAGATTATATCATAAACTTATTCAGAAAGAAGAAATATCTTCATACTTCCAGGTAAAGCGAACTCAATGCCTTGTTCTCTTATCTCTGATTTCTTGAAATGCTTCTTCCCTGTATTTCTATATATAGGTCAAACACAATAACCATGTGCATTTTTCTGTTTGTTAACAGATTCTTTTCTGTCATTCAGGTTCAGGGAAATGCTTTTTCAAACAGGCCCTGACAGTACAGATCCCAGAGTGAGACAGCACCTCTTGCAAAATGGGCGTAGCATTTTTGCAACAAAGTAAGGAATCCAAGTTATGTGTCCTATGTGTTTCTGAGGAACGGTGTGGACATGGTAAAACTTGCAGAGATATATTACTGTGTCTCATCTGAGCCTGAAGGCCACTGGCCTCTCTCTACCCCTAGTCTCTTCAAACATATGTGGCTCTCACTGCACATATATAAAACATCCGTAATGCCCAAAGCATATAGGTGGCCTAATCCTGTTAGGGTCTGTCAGGAATTATGATCTGTCAGCTTTCGAACCTTGGAAAAGATGTTATTTTTTGGTAGACCAGTGAAAGGTAGCTCGACGATAGCGATAATGTGGAAAAAAGTTAATATAATAACCAATAACCATGAAATCACAGGAGGAATGTTTATCTGGACTTTTCCTGAAGGTCTTGCTTAACTCTGGCTTGCAAATGAATGAAACAGATCCTATTTTGGTATGTGGTGTTCTATAAAATAATATTTTTTGTAAGTTATTGTATTGCTTTTATTGTGGTTAATATGCTTCAAAGAAAAATATGTGAGATCCTGATTATGTTCTTTAGTTCGTATTATTAAGCCGTGAACAGGTATCACATTCCTTTTTGTATTGTAAATGCTTGTTGTCAAACCACAGCCTTCAGATTAAAAGATATTAAGAAATTTTTTAAACTTTTTGAAACATACTATACCAACCCATTGCCGGGAATGCCTTGGTCAGGCCTTACAGTGCTAAGCGTTGCGGTCAGCAGGTCTGTGCGCTTTTTCTTTGAGCAGCTGTAAGTCCCATAGCGTCGAATGGACTTGTTTACATTTTTTACAGCACGAACGCCACTGTTCTTGGAAACGACTACTTAAGTTTACCAAAAACCCTGGATGAGAAGTTTAATTAGTGTGTCAGCAACTGTGTGTATTTTTAGAGGTGAGCGAGTCATGGTGAATGACTGATTATAGGCATGCCCCGGGACGGCGATTTAGAGGTCAAGCTGAGGAGACTGCATCCCTGAATGATGGCTACCCTGCCGGCCCTGGTGGGTGGGCGGCCTGTTTCCTCTGACTAATCAGAGAGGAAGTGAGATTTCCCAGCACTCAGAATGAAAGGTAACTGAGCCTAGCCACCTGCCAACAGACTATATTTCACTGCCTGTTCCTTTCTGCCTACAGGACAGGCACACAGTCTTAGCCCAGCTAACAATTTTGTGTTCTAAAACCATTTGCCGATATGGAGATATGGAAATGTTCTAAGTGTCCAGTTTTCCTGGTGGTTTCAGAATGTTATCCCAGTACAGCAACTAAGACTAATAATGCAGGGAAAACTGAAGGCCATGGTAGAGTTGTGTGCAGCATTGTTGTTTTACACATTTAAGGTCATGGGTTCTCGGCTGGCTGGTGCATTTACCACATACAAATATTTTATAAAACAATAGTTTTGTTATAAAACATGTTAAATGAATGTTCTGGTAATAATGTTATTGTGCTAATGTTGACAGAAACTTCACAAAAAAGTATAAATGTGGAAACAACATTCCATGAACATTATAATAAGAACCTTCTCTGCCAGCTTTATGAAGACCTTTATAACATAACTAATGTTCTGGGAATGTTCACTGTTAATTGTATTTCAGTAATACCTTGGAATACATTATGCTTTTCAACAAAAAGAAATAATATTTTCTATAAAAATTAAAAAAG
Source organism: Mormyrus hasselquistii (assembly GCA_026779605.1). Taxonomy (NCBI): domain Eukaryota; kingdom Metazoa; phylum Chordata; class Actinopteri; order Osteoglossiformes; family Mormyridae; genus Mormyrus; species Mormyrus hasselquistii. The sequence goes on from JAODKE010000125.1 coordinate 10,301,403, forward strand.
CTTTTTGGAGCTATGTAAAAACTTTTTTTTTCCAATTCACAAAAATCATCTAAAGTAGTTTGTACTGAATGTGATTACTTTTAAGATTACTGTGGTGATTACTTTTAAGATTACTGTGGGTTCCTTATTATCCAATTCACTATTTATGTACGCATACGCATAAATAGAAACTTAATTCAATAAGTGTGTGCTGATGTCTTTATGAAATCTTGGCAATTAACTTATTTTCAAATAGCAGAATAGTGCTTCAAATTAAACAGTGCATGCTGCCACATTGATATCACCAAGGTTTTAAGAGGCTGATGTGAAAAACGGTTCATCCATCTTCTGAGTGTTAATCTAGTGGGGGATCAACAGAAGCGGAAGCAGAAAGATTATTTACACTCATTTATCTGGCAATTTTATGGAAAGTGACTTACAGCAGAGGAAAGAGTCAATTTTCCTTTAAGCTCCCTGGGATTTCATCTCATGGTCTTTGCATTGTTAGGCAGGCTTGAGCACAAGACAACTTCTTTATTTTAAATAGATCTACAGCAGCTGTTTGGGTGAGAAATGTGTACTCCAAATTCACATTTAAACATAAATAAGCAAAAGCAGAAAGATTATTTACGCTCACTTTATTGTATACATTTCCATGTACAAGTGACATAAGCTTATCAGAAGTTAATTTCTTAATTTAAGTCTCATTGGTAAAAGTAAACTGCCAGTTGTGGAGAATAGGCAGTGTTCCTTGACAACATACAGCAAAGGCTGTAGTTTTCTCACTGTTGTCATCACAAAGCCATGTCGCACTTAGACTGCCAAGTAGTGTCAGTCAAATGCTCGTTTGGCTCCCTTCCCCATCTTCATTTATTATGATTCATCCTTTTTTACTGTAATGCACTGCTGAGCTCCATTAACTGTAAACATAACAGCTGGAGCAGTCAAAGTGTTTTTACACCAAACACCTTGGTACAAGGAGGTGGAATATTGCGACTTTTCCTCATACGTGGGTGCAGAGGGGTAGGGAGAGGACAGGTGGGACAGGCGACTGCCTAGGGCCCCCTGAGCTGGGCCAATTATATCGTACACTGCAATGACCAAGACTGTGTATTATCTGTGTATTCTGTTTTTCACAGTAAAGTGAAAACACTTTGTGAATCATTAATAGGCAATTATAAACAAGCTATAACACAGTTCTTATTAATGAGTGACTACTATCCACAAGTGGTAAAAGGGAGCCTTATTGCAAAGTGGTGCCCAATTTTTAATACCATTTTTCGGCTTAAATATACCTATTTATCCAAAGATCTTTTTACTCACTCAAAGATCATTTTATAGTGGTGTACCACTGTATGTAAGTTAATAAGATTTGTTTTCTTTCTAAATGGTGTTTTAGATCCGTTCTGCCTGTATATAGTCATTTAATTCTGTTTGCTCTTCTCTGTTTATGCACTGTGCAGCAGTAATGCTATGTGATGGACTGGCAGTGTGACCTTTGCTGCCTGGAATGGGGGGTTTCCCATGGGGGGTGGACAAATGGATGGATCCAATGAGTCAAAATGTTTTTGCAATTTGGTTCCTGCAACATCAAAGCAAATCAAATATTGAATTTTACATATCGAATATGATTTACTTGGGGGAAAATGTGATCCGTTCAACATAATTTGGCATTATTCTTTGCGTCTTGGCAGAACTTCATCACACAAACAGGCTGACCATCTCTCCAGTGAGCAGTCGATTAAATTGCAGCAGCGTAACTTTCCGGAACCTCAAAGAATTCACATAACTGACAAATGTGACTGTCTTAATGCAGCCGGAGAATTTTATTCCCCGTGAAAGATGGTGACACCGATGACTGAGTCACTGATGCTCTGAGCAATGATTTAGCTCCCTGAGATGGTATTTAAATGTGCACACGTGACACAGCGATCTTCATCTCTCTTCTTCAGGGTCTTTGATAAATTACACATATATTACACACATAGGTAATTTATCAGGGGGAATATGCCTTGAGAAGAATTAGGAAAAAAATGCTCTAGCAAAAGTGATAAAGGCATCCAGCACCTAACATCTTCAGTAGGAATCTGACACGTTCAGAGTGGAAGAGGGAGCTCTTATACTGTAGATACTGGGTCACTCACCCTTGGATGTAAGAAGCTCACCCAAAGCACACTGGGCTGGGTCACTCACTCCTGGGTGTAAGAAGCTCACCCTCTAAACACACACTGCAGTGATTAACTCACCTCTGGGTGTGAAAAGCTTGCACTCTAAAAGCACACTGGGCTGGGTCACTCACCCCTGGGTGTGAGAATCTCACCCAAAGTACACTGGGCTGGGTCACTCACTGCTGGGGCCACCTGAAGAACAGAGATTTAACTTCTGAAGGAGGGGCACCAGAGGGGATCCTGATGTATCTGTGTTTATAACCAAAATAATACACAGCGGCTACTCAGCTGTCCAACTGATCCCAAAACTGCATGTCTTTAGGGTGATCAAAATGAGGTCAAAATAAAACAGTGTGCAGTTATTGTGCAGTTTTGTGCAGTAAAAATTACTGTACAAACAAGCAAACAAACAAATTAATTAATTGAAAGAAATATGGCAGACCCTCAGGTCAATAAATTTGAATTGGTTATGTTGTGTAAATTAAAGACTGTGAAAGCTAATAAACTTGGTTATTAAAAAATACATTAAAATGCATTACATGCAATTTTATATGCAGTGCTTCACTGTAAATAAATAATGGAATGTTTCTTCATATTTGATGGACTTTATCTCTAGATATCTAGTGGTTTGTTTTAATAATAGGGATAAGACTTATGTAGCTTTATCTATCTGCAAAGAATGAAAAATCATAAAGTTGTGGTTTGCGCTTTGCAATCAGCTGCCTTTCAATGGAAGAAGAGGGGAGCATTTTTCCAGAACAGTCAGCTCATTCTGTGGAAAGAAAAATGAACATTTTACAAAATGCGTAAAAGGTTCAGGTTCAGTTTGTCTGTTCCGATTTTTATTTTGGAAGAAATGCTAGACGTATAATTCTGTAACTCAGTACCTTTATTGTGTGAATAATTTATCACGAATTTGGTGTTAGAGATAAAAACAGCGCAAAAGAAATGATGTGAAAATATATGAGATTTTGAAACATATGTAATCAAAGGAGCCCTTTCTCAAGGGGAGATAGAGTCTGACGTCTCCAACACCCAGCAGATATATATTTTTTGGATCTATTACGTTTAAAAGACAAGACAAGACTAGAGTTGGGTGAGAAATCTGAATGCAAACAATAAAGCTTATCTTTGTACTGTCAGGATTATTTCAATTGCTAAGGAAATAGAACAGAAAAAGCAGGCCACAGTACCAGCTCCCCTATCCCCCGGCATGCGTGCTGCTCGGAGACTGACTGAGACTCGCAGGCAGTGTTAGCATTCCCAGTGTCTTCACATCAGCTTTCCCAGGGGATAAGCTGCCTCTCAAGTACCTTGGGGCATTGGACTTTCACTTGGCTGCTTCAAATTAAACTTTAATTGGAGGTGAAAGCCCAAAGGGAAGACAATGGTAGATAAAATGGACAGATTCAGGGCTGCCGTCATGGCAACCTTGAAAGGTCCCGACAGGGCGCTATACACATAAAACTAGAATTAATTTCCCCCCCCCAGATGAGTTCCAGTGCCACTTGATTTTTCACAGGAAACTTTTCTTAACTTTATTTTTAAACTTCATGACAGATATATTTTATTGTCCTCACATGGGCAATTCAAATATGAATTGCTCTTGCTTGCATGCATAGGCAAAGACAATAAAAGCCAATAGACAAGCAAGACCACAATAATACTGCATAACATTATCAGTCTCACTGACGTCGGTTGCTATGCAACAACAATTTTCAATGCACAAAAATTGCAAATATATACATTCATAACTTGTACTTTTAGTACACATGGATAAGTATAGTTAAATATGTGGATATGTTTTTGTCTGTCACAATGCCAGGCTATTTCAGCGGGAGAAGCTCTCTCCGTACGTCTAAATAAAGTTGCACTGAGGCAGTAAGTGTTAGCTAGAGATTCTGATCTAATCGCAGGGTGTTTGAGGAGCTCTTGTTTTATTAACATGGATAATCCGCCATCAGCACAGCACTGTTCCCTTCACAGGTGCAAAGGCTTTCCATTTGTTGGATTTCCTGCAGGGGATAGTGGCGTAATTACACAGTCGAAGCCTTTCGTATTACACAACAGCCCGTTCATTGTGCCACCAAGCGTAGCTCCCAAGTTCAGTCGGGAGGTTTGTTTCCAGAGCTGGATTTACTTCTCAACAGTTGAGATGTTGATTGCTGCTCCCCATTCATCCATTGTTCAGCCGAGACAGTACTAAGATTCTTCTACTTGACCCGCCGACCATTTGTAAATTGTGTTTTAAATCCAGGGCTAATGGAAATAGATTATGTCTCCAGTGACTGAGATTAATGTGTGCATTATAAGACCGTTCTTTTGACTAGATGTTAGTAGCGGGAGGAGAAGGGACTGCAGTATTAGGTGTCACATTAACAGTTCTGTAATGAAGCAGCACTTCCGTTGTTTGAATGCACTATTGTGAAACCGCTAACAACGTTTTCTTTCATAAGGTTACCACCTGAAAGAATGCAACACACAACAAGTCAGACAGTAATGACAACTGCCCACTCAAAGCATGTCATTGTTCTTTCAACTCAAACTCACCATATTCCAACAGCGGTGGTTCGTCTGCAATGGAAAAGAAAACTTTACTCACAATCGAGCGATGCTTTACACTGATGGACCTCAATTCATCCATTTATCTTCTGCCTGCTGCTTATTCAGCACAGGGTCACGGAAGAGAATCTGGTGCCTGTTTCAGGCTGCATAGAGTCATGGGAACCCTACAGGAGGAATTCAAACCCTCTTCATACAGTATCTGAGGTACCAGGGCTACGCACTATACAGTCCCTATACCATCGCTGGAATTTCAATCATATTCATAAATAACATTGAGGCAGGAGGACTTTCTATGCAAAATCTGCAACCAGAGTTCCTGAGACATTAACAATCATACAATTAACAAGCATACAAAATAGTACATTTGCAATAAAAAGCAGCCGGACCATTTGCTGTCAAAAGGCCCCAAATGGATTTTTTGCTGCTGAATGGGTCTGGAGGAGTGGCTCCTTGCTGTATAAGGATGGACAACCCTGGTATATAAACTGTATAATGTTGGACAGCCCTGGTGTATAGGCTGTATAAGGTTGGGCGTCTCAGGTATATAGGCTGTGTATGATAAAATACATATATTCTAACAATCTTGCAAACACACAGCAACCAGACGAGCAAGCAAACAAAACTAATACAATCAAACAACACTGCTGCCCATTACAAAAAAACAATACCAGAAATAAAAGTAAGAAAACGAAAAGAAAAAAAAAAACAGCTCTTTACATGGGCCCACGATAAAAACATAACAGGACGTATCCACAATCCAGATCTTCTTTTGACCTGGCGACTCCACGGTGTACGTCAGCAGCTTGAAAAAAGCCAGCAAGAAAAAGCAACAAGGAAATAAATACCCAGACTTTCCGGTAGTTACACAAAGGACACCCAAAAGGACACATAACAAAATAAAAACATTCCTTTAAAACGCTTAGCAGCAATATTGTCGTGCAATAAAACCGCTTCCGGTCCAGCTAGAGATCATCTGCCGTCATTCCATCTGTTCTTCCAGGATGCGACATCCCCCAAAAAAACGCCCCTCCCAAAATAAATTGGCAAATAAATCCATTAATTAGTCACACATGTCAATAATTACAGATTTTGGAAATGCAGCAAAAAACCCAAAACACAGCACGCCACAAATTACAAAGAGAAACAGAAACCAGTCGAAGAAAAAAAAAACAAATCTTATTTCTCCCCCTTTTCCACTGCCTAGCATAGCCCCTGTCTGACATATATGGGCTGTAAAGGTTGGACAGCCCTGGTATACAGACTGACCCTCACAAGGCCAGTCGACGCCTGGCTGAATGTACTATCCCTGTGTTCTCCCTGTCCTGCAGGTCACCCACAGGAGCAGGAACAGTGGCAAAGTAACTTCAGCCCACTGAAACTAAGTAAAGGCTTCTATACCTAACACGCCCCTTTCTGAACTTCAGATACTCCTCACTTTTTTTGTCTTATGTAACCATTAGTTACAACTGTGTCTGATTTTAGTGCTTTATTTTATTTTGATTGTTATTTTAATCTTCATCATTAATCCTGCAAACTCCTGGTAGAGCATAGGACCTCAACAACACCATGTCAACAGACTCTGTTCTGGTCCTGTAGACTTCTGGTGGAGCATAGGCCCTTAACAACACCACGCCAACGGACTCTGTTCTGGTCCTGTAGACTCCTGGTGGAGCATAGGGCCTTAACAACACCACGCCAATGGACTCTGTTCTGGTCCTGTAGACTCCTGGTGGAGCATAGGCCCTTAACAACACCACGCCGACTGACTCTGTTCTGGTCCTGTAGACTCCTGGTGGAGCATAGGACCTCAACAACACCACGCCAATGGACTCTGTTCTGGTCCTGTAGACTCCTGGTGAAGCATAGGACCTCAACAACACCACGCCAACGGACTCTGTTCTGGTCCTGTAGACTCCTGGTAGAGCATAGGGCCTTAACAACACCACGCCAACGGACTCTGTTCTAGTCCTGTAGACTCCTGGTGGAGCATAGGCCCTTAACAACACCACGCCAACGGACTCTGTTCTGGTCCTGTAGACTCCTGGTGGAGCATAGGACCTCAACAACGCCACGCCAACGGACTCTGTTCTGGTCCTGTAGACTCCTGGTGGAGCATAGGACCTCAACAACACCACGCCAACGGACTCTGTTCTGGGCTGTTTTCTTCAGCTGGGTCCACGTCATTCCAGCGGCCTTCACTTCGCTCTTGATAGATCTTCTCCACGTCTGTTTGGGTTTCTCCACTTCCCTTTTTCCTTGTAGGTTCCAGTCCAGTGCTCGTCTTGTGACGTTGCGAAAAGGTTTTCGAAGTGTGTGGCTTATCCAGCCCCATTTTCTCTTCTTGATGTATTAATCTTAATCTTACTTATTTTTATTTATTTTCATATGCTCTTTTTCTTTGGGGGGAATATTTCCCTTTCGTGTGTAATCCATAAAGCAAGTGGACAAAGCATTTCAGTACATGTGAGTGATACAGTTTGAAACCTGATTTGTAAACGGTTGATAAGGGCAAATTTATAAACTTATAACACGCACACACGCACACACTTGTAATTATATCTTTATGGGGACTCTCCATTCATTTATATGGGGAAAACTCTAATCCCAAAATGACAACTTTAACCCCAACCCAGCCCTAACCTTAACCTTAACCTTAACCTTAACCTTAA
>JAODKE010000125.1:10315013-10342260 GCA_026779605.1 Mormyrus hasselquistii
TGATGTATATTTTATCTGTGACAATATGGTGTTAGCGCCCCTCCCCCGTCACACACATCATTCACGCCAGAAATATGTCTCGCTCAAGGTTATCTTAATAAAAATGGTTTGGTTAGCAGTATGGAATGTTACTGCAAAGTGATAGCAAATTAATTTTGTCATGTACGTTCTTAAAGGGAATAAAGATTCTTAAAATTCTTCAAATAGGTTTTTTGTATTGTTTTGTAACCATTCCGAATTATATTTGTCTATAATATACATAACATACATGCATATTTCCAATGTAATCTCATCCAAGAAGTTCCCCCAATGCTATCCTGTTTAAGTGCTTTTGAAGATGGATGGATGTATGGATGAATGGATACTTTGATGTTTGGATAAATAAAAACAATAGAACATGGTTTAATGCACATAGCACGTGATTTTTTTCTTTTTGAAATTTTATCGTAGAAGGAAAATATTTCAAGAAGGCTAGACTAATTATTATAATTAACAAAAGTTGCCTTTAAAGAGGGAGGTGACCTAAAATATGAAAGACTGAAAAAAAGTCAGTTGCCTGATTAAAGGAACTTTAACTGACAGGAATCACATGAGCTGTTCCAGTTAATGTCTAACAGTCACACAGGGCAGCTCTCATTGTTTAAAATCATGCGGAGATAGCAGTCGTTTAAAATCATTATGATAAATGATTATGATTATGACCCCTTTCTTTTCACACATTACATACAATCGCTGCTGAGCCCATTAGAGCTGCAGGCTTTGCATCGTGGGAGGGGAGCAGGAACTGCAGAAAAATCCTCGCAGACAATCCCTGTCCACGCAGACGCAGAACCGGGACTCAACCCACACACCTGTCGGCGCGAAGCAGTAGCACCGGTTTGCTGGCCCCCGGTCATTAGTCTGCTTCAGAGTACTCCCATGCTAAAACCCAGCACCGTGTGCTCTGCAGCAGCAGAGAGGGCTTTGGGGGTGTGTCTATGTCCTCTGTAAGGCCTCCGTTTACAGAGACCAGACCCCTAGGTGACACGCCTGAGGCGCTGAGAAGCTTCTTGCTGGGTGACTGTGTCACCGCACACACCCCCGGGTCCAGGGTTCGAGGGCCACCCCTGCTCTGCCGGTGCAAAGCTTGCATTTTCTCCCCAAGTTGCGTCAGTTTCTTCCTCCGACTTAAAGACACCCGGTTGAGAATCAGAAGTGGAAAGTTCAAATTCAGAAAATACAGATCCAGACCAAGGTTTTGTTTCAATGAACCAGATCTTGGTCTAGATTGGTATTTTCTGAACTTGAACTTTTCTCTGTTGAGAAGTGCTGTTCCTAACCCCTCGCAGTAGGTACATGTGCTCCCCAATGGGCTGCCCCCCTTGCTGGCTGCCCCCCCGCCTTCTCGCTCACTCTGCTGCGGACAGACTTCAGGTCCTACTGACCCTGGGCAGGGCTATGCGATTGGTAAGTGCATAAATATAAAAGAAAACACAATATATCAGGATCATTTAAACACATATGCATACCAGCTATTCCCCTGTCTTTAGTTAAAGAACATTGTTCAGGCTGCTACTAACAGAATATTTTGGCTCTAATCAGGATTATGCTTTAAATTGGAAATTAAAACTGGATTTTTAGAATGATTTTCAGAAAGTCAGTGGTGAGGTTGGGAGATGATTTCAGGCCAAAAAGCATATAGGGTGTAGAAAGCCAGCTGACCGTAATGAGGATGTTAGCTTTGCTGTTCAGGAATGCATCGCAACGCACCCATGTAAAGCACCTTTGGGCAACTCTGTTGTGAAAGGTGTTACATAGAAATAGACTGAATTGAATTGTTACACAGTCATTTATTTGTCCTAGAAGGTGGTGCTGTTAGTACGTTTGGTCTAGGGATCGGTTTTCTGACCTAACACAGTTTTTTCATTTGTTTTATATATCGTTTCACCCTTAAAGACACCTCACCCCCATTTTGTTTATGTTTTATTCTGAAATACAGCCTTTTGTTTGCTTAACCCTGCTGTCCAACGCCCATGTTCCACCCCTGTTTAAAAAACACAAATGGTGTCCAACACCTGTGTCCCAAACCCATCTCGCAGCAAAAAACAGAGTGACTTCTGGATTAACTTTGCTAGACTGTTAGGAGAAATACACATTTGGAAAATCTCATTTTAACTATCTACGTAAGTCCTTCGGTAAAATCAGCAAGCGGAAAATAATCCATGTTAGCAATGCATCAACACAAACTTACGTTTGACACATACATCAGAATGATAAGTCAGTAGCCGTCTTGCGGACCTTCAGAGTCCCAGAAGAAGGGTCTTCTGAGATCTTTGGGTTTTCTATTATATTTCTCAAAGATGAACGACATCAGTACAATGCAGATATTAGTCCTAAGACTTCTCTTTCTCAGTTCTTGCTTCTCTGTTATCATTATGTTCAAAGCGGTACAATAGGATTAAAAAAAAGACCCAAAATGCAACCAATGCCTGGGTATTTCAGGGTAACCTCCTCCTTTCTTTCCTTATAAACTGTTCTTGATGGTCTTTTTCCCTCAGAATTATCTCATTTATATTCATATTGCCTCTGTCTAATTTTCCATTTAGGTCTGACGCTTCTCTTGCACACCTCATGTTCATTTTATGATGTTGTTTATTGATACACTATCACGTTTATGACAAACAATTCAGAAAGGAAGGACACTTTACCAAGTTTTAAAAAGATGTTTAGTGTTTCCCTTGAGAAATGAAATAGAGCAGTAAAAAAAAATGGTATAGGGCATTTAGGTCTAAATGTTTTAAGTAGGTTCCTGAAGCAGAAGATAAACCGCAATATACGCCGGTGGTCTGAGGAACATGATATTGGGGGCATAAATCATGGTGGTGCCCCCTGGGTCTCTCAACATTGTGCTCTCCCTGCCTTTCCCAGATGCCCAGGAGCAATTCTCATATGTCCTTGACATTAAATAGTTTTTTTTTCCCCCACCAGTTTGTTCATTACATTGGTGATGTGGAGATGATTTATGTGACCCTAGAGACAGCTAGACCATGATTCTGGGGGACTGTAGCTTTCAGAGAAACACCGATGTCCAGACTTTCTACAGGAACCGAATTCCGCCACCTTGAGAAATCCATTAGTGGCATTTTGACCTGCAAAGTGTAAACATGTTGTTCCAGGTATAGATTACAGCTCCACAGAAGATTAGCTGGACTTCCTAGGCCATGGACCTAAAGCTTAGCCTTGTGCCAGGTACTGGAAGTAGGTTAATTACACATGCGCACTAATCCTATAAATTCTTCCTTTCATAATCCTTCATGCTAAAAAGCTATGGGTCTGCATGGGTATAGCAGTGCCTGCCGGCGTTTTTTATTCACATTTCAATCCTCCATTTGTTTGCAAGCGACTAGCCAAGAAATATCTGCTGGACCACAATGATTTTATAATCTGTTCAATTTGCAGGTATATTTGTCTCAGAAAAATTCAAACAATAGCGACAAATATCACATGGCAAAGATCTGTCACAGGAGGTAAAAACATATTCTGGTTATTTGAATTTTCATAATAATCACAATAATCTTAGCTGGGCTGCATTAAAATGTTTTGACTATTTAAGCTCTGTGCCTCGTAGATTTATAAACAGTGTCCGTAGGTTTTTGAATAGGCATTTTTGACAGCACATCCTGGATTTTATTTGCCTTCTTTCTCCCAGAATTTGAGTCTGTAGATATAAACACATTCCAGAGTTGGCATTCCAGCCCGTGGGATTTACACTTAAAGTCCGTTATGACGTGTCCTCGTCTGTTCATAATTTGTATCACAGAAGCTCCCTGCATTTGTTGTCGTTATAATTATGCGTTCTGGTCTGGGTCAGGGAATGGACCCGCAGCCCAACCCGGGCCGCACAGACGGGGCACACGGAGTCCACTGCGGGACGCAAACATATGCAGCCACAATTACACATGGGCATTTTAGAGGGTAATTAAGCTAACTACCTAACTACATACATGTCTTTGGACAGCGGAGAGAAAATACAGAACCTGAAGGGGAGTCTGCACGACACAGGGAGAACATCTAACTCCACACACACAGCATAAGCATGATTCAAGCCCCCAAACCTGATAGCTAGGCCCACTTAGCCACCGTGCTGGTCCTCATCAAAGCTATGCATCCATCCATCCATCCATTTTCTCAAACTGCTTGTCCTGCCCAGGGTCACCGGGTACAGAGCCTAGGGGCACTAGGCAGGGAACAACCCATCGCTGTGAACATTCACACACCACACAGCCATGTTTACTGCCGTTTTATTTTATTTTTGCAAATGAAGGCGTAGTTAAATGTTACAGTTAACCAGCTGAATGCAGTCTATTATTAATTAAATGTCAAGTAAGTCAAATGTGATGAATCCGGTTGTGATATATAAAATGTAGACTGGTTTAAGCAAAACAAAAATCTTCACCATGAAATGTTAAAAATCGCTTCCTGTTCTGTGTTTTTTAAAGCTGTCATACTTCCCACAAAAGCCACTTCCCGATTCCCAAATATACAGCCGTGGAAAAAATTAAGAGACCGCTCTGTATTTTTAAACAAATCAGCATTTTTAAATCATGGTTCAACTGTGGTTCTGCTGGCAGAAGCTACACTGAGCAGCAGGATGCTCTCAGGTTCAAAATTTGTAAGACAGCAGTAAACAAGAACACGGTGAAGCAGGAGACACTGGGAACAACCAGAAACCAGCAAGGTAAAAGTGGAAGCGACATTCTAATGCCAGAGATGACTATTAACTTACCCCACAGTTTCTCATGAATCAAAGGATGACATCAAGTGAGCTTCATAACGAATAGGAAGTGCTCTGCTAGGACCGTTTGTATCAGGTCTCTAGAAGCAGGACCGAAGTCCCATAAAGCAAGGAAGAAGCCCTTCATTAATGAGAAACAGATAAGAACCAGGCTGCAGTTTGCAGAAAAATATATATTATTCACAGAAGCACACCTATAAATTGAGAACTGAGTGAAACAAAAAATTATACTGTGGTTCCTTAATTTTTTCCCTGGTATATTTTTTTCTACCAGACAATAGCTTGCTGTAGCTTACCCCCATTCCAAAGATGGATCTGTCCTGATGGCTTTTAGGTTAAATAGAGCTTAGATAGTGGTGATAATCAATGACCTTTAATAAGGACAATACAATCGAAGGAAACCCAGGATTAAGTTAACAAAACCTGCCAACCAGCTGAACTGTCAAGCGCGGCTGAGCCCTTGTTATTAAGCGTTCATCACCAGGACAGATGTCTATAAAAACACGAATGCTCATAATCACTGCTAGGGGCCAGATGTCATCATGATGGCAGCATCAGCCTCACAGGCAGTTAAAGCTTGTCACCCAACAAAAGCTAATTTCAGGTTTTGAATCAAGGTTGCTTGAGTCAGACAGCTGACAGAAATTATCTTAAATCTGAACGTTTTTTTTCTTTCTCAAACTCGCCTTTTTGCAAACTTCAAAGGGCAGCGTGAGCTGCTCATTTACTCAGGATTTGGCCTGCGGTTAGACAGATGTGCGCTGACACTGCGCAGGAGGCGCCCACTGCGTCTAATCGTGAGTCAGACCCAAAAGGATGTTTGTGCCCCTCCCTGTCTGTGTAATACATTTCTCTAGGGCCCATGTTTTCATCTGCGTTCCTGTCAATGTCAGGTAAGGACGACCTCTGGGCCGAAGTCAGACTGAAATCTAAGCAAAGCTTCACAATCTAAATCACACTGCATGACCGATAAAAAATAACTTCGGTCTACAGTGCAGGTTGATATAGAGGCTCACTAGTCTTCATTTATGATCAAGGGATATGTCTGCGAGAAAGAAGTCCCAGAGAGCAGGACAACAGACGCCAAGCTGACCCATTCACCATGGCACCATTCACTGGGAATACACAGGCCTCTGCCAAGAAGACGCAGTCCAGGCTGGTTCACGTCCCTCTGTTGCTCATGCCCAGATGCCAACTCAATAACATGTATGGACTTTCTGAAATACTCCACACAATAATCACACCCACGCATTTTTTTTTCTTTGTTTTAGAGTAAATAGACTCGCACTACAACATGACCAAGGGTCACTTCAGTGTTCTAAATTCAAAGCCTCTTCAAATCATCCTCCTCACCCTGCTGGAACTGTTGCCCTAATAATAATAATAATAATAATAATAATAATAATAATAATAATAATAATAATAATAATAATAATAATGTTATTATTAAGATGCCATGCATTACCCCCTCCCATTTGGGTTATTCCCTTCCTTGCACACATATTTTCCCGGATAGGATCCCCACTGGAAGCCCGCATAGGACAGCCGGATATAGAAAGTGGATGGATGGATAATGCCGTCCTTCTGCCATTGATACCTGAAAATGGAAATACCAAATGAAATGCTGGTTCATTGCCTTCACATCGCTTGCTCACTGAGGCATGTATCTTGTATACAAAGGAGTATTCAAGCTTAAGAAAGCAAACCTTTTTAAAATTCTCCCAGCATCATGCCTGATTCCTGATAAACAACAAAGGATCCGCTCCGTCCTGAAAATTACAGTGTAAATAAAACAAATTTCATTTCAAAAGAACTTGCTATCCTGAATGAAAACACAATATTCAGTCTGGCAAGGTCGGTTAGAGCATCAGGAATGTACACATACACAGGAAATGTGCCTTTGACAAGCTGTTCATAAACTGTAAACAGTGGTAAATATCTTGCAGGTGTGCATCCATAATGTTTTTTACATTTTTTTATTCAGCTGCACAGAGAATTGCGGTTATATGTACATGCATATGTCCACACCCATGCAAACTCTGACTGCAAACATACTATACACTTTTAAAGTGTATTCAAAAGCATTTTTTCCTTCCTGATTTTATATTCATCTATGTCTCATATAATTAAGCTAAAAGAAATTAAGTTGTGAATTACAGCTATGATAACAGGGATTTGATTAAACAGGGTTTTCTTCTAATCAAAGCAGCACGATTTATTATATCTGTAAAAATCCAAGCAAGGATCCTGATGGCATCGTGTCATTTTTATAATGTAATTTTTCTTTCCCCGCAGTGCAGCATATATACTACAGCTGACGCCATGACATTTATGATTTTGTGAAGTGGCCAACGTGCTCATTCCCTCAAAATTCACGCCGCATGGTGGCTTGGTGATCAGCAGGCTAGACTCACACCTGCAGGGTTTGGGGTGACGATTCCACCCCGACTTTGTGCCTGATTGAGGTTTGCGTCTTCACTCCAAGTTTGTGTATTTTTCTTGTGGCCACGCTGGATTCCCCTCACAGTCCAAAAACATGCGGCTTGGCAAACTGGAATCTCTAAATCTCACACTCAGGAATTGTGTGTGTCCTGTGATGGAGAGGCGTCCTGCGGGGGGATATACCCGCTACAATCCCACGCCGGATAACTGCACTAGCAGATTATTTAAAGATATATACAGTATTTTTATATATAAACTGTAGCAACATGAATTAATTATTATCTGTAAGCCTTTCATTATTTTTTATTTCCATATACGTCAAGTATGTGAATGCCTGTGGTTTTCATAAGACAGGAAGGACAGGAAGGTAAGTGAGCAGCGTAATATGACTGTTTCCTCCCGCCTCCATGGCTGTGAGTAGGAATCAGGCCTCAGATCTATGCCTGCTTGTCCTCTCTCCCTCTTGTTGCGTGGTTTTCCCCCAGGAACTCCAGTCATCCTCTCACAGTCCAAAACAAACAGTCCAGGTGATCTAGTAACAAGTTAGTAATGAAGCTGCACTTATTGTGCGTGTATGAGTGTTTAAGTAGCTATCCGGCCGCGTAATTCAGAGCTGTTCACGTTGCCCTGTGCCGCATCGCAGCCGGGACCAGCCACAGGTTACTGCCCGCAGACTGAACAGGAAGCACTTGGTGGGGTAATGCTGTGTAAGATTCATTTATGACACTGCTGCCGTATTAGGAAAAGAAATATTAGTCTGAAGAGTGATGTATCCTGTCTGGTATCTGTTATCGAAGCTGCTTTAAAGTATGAATGAGCAGAGGGTGGGAAATGGAGGCAGAATGGTAACATTTGTATTAAAATCTGCTTCATCCATTAAGCAACTGATCCCCACTTGAATTCTCTATCTGAACCAATTAATGAAAATAAATAAATAAAACCCCCGTCTCTTCTTCAATACTCCTCACAGCCCCATCTCATTCCTTCTCTGAAAACTCATTCCCCTTCCAATGGATCATTCCAGAAGACATCTGATCACACACTATTCCTTGTAGAAAGCAAATTATGCAACGTTTCTCTTTCCACAGGAAGTGATTCCTCTTTCATGACAGTTGTGACCACTGGCTGCCCAATCTGCTCCCCACTCTTGTGACCACTGGCTGCCCCATCTGCTCCCCACTCTCCCTCTTTGCACCTCACTTCCTCCCTATGAATCACAGGTCTAATGCTGCATTACGTCTGATGTCGGAATTTCTGGGGGAAATTTCAACTGGTATTGCTAACAATGGCTAACAATGAACCTTGCTAGAACTGTGGCCTGTTTTAGAAAGCAGGATTTCTCGCTTGGCTGGATAATTTGTCGAATGTAAGGTAGTTTGGGCTAAGTGTATGTGAACAAACGTGTCATTTAAACTGGGGTAAATTAAATCTGACAAGTTATCCGGCTAAGCAAGAAATCCTGCATTTTGGTATTGCTATATAGCGCTCTAGCTTGTTGCACTGGAACCCAGCTGACTCGAGTGTGACGTCATCCTCAGCTCCAATGTTTGACCTCCAACGTAATTGAATGCAGCATAACCCAGGATGTTAGCATGTCTACAGGGAACTTGACATGACATTCAGTCTCTCACTTGAAACCCTTTTGAAGGTTGAATCCCTTTTGAAGGTTGCCTTCATCTGCATCCTGGCCAGACACCAATCCCTCTTTGATTTCTCAATTTCAGGAGTGTGACAGTTTCTATCACTGACACTTCTGAGAAACCATCTCTCACTGCTGGCCGCTGGGTCACTGCTTCCCACCGTGCAGTGACAGCTGCCAGAACCTGCCCAATACCCCCAACTAAATCGGACACAACCTGCTCCAAACAGCCTTCTTCTCCAGCTGCTCTTTCGGCTTCTGCTCCGGTTATCTCAATGACTACACCCCTCTTCTGCTACTGCTATCCAATTACCCAAATGATTCAAAACACAGCTGCTCTTCTGGTCTTCAACCTCCTAATTACATGCATGTCACATTAAGACTCAGCATTTTGACATTTTTACACTTCAGCACCAGCCCTAACTACCTGGTAATATATTATCTTACTTGGCTTGAATGCTAACAGTTTTGCTGCAGTCTTGCCAGTTGCTGCGACACGGAACATTGTTTGCCCTTCTGGTCGTGGAAGCCATAAATAAGAGCCTTAGAGACATTAGTGAAATTTAAAATGCCATACAGTTGCCTGCTAGGTAAATGTAATTCTGTATTTGCTTTGGTTTATTTATTTATTAAACATTATGTATGACATTCTTTTTGCTGAATAACTGAACCAATGGGAAAATACATACAGGCAGTCCCCAGGTTATGAAGAAGATCCTTAAGTCTGTCTTTAATTTGTTGGTAAGTCAGAAAAACAATAACACAGTACAAAATAATGATAGTAATGATGGAATAATGATAAAAGTAGCAATTTTTGCGGTTCTTTACTGTATCTTCCAGCAGACAAACCACTGAAGCCACACAGTGTTTTCACAAGCGCCGCAAAATAGTGCACGAGTTCATTATTACGCACTATTGTTTTCAACCCAAAGTTTTTATATAACACGATTTGTGGCAGTCCATTCATATGTTTGAGTATATAATATATTTGTAATGCAACAATCTGGTCTTCTTGACTAGGAATTCTGTGCACCCTGGTGTAATTAGCTCCATATATTTTGTCAGTGAATATCGGGAATACGTAAAAGAAAGGGGAAAATGTGCATTGCTAATTAGAGCGCTGTTTTTTTGACTAAATTTCAAGCGGAAGGCTTGAAATAAAACGTAATGATGTACACAGATGTACTACGCTTCCCTAACCCCAATAATGAGAACTTGATTCATCTGTAGTGCCTGGCTTTATTGCCCTTCAGAGCACGGCCGGACAGAGGCATCGTAAAGCTGGCAGCATAAAGCGAAGGTGTAATGCTATCTCGGCGGGGCAATGAGCGCGGCGGCTTTCCAATAAACTGGCAAGCCTCCAAAGCCAAGGACATTTTCATGAGGCCCTTTGTACCGGGCTGGAATTTCAAATGACCCCACGGAAAAGGGCAATTTCGGGGAGAGGAAACGGAAAATTAGCCCCCTGATTTACAAGCAAGATGATGGTTCTGCAGAATACGATGGCAATCTCATGAGAAGGAAATGCACCGCTGAAGAGATGCCACATTGCTGGTGAGAAAATGTCATTGTGAGAATATTACCATATAGATGGGTGTGACCACCGGTTCCTCACACATACTGGATGGTTTTGTTTTTAAAATGAAGCCTAGACTTCCAGAACTGCTTATTCAATACAGATTCATCCCAGGATGCACCATGTAGGGAAACACTGAACAGGATAACTATCTATCAGAGAGTACACAATCACGCACACACGGTCACTATGGGCAATGTTTTTGAGCCAGTCTTCCTGAAGGTACCAGAGGTGGACTAAATTCTCTGGGGGTCTAGGTTAACATGGGTAGGACCCTTCCCCCTAAATGTGCCATTTGAGCTATTTTTTGGAGTCGAAAGAGAAAGGAGAGATAATTAAAAACGATGGAACATCAATAATATGCTAATCAAAGAGCAGGGATCCAGTGGAAAACCTTACCGATCTGTCTGGGGGCTGGAATGCTGTCGATAAAATTCGCCGACCCGGGGGGTATCGCACTGCTGGGGTCAATCGGCCAAATTTACTAAGTTTAATTGTTCCCTCTTTTTTAAGGCTAAGGTTAGCCTTGATTTTTTCCCGTATGTTTGTGTACAATTGGGTTCTCTCCATGTTCATTCACAATTTGTTTACCACTCTAGCGGGATAGTATCAAAGACACCGTAGCTGTAAAGTTAGTCTTCTGCGAGGCTGCTTCGTGCCACGTGCCAGTGACCCGGTACCTTCCATGCGGGATAATCCGTTACAGCCCAGTCAGGGGGCAACTTAGCCTCACCTGAAAACTGTTGCTAAAAATGCAAATAACTGACATGTTGGTAATTTCTAATAATCATACTGTATCAGGTTATGTCCTGAAATGTAATTTCTGGAAATTCTGTCATTAGGCCATTAGTTTTTGTCGTTGCCTCTGGTTTTGGATAGTGAGCAAAAAGAAGAGCGGCGACAGAAAACCGCCTGGACACGGGAAGAACATGCAAACTTCACAGACACCGAAGGGATTTAAGTCACCCAGACCAGACGCAGGGAGGCTACAGCGTCAAACGTACCATCTCAGCAGCAACCTGGTAGGACTGTGTGCATATGTTTGGCTTGGTCGGATCACACCCCCCCAAGACATTCTGCACATGTTTAATTTTAACCCCCCCAGAAGGCTTTGGCTGATTAACACCGAGCATCACATAGACATTATCATGAACCCGCCACTGGCCAAAGGCCGTCAATTTTATTAGCGCCGCGCTGCAGTTTCCCTCATTCAGACGCCAAGGTGATGTTTGCAGACAGATTTAACGCAGTAACAGTGAGCGGAAGTGCAGCCAAGTGACTGCACTCTAATCATGACTTACTCCAGCTGAAAGTGTAGCACGTTAGGGTGACTCTTCAAGCCTGGAGTAAAAGTAGTATGTCTTGCTCATCATCCATCATTAAGCAGATTTTTAGACTGAGATACAGCATTTTAAACGCAGAGGATGGTAACTCCAGGTATCAATGCAAGCAATGTGAACATGGGTTATATTAATGAGCCATGTGTTACAAAGTGCAGGACGGTAGCTTTTTTCAATATTCGGTGAAACTTTTTATTCTTCTAATATAAGTTCCTCGTGACCCTGTCCAGAATAAGGTGTTGGAAGAGGCATTGATGGATGGATGAAAGAATGGCTGGATGATAAAGGAATGGATAGATGGATAAATGAATAAATGGAGTATAAACTATAAACCTATTAGATCGATTAAAATCGATCTTGAATTTGTTCACCTAATGTTGTTGTGAAAGTGGACAGTCAGGTCTTACCATGCAAAAGTAAACTGTGAAATATATGCAGATAACTGCTTTTTAGATTCCCCACAAATTTCAAATTTACAGTGTTGACAGATTTTCTTCACCATTTTAAGCAGCGACAAAATCATTGTAAAGTTTCCGAGGGAGGAAACAAGTAGCTTATATAAGCAAGTACAATTTATTCAACATTTAACAAAGGCAACGAGTCATAACTCAAGGTAAATTAACATTTTCTCAATGAGCTGTTCCAGCCTTTTCCCTTCAGTATATGACAAATTGGGTCATTTTAACAGCAAACCGCCACCGTTGCAGGTTTTAGGATATTCTAAAATGCTAAACAGAGGTAATAAAAATGGAAATGCTCTTAATCAATCACAGGCATAGTGCTGATTTATCAATTAAATGCAGTCCCACTGGCTTGAGGTTTAATAGTCATTCGATCTGAGGATTAGGCGGATGTGTGTGTAGAATCCAGGTCTGCTTATGTAACCACAGAGCTCAGGTAATATGAGACTGTGTGGCTTTGTTTTTGCACATGATGGCCGGTGAAAGAAGCAGCACACAGATAGCTGTCAGGGATGTAAGAGTCAAGGCTCTTTAATGTTCACATGACTCCTTACGGGCTGTTATATTTCAAAAGGAGAGCGACAGATATGTCACTCTTCATTAAATAATGATATTTGCAGCTATTTGCAGAATTCTACAATACACATAGGCTTCCAGCAATTTCTTGCCCAGTTTCCTTTGCCAATTTAGGCTGTAGGGAAACCTTTCAGGAAAAATGTTCTATGAAGATGTGGTAACACTTTTCTTGATGCCGCACAGATAATATAGTATTATGCATCATGATTCATTAACGATGAATTCACGTAAGATCAGTATGTACTGTAACTAAGACTTACTTTGTGATTAATTAATACATAAACAATGCATTAATTAATCACAAAGTAAGTACGTTACAGTACATACTGATCTTATGTGAATTCATCATTAATGAATCATAATGCATGTTTTGTCCCAAGCAGTTACTATATTTGTTATATTTGTTAATTCTGTATACCTTTGTGAACTACTGAAGGTACTACTGAAGGAACAACTAATGAATAACATAAATAAAATACTGACCATCATTGTTCATCATTAATGAATCATAACACATCTTTTATCTCAAGTAACAGCAATTTTTGTTCATGATTTGTTTATGATTTGTACTTCAGTAGTAACTGTAGAGTTATTACTAAGTATTTGTGCCCCGTCAAGTAAAGTGTTACCAAAAATGTTTCAAAATTATTATAGTAACAGATATTGCAGCAATAAATCCCAGGATTTCCACATTCATGCAGTGTCTAGACACCATCGTTTGTAATCTGTATTAGGGCTCTCACTTTGCATTAGTGCTCTTCATATTTTTCTTTATGGTGTTACGTACTGTTTTCTCAATTCACCTTATTTTAATTTATTCTCAGGCAGTATCAGTTATCTTTTAATCTGGGATTGAAGGAGGTCAGTTACTGACCCCCATTGTTGTAACGTCTACAAAATCAAACGGGGAATCAGCCCATTAAACACATTCACATTGTTTCCCTTCATCTTTATGACATCACTAAGCTCTCCATGCGTTATGTTTGCTTAAAGGGATCAAAGAGCTTTCTCAGTGCCCTCTCCGGTCTAGCAAGACGCTAACGCTGTGTGACATAAGGACCTCACCCGGCTGAACCAAAGTGAAGCCGCCCCACCATCATCATGTAGCCAGGGCTACATCAGATTGAAATGTACTCTGAAACTTTTAAAATTGTCTATATACATATATTTCTGCAGACAATAGTATTCATCCTTCATGCTCGGTATTGTTGTATATAACAGGATCTAAATTCAGGATGTAAATTCTGACATTTGCACCAACTGAATATCAATTTAATATTGTCATTAACATCTGGTTGAACTTAAAAATGAAATTAACTAATCAGTTTTTTAACTTGAAAACTGAAAATTTAAGCAGCAAAACCAAACTAAGTGGCAGTAATGTAGTACAATGCATATGTATCACTACTTTGTCATTTTGTCATTCATATAAGCAATAAAAGACAACATTCACTTTATCTTAGTAATTTTACCTTGCAACAATAGTGGGAACATGCTATAAGCTTTCTAGGGTCTTGTATATTGTTGTTCTAATTCTAAGTCAGACCGGTCTGTTTGTTTTTTTTATATTATGATGTACTTTATTTTAAAATTAAAATGCAATCCCATGGCTACGCATGCTTTATGGCAGCAGCATTTTGTCTAAATTGCTTTTTAAAAAATGATTACGCGTGCCTGGTGAGACAGCCTTCCTGATAATGTGTCCTGCGGGGGACTTTTCAGTAATAGCATGCCTCTGAGCGTAAAAGTGAATTATATTTCTGAAGATAATAAACAAACAATGAACCGGCTACACAGCCATGAAAATCTAGAAGGGTCAGAAGGCTAGATGGCAGGATGTGTGTACAGTATGTGCTTAGATTGTCTCCGTATACTCTGAAATATTTTTGTACATGACACATGAATAGCAACACAGTTTGGTAGCTGAGTAATTATAATAGTCTATCTCCTCCAGTGGTGGGGGTTTGACTCCTGTTTTTGGCTTGGTGGGGTTTGTAGATTTTCCTCTTGTTTACTTAGAGTGACCAGATAATCCATGTCAGGCAGGACACTCTGAGCTAGGACAGGAATTGTAAACTACCATTTCAATTAAAAGCACCTGAATTTCACTTAAGCACTTCACCATTTGCTGAGTTCTCGCTGTGTGCTGATTGGTCAGTCTCTTATAATCATGCATGTGACACTGATCTTAGTGTGAAACTGCCGCATGAGTCTTTCAATAATGGAAACAAACAAGTCAGAGCATAAGAGCAGCTGAAATATTTAGCCAAACAGTTTCAGTTTTTTAGCTGTTTGGAAAATGTGAAACAGCTCAGTGTCCTTTCACACATGGATTTTCTGGTCACCCTAGTCTATGAGTATTTCCTCTTCTCTTGTCTTAATTTATCATAGTGTGTGATCGTGTGCCCTGCGATGGATTGGAATCCTGACCAGGGTGTCTCCTGCTCCTGCTTGCCTTCCTGTTACCAGCACCGGACTCACGGTGACCGTACAGTATTGGCTAAGCAGCTATGGACGATGGACGGGCATAAACGATATCAGCAGCACGCAAACCAAATCCAGCCACGATGACATGATTGCTGTGATGTAACATTACATCATCGCACTTAGTAACAAAATGTACATGGATGTGTAAATTTGTAATGGCTCTCGATGCATTTCATTGCTACAGCTGCATGACGTGTCAATCAAAAGGTGACAAAAGGAACAAAGCGGACTGGAGCCTGAAAGCTACCCGCCCTGTGTTTTGGTCAGACGTGCTGTTAGTAAACACTCCCTTGTGTTATTGTATTTTTTTTCTTTCTTTATTTCACAATGTACAATGAGTTTTCCTGTTTGTACCATTTTATTAAAATGAAAAAGTTACATAAAACTAAATATGCATGCTTTTTGAATGCATTTTAAAATCAGTTATAGCTTACTTGAATTTATCATTATTTTATTGAAATATTTGTCTTATTATGTGAATTATATAATAAATTATATATTACTATTATAAAATAAATAGTAAAAAGTAAAGCATATGACATATACACACGGTACGACATGTATCTTGGTGTTCTCCTGGTGCATCGAAGGCCTGAAGAAGTCAATTACGACTGGCTCCCAATGTAATCTCCCAGCGGCTTGACCGACGTCTACGCGACATATCAAAGTCACACAGTCTCCTGTGAGCAGGATTCACTTAACAAGACTGGGATGAACCTCCTGACAGCATCAGCCTCCCTCCCACCAGCGCAAGACATCCCGCAAACGGATCCCGTTCGTCTTGTGGCTGTCACACGCGGTGACCGTGTCCCGTAGATCTGGGATTAAGTTGCTGAGAAACGGCATCCGGGCCAAGGAATTGAAAGAGCAGGAGACACTCACTAACACAAGAAGACTGGTGGAACCTCGGCTTGTTTTGTACGAACATTGATTTCCCGTAAATCACTCCTGAGCAGAGCGAGGGCCTTTAACTGTCTGCGGATGATCCAGAGTGGTGAGGCAACAAATATAATCACCTATATAATGAAGCCCCAATACCACACAGAACAGGGTTTGCTTTATCCATGTTCACAGTCAACAGTGCAAGTGCACTATGCCACTAATTGCACATCAAATAATCGCAATTTACAAAAAACTGCATTGACTGTCACCTATGTGAATATAATTGCTGCAAGTAGTTACTTAGTTAATGTCATATTAATAGTGAGTTTATTAATAGTGAGTTTATTAATAGTGAGTTCTGCCCAATCAAAACGATCTTTGAGTCATTGCTAGGATCTGTTTCATTTAGTTTAACAGAATTTTCAAATATAAAAATAATACATGCATCAAGCCCATGACATTCCCTGCCTGTTTTATAATACGAATGCTTTTCACGCTTCAGACTAAACACCTTTACGTCGCTAATTTTTATTTTATTTTCGAATCGATACACGAGCTTGCCGGACAAAATATCAAACAAGAGTAACATGTGTGAGGAATGGCGATGCGCGCACGCGTGCTGTTTCAGACGTCCTGCACGGCGCACGTCCGCGGCTTGACGCGCGTCTTCATTCCACCCAATTCCGTTTCGTTTTCTGATTCCCGTCACTCCGCCTCAGTTCCCATTTTATGTCCTTCTCACGCACCAATTTCACCGTTCAAACAAATTGCTTCATTCCAGGTTATTAAAATCCAAAGATTAAATTCCACTCGCAGGCTGAGTATCGTGCTCATAAATATATGATGAATTTTGAAAGAGATGTAAATTGGTTTGGGCTGTTTTAAATTCCCCTGAATATTCAATATAGTGCTCTGCTGTCCAGTAGAATAAGAGGGAGTCTCCGGGGGGGGGGGGGACGTGATGAAGGTGATGGGCAGGGCATTTGGATAAAGGCCAAGAGAAACATTCCAAACTGTCAGACATGTGACCAGCAGCGACTTACCGTTATATCACTATATGGGGGCCCACAGGGGGTGATGTCCTGCCCCCCTCAGCAGTTTATGGGGGATATAATGCAATCCCAAGCATCTTTAATTATATCTGTATCGCCAGAGAAACTGCAAATGCGCTGGAGCTGCTAATACAAATGATGTCTGTGGTCAACTGAGGACATGAGACACAACTTCCAGATACCAGAGATACTGCCAGATACCAATGTGGGCATATGGGAAGGAATTAGGGCCAAAAGTGAACTGAATTTGCTTATAATGATTCTGAACATCTATTATGATTGGTGCTTTTTCGATTTCTGTTGTTCTGTGTTTCAGTACTGCAGGCCATCAACATAGTTTCGTTGTAATGCTGAACTTGTAAGAATGGCCATTAATTTCACTTTTTAAGACAGGAATGGAAACATGGGGGGTGTATTAATCAGCATCGTTTACAAGCGTTCCATCAAAGGCAGTTTCTTCCCCAAAACTCAGGCACTAATACTGTAAAACTGACTTTTCTTTGAATCAAGGCCAGCACTGCAGTCCTTGAAATTTTCACCGCCAGCATCCTAGAGGGAAACCTCAACAATGTGAGCGATATAAGGCAACATGACATTACAAGGGCACAGCAGAAAGAGCAGATTTAAAGTTATACGACTTGGGGAAAACATGCTCACAAAAGCACACACGCAGGGAGACCTCATGCTAATTGGTTTCCTCTGGCCCCGCGCAGACAGCGTGAAGTTCTGAGCCGCGCTTTTTCTTACTCGCAGGCACCATCCGTAATGAGGAAACATCGCATGTGTAGGGAAGCTAGATGTTCATCTCCCCAAAAGCTCCAGCGTGGAAAGTCACAGGCCAGGAAACATGGAACTGCTCCCAGCAGGGGTTAGGGCTGCCGGCTCATTTAATGAGGTAACCACCTCAGAAAGGGCCATTTGCATTCTTCTGATCAGGCCGTGCCGCGCGCCGCCGTTATTCTCCGCTTTAATTTCTGCTTACTCTCACATTCTGCCCGTCATCTGCGTGTGCGTTTGATCTTCGGGCCGTTAACACGATTCACCACGGCTCACGCCACATCAAAACGCACCATGGAATACCGGATTCTTTTGTGGTGTCAGGCGATTTTTCTTTCGAACTAAATTTGAAGCCAGGTGTTGGATGTTCACCATCAATTTCTTGGATATTTTGGTTATAATGGATAGAATAAATCACCAGTATAGAACTTTGCGGGTGACGACTGGCACTGTTTCCTCAGCACTTGAAAAGTGAAGGACTCTGTGTGAACTATGCACCTTCTCCCCATGTGATGTTTTCTTCACACACCCCAGTTTCCTTCCACAGTCCAAAAAATCTAATTGGTGTGATTAAATTGCCCACAGAGTATCATTGCGTGGGTGTTCATGTGCCCTGCAATGAACCGGCACCCCGTCCAGTATCTAGCCCAGCCTTGGGCCCAGGGATGGTCTCCAGGACCCCCTATGATGCCGTACCTGAAGCTAAGGCATTCGCATCCAAACTGCACATAAAATAAAGAATAAATTGTAATGTGATATGTGTAAACGGTGAAGGTAGCCTATTATGTTTATAACAGCTATTTAATTTACTGAATGTGTTTATGCTACATTTAAATTCTCTGATGTATGAGTTAACCGATGCCAGCAGACTGTTGGTAGTTTAATTGATAAATCATGTGTCACTTGTGGTTTCGGATCAGGGAACTTGGGTGAACCCATTTTGCAAGTGTCAAGGAGGGGTTGCCAATAGTATGAATAGACGCTACATTGAAAATCGCAGCGGAATACCCCTCTGTGTTGGAAGGATTGGTGTGGGCTACACCTGCCCGCATACTTTATGAAGGGGCACTAAAATTATAAGTTTGATTGTCTAGAGTCTCTGGCGAATGGAGAATTTTTGGTTTATCAGTTTTAGTTTCTGTTTTTATTTTTAAACGATTTGTCTGTTTAGCCAGTTATTTATTAAATTAAAAAAATATACCTGAGTTTATTAACAACACACATCACTGGACCCTTTGACTGTGTCTGAATTCAGGGGCTGCATCCTTCCAGGGAGTCAGTCTATGTAGCCTTTGTACGATGCGTCCTTCAAAGGTCCGCGCGATGAAGCATGTTGGGCTGTAAGGGATCTACCCGAGACATTTCTAGATACCATTTGAAGGAGCCTTCGAAATCAGACAGCCTTGTCATGTCACTGTAACTCATTCGGTGTCTGAATGCAGCCTTTGAAGAAAAGCAACGCCTGAATTCGGACACAGACTTTGTTCTGCTTGCGTGTTCCGTCGTCGACCCCCGAACCCCCGTAACACAGACCCTGAGCAGCACGGTACCCGATGTAGTCACACCACATTTGTGACACCCCCATGACCCTGACTAGGACAAGCAGTTAGAAAAAGGATATTGCTTTGTGTCCAGTGCTGGCTGGGATTGGCCCCCATTGACCCTGCAGAGGATGAACACTTAGATATTGCTTTGTGCCTGGTGTTGCCTGAGATAAGCTCCAGGTCCCACAAGCTCTCGGTCAGGATAAACACTGGAAGGTAGATTTCTTGGATATTCTCTGCTGCCTTGGTTCTGTTGTACTGTTCATGCTGAATATTAATAAATGCAATATAAGAGTGTTGAAAAAACAAACTGCTGGTGAGGATGATGGTGAAGATGATGATGGCGAAATGTAAGGTAGACACTGGAGAGTCCGAACAGAGATAACCATGGGAGCAATTACTCAGACCATTTATCCTTCAGTGACAGCTTGAAAATCAGATTTTTCACCCATCACTGCAAAGACACCCCTATACTTATGTTGCATTGTATTCAAAGGGCCTCATATTGTCTGGGAAAATACAGGCCATAATGTGACCTTTGACATTAATCATATATGCCGTGGCACTATGAGATGAATAACCTGTCAGTGATGTCAGCTACGCCTGTCACACTAATGATCAGATGCAATTACTGGCACATCTGAATAATTTAAAATACAGCTTATTCATTGTGGCACATGTACTCCACGTTTCTGTCTGTTATATTCCATTGATGATCCAAAATAATTTCAGCTCCTAGCGAGAAAATAAGTGGATTTCATTTCCATGTCAAAGTAACGTATGCTTGAATGCTACTTGTAAGACAACAGCTAAATCTGTTTCGTTTAAGAGGTATTATGGGTTGAATAGTTGTATTATCTGGTTAACCTGGTTTAAAGCATGAAAGTCAGGACGATGATGTTCAGGCTTTGCTCAAAAATGAATATGCTTCATGTGTGCTGTTGAACAGTCCGAACATTTGAAACCCAATCCTATAATGTCTGCCAGACACACATTCTATTACAGTAAAAATTGTCAGTGATATATGTACTGATAAAAATAAAATTACAGTCTATGTAGCTTGTCTGATTCAAATTTGGCACTTGTGTACAGCCCATGCAGGAAACTCACTACTCACCACTGACAGGGCCCTCATCTACCAAAGTAGCATCAGATACTGTAAATGCTTAAATATAATGAGAATAGTAATTCTATCATTGCTATTTGTATCATGTTTACCTAGTCTGAGACCAAAAAGCCTATAGATTATTTTAAATCATGGAACAGTCACCCGTGGAAGGTCTCACTTGATCGATGGCTGACTTTCATTTCAAGGGATGCTTTAATTGTTTGGCACTGTCTTTTCAGCCATGAGATTCACGTTTGTGTTGTGATGCCACACCGTCCTCAGCTATTTCTGGCTAACTCTGCATGAAGTTAAACACCGCAGTGAATTGGCCCAGTATCTCGGCTCAGTTTAATTCTTCTTAAAATTTGAGCGCAGCACCTCTGTAACTCCCTGCTACACCTCAGAGCCTCCTAGTCAAGGAACAGATACACTTTCTCTTCATCACAAAGAAACGTGTGCATTGTTCACACTCTGCTCCTTTCTGCACTGAAATTTGTGTTTCTTTGCAATATCAATTTCACCCACCATTTTATTTGGAACACAGAGCTCCAAAACGAGTGTGTTAATCCAATGAAAGCAGACCTAATGAATAACCAAGTCGAGCAACAGGCAGCACAATGGCTGTCACACGCATGCACGCGAGGACCCCCCTCCAGCTGCACCCAGCTCCTAATGACAGACGAGGCCTTCAGCCCAGTCCTTTGTTATTCTGACCAGTGATTGGAAGAATAAACCTTTTCTATTATGGTGCTTGGAAACCCCTTTGTGGTCTTTCTCCCTAGACCACTGCGCAGAATGACTTCGAGGGGGGTTGAAACCAGCACAAATGAAGAGGCACGGCTGACCAGCAGGAGGTTAACAAGCAGATTTCTATCATGGGGCCGCGAGCAGAATGGCCCCAAGCTATGTCACGGCTGGTGTCAGCACCCTTGGCCCGCCGAATTACGGCACAATGGCAGAAGATGTCGGCCGGCCATGTTACGGACTCATCTCAGGGGAATCATCTCACAAAAGAGCGCGGGACAAGCATTGCCTTTCCGTAAGGGGAGCGCGTATATCCCACAGGCCTCTCATTCAACCTCCGGGCTGTGGTGACATTCCCGTCGTGCTTAGTCTTCTGGGAATATTTTATGGATTATGTCATTGCTGTTTTTTGCAGGTTGCAGTTTCTGCAGCAGAGCGCGTGGCATTGTTTGGGCCTGAAGGGCAGGCGAGTGAATGCACAGAGGTAGCCAGCCACACCCTACTGGGTGGCACACACCAGGAGCAAATTAATAGTTTCAGCATTAAAACGAAGCAGGATACTTTAATTGTTAGAAACGTTCACTTAAGGATCTGTATCGTTACATATTTCTCATTTCTCATATATCGAGGCAAAAAGTTACATTGTGTACTGGTGCAGATCTGCATTCATTCATTAATCTTTAAGCTCCAGCCATTGCTATTACTATTCACAAAATGTTTGGAAATGTAGATGTTATAGGATAAATACGCCTGTTGTTTGTGTACCTTATTAGGGGTCCAAACACCACTGGTGCAGGATCCTTGTTTTTTGCCTTGGTTTTTGATATATTCATTTGCATCTTGGGCCTGTGTAAATTTCTTCACTGATAAAGTGTGAGGTTTTTTTTTGTGAAACAATAAAAATATACATAAAAACTGTAGGAATTCTATGTCCAAAATTTGTATTTAATTTAACTCATATTGGTTCCAGTTGACTGCAGACTGAAAGATAAAAAGCTTGGAAGTTCCCGTCTGTTTTATTAAAGTGAAGCAATCGGACCAACACCTCCTTCATAAAAACTGCCAGCACAACATGAAAGCTAACAGCCGAGAATGAAAGCTTGCTGGGATTGATGGTCCTGGCATGTTGGGTGGGGGGTTCTTTTCAGAGGGAAATTATGCAAATTTTAATCACCATAAAAACACACAAAGCCGGTCTTTTCCCTCCTGCGTAATTAAGCCTTGCATGCCTGCCTTGTCATTTTCAGCATGGCCAAATGGGATGCAAATCAGAGCCCCCATGTAAGAGCCCAGGGACGCTACCTGGAGTGCACTCTATCTCAATGCAGCAAGACAGGAGAGCAACGTTACTGCGGCAGCTGCCTCAAAGGTTCCAGCCCGACGCAAACACTCTCTATTGATCGTGTTTAATCAAGAATGTTCTGTTAGTAACATTTCGAAGTATTAAACTACTTTCTTAATTAGGATTTCTGGAGTGTAGATTCTATATGAATAAGAAATAAAAGAGGTGAAATTTCTCAAGTTCTTTCTGCTTTTCAGTTTCTTAATTCATCTGCTTTCTCAGCTGTTGCCCACATATGATCACATGAGACCAGCTGTTTTGGATTTTTTGTTTCTTTTGCCGTTCTGTTAAAATTGCTGCAATTTGCTATGGAAATGTTTACTAAAACTGAAAAAAACAATCAAAGAGGTTTCTGGATTTTATGGTAGCACCTTTTTGGTTAAGTACTTTGCTTGTTAAGTTCTTTTCCAAAACAGATGCAAATGATTATGACAGGGATGACCGGACTATGGTTCTCTGGGTCAAAGGTCTAACAGCTCAGCGTCGTGTTGGGCGTCAGCTGTGGCCGGGTTATGATGTCACATGCCCTAGAGGTATCACTAGTTTCTCTTAACGAGTAAACAAGTTTTTGTTGAATTCAGAGATGGCATGGACTTCTGTTGACCTTGCATGACTTTGTTTTTTTTATTAATTCCAACAGCTACTCTGAAAGCCTGCAGTAACATTTGAAAGATAGGAGGAGGCAAAAGGGGAATTGAATCCTTTGGTGTGTCTATCCTGTAGTCCCTTCTATAGGATGTCTAATCTAGCTATTAAACACAATGGCTAGAAAGTCATTAATAACCATAACATCAATTCAATGGGATATGCTAAGGGGTCGTTCATTTGAGTGTTTGTTCTACAGCTTTAACGGCTCTGTTTGAAATAGAGTGAAGCAGAGATGTTAAAGGAAAAGGGAAATGTAAAAGGAAACCAAATCAGACCTTGCATAGACTGTAAAAAGTACAAACAAAAGAACCATGCCAGAATTTAAAAAAATGTAAATAAACTCATCATTCACGTATCTCACATCCTCAACTGCAGATCATCACATTCAGGGATTCAGACAGAGTCCATAAACTCCTCTACTGAGAACGCATATTTTCATAGATCAAATAAATGAATAGGTTGTAGTGTTTTGTTTTGGATATTCTGAGTGGCGTTTTTACTCCAGAAAACAGGCACATGTAAAGGATTAGGTGAGTATCAGAAACTGAAATGGAAAATAAATTTTGCAAAAACTAATAACTAGCAAAGTCAGAAGACATTTCAAAGCATGATGTGCTTTTGGCAAAGGTCAATAAGAACATAAACAAATCAACAGAACAACAATGTAGACAGATGCTGGTGAAGGTGAAGAAACAAAGCTGTTGAGAATCAGGGTCTGTTGAAGCTCCAGCCAGATTTTAACAGACATCATATCCCACAGGGTCTGTGAGCATTACAGGACCTTCTAACAAAATGATGACATATGGAATGGAACATGGCCAGTTTTCATCGCAAGAGTATTGGTGTTTACGTAGCTCTTTGGTAAATTTGTAGCGGAGTTCCTCTTCAACTTTTCTGTATGTTCCTGAGGCCATTTCACGGCAAACGTGAACACGTCATGATAGCAGAGAGGACAGACAGGGCCAACTGAGAAGGTTTACGGTGCTTCCATTCATCCAGAATGACAATCCCAGCACATGTCAAACTCTGGAGTGCTGGAGATACAGATTTGTGTCAGGACAGGTGGGGACATCAGGCCACAAGAGCAACGCGGCAGTTACGTAACTAACATTGTTAGTCGTTATCGTTCTGTCTCAACTTGGTTAATTTGGGTAAATGCAGATGAGGCAAATACAACAGCAGTAGCAACAACAGCAACAATGATAATAATTCATTCATTGTAGGAAGTAGCTGTATATTCAATAAGTATAATAAACACATTTGCAATGTATATAGAGATCTGTATAGTGTCATTAGCACTCTTCTTACTTAATTGTAATTTTATACCTTCTTGAAATTTGTTGTGTGAAACATAATCATGTATAAATGTATATAACTAAATGTTTGATAGGATGATGTATACCTTCACATAAAATGTTACATTAGTATGTCCAAATAACCTGATACAGTGATTAAAAACTGTTAATTATCGTGAACTGATTCACTGATAACATAACTGATAACTTACAAAATTAGGTTAAGAATTCCACGTGCAATTGGTTAGTCTTGATCTCAGCGTTTCATTTTGAACCAGAATTAGAAAATTACTTCATGTGGCAAACCGTTTGGTACATGGAATTTATCTTAGACCATTTGATCCTGATCAACAGTGAAGACATCCTTTTTGTTACACTAAATTATAACCAAGCAGATATATATATAGCAACTAAGTAGAGCAAAAATGCAATGCAGTAGCATTTTGGTGGAAAGTGCACAAGTAATAAGAAGGTATTAATGGATACAATTACATTATCATTGTATTGCGGTGCTGTGTTCTTTATATACCCGCCCTATAAGTGATATGTTATGGAGATTGTGACCTATCGCTTGGCCAACAAAAGATAACATAAGTGAAATTCAGTTTTTGTTCAGTAAGCCCACAAAGCCATTCTTTCCATTCATTTTTTGGGGGGGACGGGGGGGGGGGGATTAACTGCAATTTATTCTTCAAATGGCACAGGAAAGCAAATACAGAGGGTTAAGATGTGGGATTAGCCATTGGCACAGCTGGGCCTGGCTGTCAACCGGCCGGACATTATAAGCATGTCCGCAGAGGCTGCCTGGCTCAAGTTTCGCAGTAATTCTAGGGTATATGACGAAAGCTACAGCCCATGGGATAATGAGAATGCTGCTTGTTTAATAGCACCAGTAAAGCCCTTCACACTTGTAATAAAGGTGTCCCCTTAAATTGCGCAGTTCAGCTCGAAATAGGCACATTTGCGACAAACTGCAGCGCTCTAGGCGTAAATGTGGTCGGTGTGTCACCGGCACCCGAGTGATCAAATGTAAACATTTGCAAACATTGTCTAGAGTATACTTAAGGATGTATGCAGCGTTACCAGCTGGGGGATTGTGGGAAACATGATTTCTTTTTGCTGCAGTGGTACGTGCCGTACACCGCTGTGCTCTGCTTGCAAGGAACTGATGTATATGTCCTGTATATGAGGAAATCCTTTCAAAAGAGACAAGAGAGACTATTCTCAAAAGGCAAGTGTGCTGTTTGAGACCATCAGAGAGAACAAGAGCGAAGGCTTCTCCGCCTTTTCTCAGTAAAGTGGTGGAGCATGCAGATTGGGTATGATGGTCTCTCTCACCAAACTAGCTTTGGTATGAGCCTGGAAAGAAAGAAGATAACTTTAATAAATGGCGTCTTTAAAATAAACAGGCCAACCTATTTTTAAGGTTAATCCCATCACATGAACCCTCAAACCAGATAAAAAAACGACAGTAACCTACTCTTCAACGGCACACAATGATAACAGTGACCGTAAGCATGATGCAATGGGTCTCCATTGAGTACGACGCGTGCAATTACTTTAATGGCACTTTGATGATAATTTAAAATCAATAATTTGCATCTTTATGAAGATTTATTCTTCATTCTAGTTGCTTTGTCTGTGGTAAATACAGCAGCATAAATTGACACATATTTCTAGGTGTCAGTGTTTTCATGCTTTAAAATATTTCTTGTATCGCTGCTATCTGTCTGTGTCACACAGCCATGTGACAGGATGAGTGGGAGGAATGCATTATCCGACTGATGGATCGGTTTGAATAGTCGGGGGGAGCCCCAGCCTCGCCCCCACTCGCCCTGCTAAGGGATGCACGGGATTTCTCCACCTACCTGCAACTGCCTGCTTCACAAAGAGTTTCACCGTGACAGCAGCGTTCAAACACCCCGGCAAGGCCCCCATCCACAGCCATGTGCTGCCACGACAGGCTCTGCTAAAAGCACGGAGAGAGACTTTAACCACAAAAAGGTGACTGCTGTACTAATCCATTATGTGCAGACATTACATTGTGGATTATTTAATGCAATGGGATATTGATTCAAATGTTTTGCCTATAGGGATACAATTTTTGAATATCGTTCAATTTTTATAATCATTAATGCATAAAATCCAAAGCTAGTCCAAAGCACATAGTGGCTATTCGCTGCCCTGTATTACTATATGACTAACAGAATCTATTGATTTTTGCTACATGCCTCATGCCTTGCTACAATAACCTCAGTTTCAAAACCAGCAAGATCCAGGTTTGAAAACAAACTGTCTTCTTTTTTAATGAAAAAAAGACAAGCATTACATTCCGTTTTTATTTTTGACTTGTTGTGAACTGCATACTTAATCCTTGATCTCTAACCATAAGGTTTACGTCTGCGTTACACAGGCTACACAGCTGCTTAGCCACTAACCTCATGGCCTGTGGGGTTTCGGGGCCAGGTCCCGCCAGCGGCTGTGTGTGTGTGCGTATGTGTGTGTGTGTGTGTGTGTGTGTGTGTGTGTGTGTGTGAAAGCCTGTCTAGGGCGTTTCCCT
>JAODKE010000125.1:10345708-10359368 GCA_026779605.1 Mormyrus hasselquistii
AGCTGCCCCAGCATTATATAGCCTATATACCAGAGCTGCCCCAGCATTATATAGCCTATATACCAGAGCTGCCCCGGCATTATATAGCTTATATACCAGGGCTGCCCTGGCATTATATTTCCTATATAACCAGAGCTGCCCAGTATTATATAACCTATATACCAGAGCTGCCCCGGCATTATATAGCCTATATACCAGAGCTGCCCCGGCATTATACAACCTATATACCACAGCTGCCCCGATATTATATACCCTATATACCATAGCTATCCCGGTATTATATAGCCTATATACCAGAGCTACTCCAGCTTTACTGCATATAGCCTATATACCAGAGCTGCCCTGGTTTTATATAGCCTATATACCAGGGCTGCCCAGCATTATAGAGCCTATATACCAGGGCTACCCCAGCATTATATAGCCTATATACCACAGCTGCCCCAATATTATATACCCTATATACTACAGCTGCCCCAGTATTATATACCCTATATACCACAGCTATCCCGGTATTATATAGCCTATATACCGGAGCTACCCCAGTTTTATATAGCCTATATACCACAGCTGCCCCAATATTATATACCCTATATACCACAGCTACCCCGATATTATATACCCTATATATCACAGCTGCCCCAATATTATATAGCCTATATACCAGAGCTACCCCAGTATTATAAAGTCTATATACCAGAGCTACCCTGGCATTATATAACCTATATACCACAGCTGCCCCTGCATATAACCTATATACCACAGCTGCCCCAATATTATATACCCTATATACCACAGCAGGCCTGGTATTATATAGCCTATACACCAGAGCTGCCCCCGCATTATATAGCCTATATACCACAGCTGCATTATATAGCCCCCTGAGCTGCCCAATCTGTCAGTCGATTACAGTGTGATCGCAAAAGATGATGACCTGAAAATGCATTTATTTCAGAGGGGAAATATACCAAGTGTATATACCAACTCTTTCCTTCATGCATGTTATACATGTTGTTTTGGCATATTCACTCACCCTTTTAAACGCTCTTATTTCATTGTTCTTTTACAGATTGCTCTTATTAACAATCCCCAGGCTTTTGGATTCCACACCTGCTTTGTATTTGTGTGCATATTACATTCTCCCCCCATGCTGCCTGGATTTCTTCTGGGGCCTCTGTTTTCCTCCCAGCCAGATGTACACACATACACTATATGCATATCTCAACTGCTCATAGCGTGTGCGCATGTGTGCTTTGCAATGGACTGGAAACCTGCCACCTGATGCCCCGTGCTGCCTGGTGCCCCGTGCCGCCTGGTGCTCCGTACTGCCTGGTGCCCTTTGCCGGCTGCTGCCTTATGCCGCCTGGTGCTTCGTGTCGCCTGGTGCTCCGTGCCGCCAGATGCCCCGTGCCGGCTGTTGCCCCGTGCCGCCTGGTGCTCCGTACCACCTGTTGCCCCGTGCCGCCTGATGCCCCGTGCCGCCTGGTGCCTCGTACCGCCTGGTGCTCCGTACCACCTATTGCCCTGTGCCACCTGATGCCCCGTGCCGCCTGGTGCTCCGTGCCGCCTGGTGCCTTGTGCCACCTGGTGCTCTGTGCCGCCTGGTGCCCTGTGCCGCCTGGGACAGGCTCCAGGCCCACTAGAACCCTGACCTGGTTTGAAGGCTGATGGATAAAATTCAGAGATGTAATAGTGAGTGGTGGAAAAAGTACTCAATGTCCATAATTAATTAAAAGTACAGATACCACTCCAAAATGATACTCTAGTAAAAATAAAAGATATCTTGTAAAATGCTAAGGAAAGAGTAGGAAAAAATAACCTGATTTTACAAAGTTAAGTAAGTGAAGTTAATAAGTTGTCTTGCATTACGATCACATATTTTCTTTTTATTATTTACTTGAAACTTACATAGTAGTAAAATTACTTTTTTCTTCTGTGGGAAGCGAAAGATTGATCTCTGGGCCAGATTTCATAATGAATAATGAAAAATTTGCAGGCCGGTGCTTTTAGATGTTGTGTAAGTGGTGATTGAGCCAACTCACAGCTGAAAATGGCTGATTGTCCAATGCTACAGTATAATCATCCTTATTTCAGCAGTAGCTCTAGTGATGCTAACTTTTAGTACTGATAAAGTTTAAATATCATATGGCAATTCTGATATGTTAAACGACATATTGAGATGCTCTACATATTGTTTTTCCATTTTCATTGCAAAACAATAATAAAGACAAAAATATATTGCTCAAAGATCATGAGAGTGAAAAATTCTGAGTGAAAAAACATTGTATTTTACCCAGAATCTTGCAGCCCAGGTCTGTTACATGGTGTAGCATTTGTTATTGGATGAGTAACAATGGTTGAGCAAAATCAATTTGGTTGAAAAGTGAATTTGGCTTAGAAATGTAATAAAGTGAATTTAAAATATTCAATAAAGTACAAATCTGGGGAAAAAAACTACTGAAGTACAGTAATGAAGTATTTCTACTTTGTTACTTTAGAACTCTTAGTATTTAAAGTACTCTTACAAGACAGATGGAAAATGGCCATCATTCAAAATGAGCCATGCAAATATGAAATAGGCCAGTGCATATGGTAATTGCTTCTTGCAGAGTAAGAAAAGCAGTTTTCTTCTAGTTCATTTTTACAACGTACACTGATGCAAAGCCTAGCCTTGCCACTCAAAATATCAGACAGTGACACTTTTATCTCAGCCTTGCTGGATTAGGGTAAAGAATCCTTAAGCCGTACATAAGGCCTTAAACATAAGAGCGTAAGAAATTTACAAATGAGAGGAGGCCATTCAGCCCATCAAGCTCGTCTGGAGAGAACTCAAGTAATAGATTAGAGTTGTTAAAATCTTATCTAGCTCTGATTTAAAGGAACCCAGGGTTTTAGCCTGCACTACATTAACAGGAAGACTATTCCATACTCTGACTACACGCTGTGTAAAGAAGTGCTTCCTTAAATTTAGTTTAAAATGTTCTCTCACTAAATTCCACCTACGATCTTGACTTCCTGTATTTGAACTAATATTGAAGTAACTATTTCCTGGGACATGGAAGCATCAACGTACACACACTGGGGTCTTTCTCGTTATCAGCTACCTTTATTTCAGTATAACCCATAAAATATCTGTACTTTATATTTCTGCTCCCTAGCTGCCTTTACCCTGTAAGGTATTTGTATCCTTTTTAGCAAAGTAGATTTACAGAAACTGCACCGTGAAGATATTTAATTAAAGTTAAAACTCTCCAAATACCCAATTTAATTTTGTGACTATCACTGGGGTGCAGTACGATCAGTCATGGAGTTACAAAGGAGTTTCGATGTGAAGAAGTTCATAATCCACACAGAAGTAAACTGGACAAATGTTGGTTAAGCCTAAGCAATAATACAATTTACCAGTCTCAATATCATCAGAGTTAGTTAATATTGGTAACATGTCACCAGATCATCCGCCTTTTAAAACCCCATCTTCAGTACAATTTGAAAAGGATGATTAGCTTTCAACGGACTGTGGAATTTTCAAGTACCGGACCTTTAATGGCTGATCTCAGCATTGAGTTCGCACCAACGTTGTATACCTGTTCCCTTCTGTAATAACACTATTATCTTTGTGGAGTTACAATGCAGTCTTTGTATCTTCTTATGATGTGTAATTCTGCTGTCTCTCACATTATAACAGCACACTTACCTGGCAGGGGAGATACCATGATCACGAAGGTGCTTCACCCAGGGCGAGGCCCAGCCATCGCACTGCGGCTGTGCTGACCCCTGCCAATTCCCCAAATGTGGGAATCTCCACTGCATCATTTCTGGTAGCGAGGGACTGTGTTCGCGCTTCTCCCCTGATTATTTTTTATTTTTATTGATTTATTTGTTTGTTTGTTTGCTTTGTTGCTGTGGGCAGTGGTGGCTTTAATGATTAGGGATGTGCACTTGTCATTGAAAGACTGCAGCAATGCACCACTGAGGTACCCTGAGCGAGGTACCGCCCCCAAGCTCTGCTTCCCGGGCGCTGAATTAGCTGCCCCCTGCTATGTCACATATGGGTTAAATGCAGAGGACGCATTTTGTTGTGGTGTGTCAACAATGGTCACTAAATTCATTCACTTTATAACAAGGAAATTGCAACACTAACACCCTTATTGCAAGTGATTTAAAGTCCTATCAGCAGTATTTCACAAAGAGGGCAATGGGTATATATAGCAAACATGATTACACACCAAGGTTGTAAGTTACTGTGCCAGACTATGATGCATGATTTCATAAACGGCGCATGTTTGGTTAATGATTACATTTTAACAGCATAATAAATGCTACCTGAATCACTGGGTCTAGTAATCAATACTTTGAATATAAAGTAAGGGTCTGAATTTATTTCTATCAAGGGTTATTTTACGGTTGAGAGTTTTTAATTTCGTTTTAATTACTTTCCTGTCATACAAAATATTTGACATCAAATGAAAAAAAAATGTGATTAAAGAATGTTCGATTTTTTAATATGGGTAACTAATTTGCTTGGATTAGTTCTAAACGATGAGAGTCAATGTTTTCTGTTTACAGAAAGAGCCAATGACATTGTAATGCCAAAGCCTTATTGCCTAACTGGATTCCAGTGGCACATACAGTTATCCACTCCTTGTGTTTAAGGTGTGCTGCCAGTATAGCAAACAGAAGATGCACAGAAATTTGCTGCAGTTCATTTCAAACACAGCAGTCAGTGCCTATCTTTAGTCATTTCTGGGATTTCTGGGATGTTTTAACTGCAGAGATATACTCCTGTGCAGTGGTAGAGCAGTAATGTTCACTGGAATTGTGGCCATTTTGTGGCAGCGCAGTGCTGCAGTGGTTAGTACTGTTACCTCAGACCTCTGGGACCAACCTTTGAATCTCCGCCATGTCTCCATGCGTGTGGAAATTGCACATTCCCCCCGTGTTAACGTGAGGTTTTCTCCAGGTGTTTCTCCCACAATCTAAAAACATACTGAAGGGGAGTTACCAAATTGCCCGTAGGTGTGCGTGTGTGACTGCACCCTGCGATACATTTGTGTCCCATCCTGGGTTGTTCCCTGCCCTGTGCCAATAGCTTACAGACCCCTGTGGGTGGGTCAGATGTTGATGCTCCAGGAACCCCAAACCCCAGCAGGACAATGCAGCCTAAATTAAAGTCAACACTGAGAAAACTAATTTAATTACAAACAGATGAAAGTGGACATTCTTCCATTCTGAGTACTTCACTGCTAAATGAGCTTTTCAAGGTGTATACACTGCAATCAAAAGTCAAGTTTTAGAAGGAAAGTTCTGTTTTTTTAGATATCTCACTAAGTATGCAGGCAAATTATTATACTTATTATAATTATGATCCGGTATCTGAAGGGTATAAAATTGTTCCATTTTGTTCTACATTATTTCCACTTGGAAAATTGTATTCCAAGTTAATTAAATACTGTGTACTGTGTTGTAAATTTGTTTTTCATATTTCTAATAAGCATAATAATTTTTTTTTTTAATAGAAAATTAACCTTCATCTGCATACACTTCTTCTTTGTTTTGTCAACTAATTCAAAACTTTTGGAAAGTGCAAACTGAATGACATGTTTACATGCAATTTGTCATCCTTCATATGGTGCGATTTGCGTGATGGCCCAAATACACAATGTGGAGTTGCCAGTCGATAGAATTCAAAGACACGGCTACATTGACATTAGCCAGAGTATTTGCATTTTGCTTCCTGATACATATTACCCAGACCCACACTAATCCACGACACAGAATTAGCCTTCAGTGAAACGTGTATATTAGAGATCTTCTCTCATATGGTCCTCTTTAATTACTTAGATCACAAAATCATCGCTGCCCTACGGAAACCACATACGTCCACTTTTCAACATTTGATTTCTTACCATAGATGGAATACACCCATTCTCTGTCTGCTGATAGCGTCTAATTGTACAATGAAAAGATGCTTTACAGTATGAAGTAATCTATTTATGTAGTATTTATGTACTAGTTAACATTTGTATTCATGATGATCGTTTGCATGGAGTACTTTATATCACTAATTTTAACAACTTAATATTTGTAGTCTGATGATAGCTACAGTAACTATCATTGTTAACTGCAAAATTAAGTCAAAATTAGTTTACCACTGACATACGTGCCTCCCTGACAACAATTCATGCAAGTCCACTGAAAATGTTAAACTGTTCACTTATGGCTTTGTAAAGTATGTTTCTATTTGTGGTGCTAATGGTGTCTCACGTTATTTTAAATTCATTTTGTAAAGTAATTTCTGAGAAAATGCA
Source organism: Mormyrus hasselquistii (assembly GCA_026779605.1). NCBI lineage: Eukaryota > Metazoa > Chordata > Actinopteri > Osteoglossiformes > Mormyridae > Mormyrus > Mormyrus hasselquistii. The sequence continues at coordinate 10,352,014 of JAODKE010000125.1, forward strand.
TTTTTTCATACTGCTTAAATAATGAATTTTTGGACGGCGACAGTATACTACTCCTTAATTACCTAGATCACCATATGCTAATTAGTAAGACTGCTGAAAGTGTGTGGGCCTTCGTATCCAGATCTCCATGAAGAATCTACCTGCCATGTCCTGGATTCATACTCACTGGCCATGACATGTACTGGGTTGCAGTCTCCTGTAGATTTAGGTGCTATGGGGGATGGCTGGGGGGGGGGGGGGGGCTGTCTGTGGCCTTTGCAGCCGCTGCCGTCACCCTGACATTGCATGCGATCGTCCCATTAGCCGCCTCATGCTGGGCTTTGAAGTCGATTGAAGCCACTCCTCCCCCCCCCCCCAAGGCCACTTCTCTCCTCTGGTTTGCATCTGTTCAATATGCAGCCAGAGCTCAGTTCACCTGGGATATTCCGCATTACATCATCAGCATGTCGCTGGGCCCAGCTCTCTGCTTCTGCGGGCCTCAGACGGAGTGACTAGATGCAGACACCTGGCTTACGGAGAAGGGATCCATGTTCTGGGACAGTCATTTGCATGGGCTCATTCAGAGCCCTGGGCTATTTGCTAGTAATACTTTAACAGACAGTTTTCCACTTTACTGTTCTCAGTTCAGCCTCAGTTTTTCCCATTGTAAACATCCTGTGTGTGTTTTTTTATTTTGCTACTGCAGTCAGCTTTTCCATTTGAAAAACAAACAAAAAGAAACTCCAAGTACTTTACAGCAAAATACATTTGTAAAATACATTTCCATCCATCCATTCATCCATTTTCTATACCCGCTTATCCTATGCAGGGTCACAGGGGGTCCAGAGAAAATGTTTAGATGAGCACTGTCGCGTTTTCCTGATTCCTATAGAGCTACACTGCAATCGAATGTCTGTAGTCCTGTTTGCTTTCAAAACGTATTGATTCAAATATCATCAAATGGCTTACGGGTGGTGAATGATACTCAGCTTGAAACATGACTTGGCATTTGTCTGTTTTGAATTTTGCACGTCAGTAATAGTAAGAACTAAACTGAATTCTACTCAATACAAGATTAAAGTGACAGTGAAAGCTGCTGCCGTCGGCTCCCTTTTTCTCTTTACCAGTTGTCAAATAGCTCTAATGAGGTGAAAATAGGATAAGAACAGTCGGCTAAGAGGCATCATTCCTGTAAAGATACCGTCGATACAAAACCAAAGGTAAACCCCTTAATCACATTATCATAAACTGTCCGATATGCTTTCCCTTATAATGCACATGTCACCGGAGTCTGCTGGATATCAAAGGCAAGGCTTATCGGCAAGGGAGTTCAAACTCATCTCAGTCAAGGCCTCGGGTGTATTTCATATCAGACACCAGATTCATCTTCCCCCATGGCAGGGGGGTGGAGGATGAGCTCAGCGTGGACAGAGCAGAGGAGTTTCCTGCGTCCCGTCTATGAGATAAGATGTGTAAACTCTGATGCTGACAAGTGGTGCCAGCAGACCCCTCCTCTGCTTTCAGTTATCCTTCTTAAGTATGATGTCATCGCCTCACTGACCAGATGGAAAGGGCTAAAATGACAGAGTCAGTAGCCGTGTCGGTTATTTTTGACACACTGCTTATCTGCTGCTTATATACAGCGTCGGAGTATTTTTACAGTACAATGTTTGTACAGAGTAACCTCCACTTTACTTTGCTAATCATTTACACACCTGGGTATGTGCTTATGATAGTGATCTACTTAAAAGAAATACCGTCATTTTAGCAGAGTTATGTGAGTGACAGTTACTGTCTCAGTCATGCACTGGGATGGAACTGTAATCCTCATCCCCACCACTCGGCCAGATGTCACACAAGCAGAGCAGGATTCAGGAAGATGATTCAAGGAGTGTGACTTCATGCAAACATTTGATGCCTGTGAGGTCAGGGCCTGAAGGAAAGGCTGAAATCTAGCAGATGGAGACCAGTTCCCTTCCTCTCAGGAAGTTTCAGCAGATTTCAGAAACTGCATTCCTTATCTGTAGTTTGGAGACGCAGAACAAAGCCTGCGTTTGTCCTAGATTAAGGCGTTCTCAGCCGTCAGCTGCTGTTAGCTGCCTTCTGTCCTCTTTTTCATTTGTTATCTTCCAAGGTGCAGGAGGTGCTTCTGAGATGCTCTCAGGTCCTGGATGCTCTGATAATAGAGGACATCCTGGCTGGTAGGGGATCAGGGAGAGGCAATAGGAAATGCCTTCACTTCCTCTCCATGATGATTGCTGTGACACAACGTCTGTCAGACGAGGGGCTGAGAATCTCGCAGCTAGAAGGACCCCCTCCCCACCCCCTGACTCTACATTCCCCTTTTCTTGAGACATTTCCAAATCAGCGTCAGGTTCCAGCTTCTAAGACTGTGAATTCACTTGTGTTGAGATACTTATTTCAAGAATCTGTAGCTGTTTGTAGTACATTTATTATAGCAGCAGCTAAAATGAAGACATTTTAGTGAGTGACGTTGTGCATCTTGCTGTATAAATTCAGATTCTGAACACATGAGAGAACGCTGGCTTTTAAAGAAGTTAAAACTATGTTAATAATCTTTTTGTTCCTGTATGGCAGAAGAGGTCATGAAATCGTCTTCTGGTTTTGTGTGAACAGAATGAACTGGAGCAGCTCCTGCTCGGTGAAGCCCCTGGAAGTGTCCTGTACATGGAGTACAAGTAGAAGAAGGCATTTTCAGAAGCACCCTGTGTTATTATATGCATTATGGCTGAGACAGCAGCCGCAGCCAATAGGCTCTTTAAAAAAACAACACCAATTTTTCATGGATATATCTGCTGCATGTGGCTCAATCGCAAGCTCAGTCGCAAAAGGACACATTTGGTGTCTCCGTCTTATTTTAGGGCTGATGCAGAGGCACCAAAGCCCTGATCACATTTAATCTGGTCTTTATTACAATGCACATGGAGCTTTGAGTACTGTTCACAGTAAGAGATTTGCCTTCAAGCTGAGAAAGCCAAAGGCACCAGGATGTTCAGTGTGTACTGTCACGGTTCATCCCAATCAAGCCTTCCAGAAATTTGCATAAGCCTTGGATTTCCTGTCCAACAATAAACTTGAAATGAAATGCCTTCATTCTTGTCAACGTGCAGTATGACTCTGAATACCCAGAGAAGTATATTATGTTAAATGACTGTAAATGCAGAATTTTGCAGCTCTGATAAAACTCTGGAGGGTGGGGGAATTGCAGGATTTTCAAGAACTGCTTATGCTGAGCTTGGTATGAATAAATAAAATGGAGTTCACTGTTGCTTAGCAACAGTAGTGTGCCACGTGATAGGTCTATTGTCTTAGTTCTCTGTTCTGGCCAATAGGTATCATCATTAGAGGTGTTCCTTTTTACCCTTGAAGCATTTAGCTAAATTGTCATTGTTGGGTATTACTCTAATACCAAGGATGACTTGGATACCTTAGAAAGAAAGCACCTACTTTTGGCTGTGCGGTGACAATAACCCTCTACATTGTGTCTCATTTTATTCTGTCATGCATTCATTCAAAAATTAATAAAGCGCAGCTTAGTCCCGTTCAAAGAATCCATCATGCTAAAGAATTTGAATCATAAAGGGTTTGAATACAAGTTTCAGACGGCTTGCCATTGTATTGCGTTTAGTTATTCTGGTTCTGTGAGGTTTGTTTTGCCTTGACATTTTTTTCTGCAGATTAGAATTAGATTTGGATGAGTGTAGGTTTGATAAAGTTATTTTTAGTCTTTGCAGGCTTTTATCGCTTGTTACAGTTTGCTGTTCTTGTTATGGTTTTAAAAATGAGATATAGGGTCAGACTATGCAAAAAAATTCACTTTCATTCAGATTTACATTCCATCACTTATATCTAAGTAAGCATGCCAGTTTTAGTTCATCCACACCCGGATGTTTCGCTCTAGTTATGCTCTGTCCTCCAAACCCAAAACTGCCTGTTTGTCCGGCCCACCTTCCTTGTTCTTGTTTCCGCTGCTTACCTGCTTAACAGATGATGTTTCTGTCATGAGGTCACACAAACCATCGCGCTCGCGGATTGTCCCTTCCCACAATTCCCATTCGAGCGGGTACCCCCACCGTCGCTCCGATTGGTCATTTCCCTTCACATGTCATAAAATCATCTTTCTCTCTGCGCAGGCACACAGTGAACAGCTATAATTGTGCATTTTATTTCATTTATAATTGTGCTCATTTTTAAACCTTTTAGCACAGTGTTTCTTGAGCTGGTCCTCAGGGACCCTCAGACAGCGCGTGTTCTTGTTCTCTCCCAGCAAAAGCGGGGACCGTCTGGGGGTCCCTGGGGATTGGGCTCCGAAACGCTTATTTAGCAGATGCTAAGACGAGTGCCAGAGCAGAATCAGCTAGTCCCTGAAGCAGATGGGTTTAAGGGTCTCGCTCAAAGGCTCACCAGTGATATGACTCTGCCAGCCATGTGATTTGAAGTGGAAATCGACACAAAGTCACAATCATTTGAATCTTCCTCGGTCCACATTGGGCATGTTTATTAAGATTGAATGTCTCTGTAATCTGTGGGAAGAAGAGTTATATCCAGACCTGCAGTAACATTCAAGAGCCAGTATAACTGGTGTCTTTCAACTTGCGTTTGGGAGGAATGTAGACATATCATTGTGCTGTGTGTAGGCAGGACAAACAAAATTCACCTATATGTAAGTCATGGGAAAAGAGCGGCTCCACACGTGTAAAGGATCAGGAAACCGGTTTCGGAAAGATCATCGTTTAAACGCGATAATAAGAGGTCAGCCCCTGTTACAGCGAAAGGTCACGGTTTCCACGGTGACTTAACAGAAAAAGGAAAATAGCCAGGCTTGGTTCCTCTTGTTCTTGTGTACCGTGCTTAACTAAAACCCATAGATAAGATGATTTCAGTTTCTCTGCTACACAACAAAGGATACTTACTAATCTATCCAATTTACCATGGGACAATGAAAATCCTCCACGCTTCTCTTTAGCTGCCAAAAAATGTGAAAAATGTGGCCATGACTTTGGGTGGAAGGATTCTCATTTCCTCATTCCGGTCTCCTTTGATTGATGTCAAAATAATTCTATGGGAAATTACTCTCACACTTACATGTGACTCGGTTAGGAATGTGTGTGAAGCTGATGTGAATTATAACCACTGTAATAAAAATGTTTAAACAAATATCACCTGTGAAGAACCTCATACCGTAAACAAAACATGTTCATTTTAGTTATGTAGGAGAGCCGGAAAATATTTTACAGCAAAGAGAAAAACTCTTGTTTATTAGATACGTATTTCACATTGTGAAAAAAAAACTCACTTGTACAAAACTGTTAAAATGCAGTAGTCAAAAAAATTATCTAAATAAGACAAAACTGAAACATATCCATACTGACACATTTCATCTTTTTGCATTTCTTTGTATGTGCATATTGTCAAACGGGAGAAAGACAATACACAACTACAACCTCTCTTTTTCAGAACAGGCGTCGAGGACTGTAGGGTGGGGGGGGGGGGGGGGGGACTGAACCACCCAACAAAAAATATGTGTTCTGGGATTCATTGTTGACTGTTTCTATGGGAACTCTAGTACAGAATGAACCCCCAACCCCTTAGCTGATGGCAAAGATCTGAAGTACAGCATGAAGAAGGTTGGGGCTTTCTGTGGGTAAAAACACGCTACAATTTATAAATCAATACTTCAAAGTATCTCCAGAAACCCGAGAGGCAGAAGGGCCCACTCATTTCTCTTTTTTGTAACCCATGTTGTAACATTTTTTTATCATGACTACCTATGACCGTCTTTTTAAAACAAATAAAAATTACTCGTCTTCACAAATTGTGTAAAATTTCACCGTTATAAATGTGAGATCGAGGTTGTGCAGTTGATTTGCAAATAACGTGCTGCATTTCTGCTTATGGTTAAGTTTTGAGCATGCCTGCAGACCTACTTCCAGATAATGAGCGAGTTATAGAAGTTGACAAGTCCAATACTACAAATGCTGGTGTATATTTACACATATACACATACATACTTTTTCCCCCCATTTCCTCTTTGGATCTTGAGTTCTTTTTTTTTTTTTTTTTTTTAAACACACAGTTCTGTACATTTATGAATTGGTGACATCTACAGTAACTCTGCAGTTAGGGTGAGATGAGGGAGGATCAGCAGGTCATAGTTAGGAGCGGCTGTATGTCACTTAACACGATGGGAAGACGTCATACTACAACACCAGCCTAGAATACACATAAGGAACACTATGCGGCTGCTCTCTCTACACATTCGCAGTGTCGCTGTTCGTCTCCTCCTGGGCCTCAAATCAGAAGGGCCGCAGCCCACATGAGCTACGACCCGCACTGATGCCAGCACTATATGGTTCACACTCCCTGCTCTTAAGTCAGCTGTGCTTCCTCTCATTGGCTGCCACTGAAGGCCTTGCAGGTCACCTGGGCTGTTAATCTCCACCCCAAACCATTCAGATCCTGAGATAGTCCGAGAACCTTTCAGCCACCCACGTTAGGGCAAATAAATAAACCGCCCACCCTCCCACTAAAACCCCAAAAACAGTTCCCACTTCAGAGAAACTCAACATGTGCAAAGGAGCCCAATCCAGAGGACTCAAGGGCCATGCGTGTTTATGTAGCGACAGGCCAAGCATCCATTCCGGAATGAAAGCAAACAATAAATTAAAGTTGAAAATAAAAAAACAGCGAAAACAAAAAGAGACATTTCATTCTCATAAATAAAACACCTTTAAAGCTAAGACTTAAAGACTTAAGACAAGCATTTTCTTATTGTTATGTTGCATTATAAAGAAAATAGTACATTTCCTTTAATCGCGGCTAGTGTCCGCCCCGAGGGGGTGATGGCCCCATGGACTTCCCTCCGAGTCTCCCTGCTGGATCCTCACTCTGGAGGACGTGTCAGGGCATGTTTTGCTTTTCTCCCACGATGCAGCTGGCATTCACACTCTGGCCCGTCAGAACTTCAGGCCGCAGCAATCACAAATTTTACATGTCCATGCACAACTTTGTCTTTTTTGGTGGGGGGGGAAAAAAAAAAAAGAAAAAAAACTTGTCCATCTCTTCCCCCTCCCCCACATGTGCTTCCCAAAAGGGGCAGATAAATGATTATCCTCACCCTTAGTTCCCAAAAAGGAGGGGGGAATCGATCCTTCATTGAATCCACTTTGTGGTACAGCTTAAAAACACACACTGCTTGCAAGCGCCCATCTATCCCGAACAACAACAGTTTTTCCTTCATAGTTTGTCCCGTGCAGCAATTTGCTATTATTGAAATTAATTTTGCAGTGTGAGAAAATCTGCAGTATTGAACTGATGCCAAATTCATGCCATGAGCTGAAAAATATACTGTCTGG
>JAODKE010000125.1:10386917-10399775 GCA_026779605.1 Mormyrus hasselquistii
CCTGTTTTTGGGTAAATACCAGGAGCAGGTGTGGCTCATCAGAAGCCAGGTAGGATAGAAAACCTACTGGATAGTAGATGTGCAGGACCGGAGTTGGAGACCCCAGATTTAGACTGATCTGCTCCATTTTCATTAGCTGGGCTGGCTTGTTGGCCCACTAGGTGGTGCTGTGGTCTCCGTCTCCAGTGCAGTAGGTTTGATTCTTACTCCTGTGTGTGTGTGTATATTACATTGGTTGGGCCAGAATACCCCGCAATGTGATAAACATGGAACTTTTTACCTTGTGGGGACCGAAAGTGTCCCTAGAACAACCTGTTTTATAAAAATGCCGAAAAGTCTTGCATTTTGTTTGGTTACTTATGGTTAAGGTTGTCATAGTTGGTATTACGGTTATGCCCATAGAAATGAATGGAGAGTCCCCACAAATACATAATTAGAAACATATGTGTGTGTGTGGAGACGAAATATGCAGTGAATCAGTGCATTTTAGTGACCCTTACTATTTGTGTGTGGCCTCCTGTTCAGGGTGTCTCCTGCCTGGTTCCCCCCCCGGCTCATCGTCTCACTGTTCTGTATAAGACAAACAGATGCTGGATACCAGGGCTTCTCAAACTTTTTGGTCGAAGGTCCCCATCAGATTTTTGTTCAAAGTCAGAGATCCAGAACAAATTTCAGTAACAAAACATCATTCCATGAACTTTAATAAATTAACAACAGCCCCCAATATGTAACGGCTCTGATGCTCCGTCATGGGGGGGGATTATGAGTTAGACCAGGATCCAGGCTCTGATATATATCCTTAATTCTATGGATTCTCCCAATTCCAGCATATTGATGAGCATGACTGTTTGACATTTCGTACAGTAGCAGGCAGGAATATTATGTCCAGTGTCAAATGTAGCATTTCTACTGAAATGTTTGTAATCTAACTTCTTTCCTTTTTCTCTTTGCAAGACGTGGGATCCCAGCTGAACCCTTGTTTATTGGATACTGCAAAAATGAGTACAGAGGCTTGTAGGTCGTCCACACTACAACAATCACTATTCAGTATGATCAAATCAATGTTCTGCTTGTGCAGTTTTTATCATGTGACTTTGAAAACATTTTTCAAATTCTATGAACAAGTCAATTGTACATTACTTACTGTGATCTTTCAATTGCCACAAATAATTGGAAATAAAAAAAAATTATAGACAAGTGCTGGAAATGGACTGAAATCCCTGAATTCACTGAAACTGGGTTATTGGTTAAAGACCCTTCAAGTATTTTATTGTATGTGGTAATTTGAACGCTGAGGCTTTGGATGTTCTGCATAAACATGCTTGGTAACTCTCTGTCCAGCATCTAGTAAGACATACGCATCAGGCTTTGAGCCCTGGCAGCGTGTTAACAGGCTCCTGGGGTCACACAGGGTTTACACGGAAGTCGGGGTCCTCTGCTGGGTGAGAGCACACTGGTGCTGGCAGGCCTCAGCCTCGCTGCTCTCACAGCAGGCCTGCCATCTTGTTGACGAGGGTGCGCTGCTGCTCCGCACTCATGGCCGCGTAGCTGTCCAGCTGCAGGGTGAAGGTGGCAGTGCCTGACGTCAGCGTGCGCAGCACGGTCGAGTAACCCTGCAGATGACACGGCCTTTTTCAGTCGCGCGATGCTGGGCCTATTCCGCCATTCACACGAATGCATATGGTCGCGTGACTTTACACTCGATCCACTTAGATACGAGACGTTACTCGCGCCCTGAACCTGTGCTCCACTCACCATGGTCTCCGCCAGCGGCACAGAGGCCAAGACCACCTTGCTGTCCTGGCGGCTCTGGATGTCCCGCACACTGCCGCGCCTCTGTGCCAGGTCCCCCAGCACGGCACTCAGGTGGCTCTCCACCATTGAGATCTCCAGGCTCATCAGCGGCTCCAGCACCTGCCCCCCTGCCTGCTTCATGGCCTGGGGGCAACAAATAAAGTCTTTGGCCCCCTGGTCACCACCTCGGACTATGATGTTAATCTCTTTCTAGTACCAAACCTGCTATAGTGTATATCAACCTACACAAAACACAAGCTTTTCAGGATGGATAATATATCATCACTGTCTGATGAAAACCACATATGTGTTTACTTTTTGATAATGGTGACTTTTACTGTAGGATGAAGACACATGTTCTCTATCTACTGATAGCATTTGACACCTAATAGACCAATGAAAAGGTGTTTTATGAAGTCAGAATTTAACTAGTATTAAGGTTTGTACTAGATAATGTTTGTATTCATGGTGATCGTTTGTATGGATTACTTTATATTAATCTTAACACTGACAGCTAACATCATTGATAATTGTAAATATATAAAGCGAGATTAGCTTGTATCTTGTTGACACTGACATATTTGCTTGATTATGGTGCACATTTGTCATGGCATTATTTCAATATCTCACCCTTTATTTTCATCCAGATTTACATAAATTTCTCACTGAGTATTGACTCCTGTATTGACAGGCGAGTTGAACCACATCCATAAAGCCTCCTTCAGCACATCCCAAACACCTTCAATGAGGTTTAGGTCACAGCTCTGTGGTGACCGAGTCATACGTGAAAATGATTCCTCATGCTCCCTGAACCACAATTCGAACCCAATGAATCTTGGCATTCTTGTCCTGGAATATGCCCATGCCAGCAGGGAAGAAAAAATCCATTAATGATGGATGGAGGTGTAACCTGGCCAGCAGATTCAGGTGCTCAGCTGACTTCACTCTATTGCTGGGTGGCTGTGATAATGATCCAGTCATTGGCTCCCAAGTGTTTCAAATGGTAACTTTGTTTTTTCTGGGCGGTGTATACACAGCATGCGGTATGTTCTAGCACTTCATAAGTAGTATTGAACACCCCTTAGCTGCCCATTGTTAGCATAAAGGCTATAAAACAGGCGTTACTGAGGATGGGATCATGCTAAATGCAGTGAGACTACAACACGACCAGACGGCAGTCTGTCTCTGCAGAGTGACACAATGCGACAAGAGCCTGGTAACCTTGGTGACATTTAGCATTGAGCGTGCAGCTCCTACCTTCAGCATGCAGCGGGACACGCACGCCGACACCATGGCCGCGGAGGTACCGGGTTGCGCGCTGACGGCCTGCACCGCTGTGGAAACGCCCTGCACGGGGAACCCCAGCAGTGGACCTGGGTGCGACAGGGTCTCATGACAACTGCTTCAACACCAAAATCGATCAATAATTCATCACCGCAGTTTGCAAATGGACATGGGGCGACAATGAGTATCGATGTCACATAGCCATGGAGACGGCGGATTCTGTTACCTTGGAGATAAGCGCTGTGTATTCCATTCTGCACAGCATCCTTGATTTCAGCTGCCAGCTGGTCCCCCGCACCCTCCTCAAAGGCCACATCGCTGGTGGCTTCCTCCTGGGGACTGACTTCCAGGCTCACCGTCACCACATGTCGCCTGTCTCCCAGCGTTCGGTCTAGGGTGTCTGAAGTGTTGCAGGGTGTGTGGTTTCAGGAACAAGTATGGCAGATAAATGTGGAAAGGCAGGTAATTGCAAGAGGCCTACCTGTGCTTGATGCTGGCTGGAGAATGGTCTCCCTGTAGGCGACCTGCAGAGGGCCAAGGTAGGTGTTGATGCCATATTCTCTCCTGATTCGGTCGTGGATGATCTCGATGTGAAGCTCCCCCATGCCACAGAGGATCGTCTGGGGGCAGACGGTGTATGCAGAGAGGCAGAGAGCACCGTGAAGGACACCGGCCACGTACTCTGCTCCCGTCCCTTTCGGCAGAGAGCCTAAGGTGACCATCACTCAGACCAGAGGTTTCCGGGACAGTTTTTCCCCAGAGGCAAGTTGGCTGCTTGGATTAGGATAATTATGCGCTAAATGCTGTGACTCTGACACTTTATGTATTCTCTGGTGTCTGATTTATATGTGTATGGTGTTCATCTACAGTGCTGTTGTCCTTATTGAGTCAGAAAGTTCAAGCCATGTCATAACATACAATAACAAACTTTACAGGATTCCAAGGTTGGGTTTTATATTGCGTTTCCAAAACAAACTTATCTGTGTATGTTTTATCGTGGACAATTATGTTAAATATTAATCTAGTTTTGTTACTGTGGCCAGAATGTGGCAAAGCCAGACAAATATAAATGTTTCAATATGTAAATTAATATCCACCAGAGGGGGCCATTTCAGGTCCAGAAAGTAAAAATCCAAACCAGGATTTTGTTTAAACCAACCAATTGAACATAAAGAGTCACAGTCACAGAGACTCAATTGGTTGGTTGAAACAAAATCCTGGTATGGATTTTTACTTTCTGGACCTGAAATGTCCACCTCTGATATCCACTATAACTTTACTAATATACTGCACTAAGCAAATATATAAAATGACAAACTTTTATTATTCTATGAAAAGACCAATACATAACATGCTGAACTAAAACAGAATACCGGTATACATTAAATCATGCTAAACAAGTATTCTGCTAGAAATCTTTTAGAACTGAATACAGTTGCACCTCTTATCCAGTAACATTGAGACTAAACTGGCACAGGAAAGGGGATCTTGCCAACTAGTACTATTACAGGCCAGTTTAGAAAAAAAACACAATTATATGAGACATTAAGATATTTTGAAGATTTACATGTTTAGATTATGGTACTGAAAAATTGCAGTGCTATGGGTGCCCTCTAGTGGCTGATCATGGAATAAACCATAAAAAACTGCTTTCTGAAGGGAGTTTAGGGCTGAAACTGAAATTCCAAACATTGCTGGTACTCTGAGTTTTATGGTTGTTTGAGTGCCGTTTATGTGAGGCTGTATCTTGATGCTGAAGCACGTATACCCACCTGTCCAGAGTCCGGGTCTGTTTTAACCTTGAGACTTGGGTCTTCCCTCTGAAGACAGGTCAAAGCATGTTCAAGGTCTTTAAAAAAAAAAAAAAAATGATTTCGTTACATTTAAAGAACTGCATAGAAAGGAGGAGAAATCTAGTTCCGACTACCTGAAGAGAACTTGGATTTTGTAAAAAAAAAAAAAATTGATGATGTCTAAGCCAGTGATTCCCAACCCAGTTCTCAGGGAACCCCGGACAGTCCACGTTTTTGCTCCCTCCCAGCTTAGGAACACTTAATACCTGGTACAGGTGCGCTGGGAGCTGAGAGGAAGCAAAGACGTGGATTGTGGGAAACACGGCCTAAACGTGATCAGGTACCTACCTGCTTGCTTGGACATAGTTGGGGGTTCAATGGTGCAGAAGAACACTGGGTCTGGGACCTCCACACCAGCCAGGATCAGGTTTCTGGGCTTCTCATCTGAGCCTGCAGGCTGCTGCTTCTCGCCCAGCGCCTGGCGGGCTGCTGCAGATGCAGATGCCTTGGAGGCCACGATAGTGTCCCCTGTGACAGTCTAGGGTGGTGGGATGTGACAAATAAGGCATCTATTTGCTGAAAACTTTACCAACGATGATGAAGGGGGGGGGGGGGCGAGCCAAAGGGGCTGACCTGCTTAAGGCCAACCGTCAGGGCGATGTTTCCAGCCATGAGGGAGGGGATCTCCACGTGCTGGTCTGCAAACGGCACCAACAGGCGACTCATCCGCTCCCTGGAGAGGCGCACAAGCGCAAAGAGGCCCCTAGCATCTGGATGATCACCACACACCTCCACATGCAGTCAATGAAATATTGACATGTGACTATATTAGGAGATTAAGTATCAGATACCTTTTAAACATTGATTGCTAAGTAATTTCTTCACATAAATACAAGGATATGTAATGGGATTCATTCCCATACAGCAAACCAGTCCCATGTCAACAGAAGTTGTTCAGTCATTTAAATAGAATAACCCTGCAGCCAAGTGATTTCACAATGAATATAAATTGAATGAATATTCAGCTTGAGTACGTCAATGAGATATTAGCTTCATTTATTGCAGGGAAACGTGTCGTACGTGTTGTTCCTGTTGATGTTGTAAACGGCAGATTGGGTTTTCATCGTGCCTGAGTATATGCGGACAAACACCAGGGGCCCCCGCTGTTTATCATGGACCACCTTGAACGCCAGGGCACAAAGGTCATCATTGTACCATCGCCTACAAGGCGAGAGAGAAAGAACAGAGCAGAGGCTTTGATGAGGAGGGCGGAATCTGTGTAGAGCTGGGGCACCGGCAGGGAGAGCGGGCGCAGACTCACAGCGCGTCGTGGTGGCGCTCATCGGGTGCCGGGAGGTAGGCCATGACGGCGTCGAGCAGCGGCTGCACTCCCTTGTTCCTCAGGGCACTTCCACAGAGCACGGGGACGCCCTTTCGTGACAGGGTCACCCGTCGGATCGCCTGCTGCAGCTTGACACAGACGCGCCGTGATGGCTGTACTCACTGCAGTGTAATTTACGTGCCTTTACAATGTTATGGATTAGTCCCACTACTCAAGGGATTAACCACACGAGAGTGATGATACTCGGTTTTCTGCTGTTATGTTTGACCCACAGACATTAAGAACAAAGGTCAGCATGGCCCTCGGACGTCCTTATACTTATAAACGGTCCAGTCGCATGACTTGGGGACGTCTGTGTCACATCACCGCTTACTTTTCCAGGTGGAACAGCGTCAAAGTTGTCGCCAAACTCCCCCAGCAACAGCTCAGCAAACTCATCGTCCAGGTCTGCAACCTGAAGAAGTCACTTAACGTGAATTTCTTTTCGATATATTCTTTACGTTACACCATTAACAGAAGGAATCAGAGTGACGCAAAATCTCTTTTAATACAAATATGAAGATGATTCAGGAGTTACTTAAAAAATGAGACCAGCCTATCTCCCAAAAGGATATATGGTATTACAGCTGTAATCCCAGCCAGAATTGCAGGAAATTTTCAGCAGAATTATTAACTTTCCCGTTTTGCTCACCTGTTCAATCAGGTTACTCCTGGCATCCCTGACATTCCTCAGGAATTCTGGGTTGTCTGATGCGTCCAGGGGTTTTGTCTCGAATACTCGACCGTCACCATCAGACTGATGCCATGTCATTTGCTGACTGGTGATTAAATCAACCAATCCAGTGAAGCCTTTACCTCTGCCAATGGGCATCTGCAGGACCAGTGTTACTAATTTCCAGGTTATTTCAGTAAGACAAGGCAGCAGTGTATTAAAATCAGTAAAACTTCTCTCTCACATGAAATCAGAATATCTTCTGCATCTTTTCTTCATTCACGATGTAAACATTCAGAAACAGTTCAAGACATAAGAATTCATTTAGTTTCTTTGGCATTCTAAAAATAGTGAATAATACCTGAACAATGACTGGATTGGCTTTGAGTTTCTTCTTTATGCTCTCAACCGAATCTGTTAAGCTAAAAAAAAGAAAAAAAAAAATCGTGACTTGACAATCGTGACTTGACAATCGTGACGTTTTTAGAATTCTTTTTCTAAAAAAATATTTCAATGGTCTGTCGATTTTTTAATATTGTAACAATTTATATTTTCACATGTAATAAATGGTGATTAAAGTCATGCTTGATTTGAAAAGTTATCAGTACAAGTTAATTGATATACGCAGTTATGGCTGTGAAATAACAAAACAGTAACTGGAATTAATGACCGAAACGTGAATGTGATGAAATGAAGGGGGAGGTCAGATGTCAGTGGTTAGGGGTCAGACCTGGCTCCCGGTTTGTCCATCTTGTTCAGGAAACAGATTCGCGGCACATGGTGCCTGTCAGCCTGCCGCCACACCGTTAGGGTCTGGGCCTGTTGTCACCCCACAACACGGATACACAGACATTGAAATGTCACATTTCAATGGGCAGTCAGCATCTTAGAGGTTACACACAAGGGCTGACGACTCCCAGATTTGGCCCAGATATAACCCACTTAATCTGAATTACCCAGGACACTGCACAGCTGCATCAGTGGGAAAAAAACAAAAGTGTAAAAGCATCAACTACCTGATCAAGTAACTAAAACTACCTTTGTTGCCGTCATTCAGTGTTTACCCAAAAAATCTACCATAAGTGGAGGTGAGTGGCAGTGAAACACTGTCTTGGATCTACTGCATATCCACGGTAACGCCAACAAACACGTAGATGATGTTGAACCTGACCATATTGGCTCCACCCACCTCCACTCCGGCTGAAGCATCAAACACAGCCACGGCCCCATCCAGGACCCGCAGAGCTCTCTCAACTTCCAGTGTGAAATCCACGTGCCCTGAAAAACCGCAGTATAGCACGTGCTTATCACAACACGAAGTTCCATGGCTGGCCCAAGTCGCAGTCACATGAATGTCCACCAGGGGGCAAATTTTAGTAATTAATTAATTAAGCAAGCGTTAAAGCTGCAGCTGTCGCTAAACTGAAAGTGTAATTATGGTCTGCCTGGGGCTAAAACAGGAAGGTAACGTGAAGCTTAAAAGACAATGAACAGTTGTACACGAAAACTTTTCCCTTCTTTCAGGTTGTTTCCTCACTGCTACCTGTCCTCTCAGGCACAAAGAGTCCATACCGGGGGTGTCTATGAGATTGATCCTGTGGTCCTTCCAATCGAAGGTGACTGCAGCAGACTGTATTGTGATTCCCCTCTCCCTTTCTTGAACCATAAAATCTGTTACAGTGTCTCCATCATCAACATCTACAGTAAAAATAAACATGCCATTATTTCATCAAGGAAATATTAATAAAAACAGAACAATTGCAATTAATGGAGCTATACATCTATATGTGGATACTTTGCATTCATTTTTAAAGTAAATTTTCCATTTATCTACCCGCCCGTTTTCAAGTCCAGTTCAAGTTTACAATTCTGCATTATTAACGTCATCCGCTTGTTTTCATATTTCAGATCAAATTAAACAAAATGGTAACACATTACTGTGGTTATGAACTTTAACTGAAGAGCTCCAGAGCCCAAAAAGCTTTTAATTACTGAATTCTTAAGCAAGATACTGTATAGTTCTAACACCCAGCTGTAACACGTATAAGGATTCACCCAGCTTTGGATGAAAGTTAAACTATTAAACATAAAATAAACACAAATGATGATTCAGAATTTTGGGGACTCAATATAAGCAGTCTGAGTATTTTGTTTGCTGTATATCTTGGTTCTAAGTGGTGCCCGCACCTCCCAATGACCGGGTATATCCTGAGTAATACAGCATTCTCTCTGTGGTGGTGGTCTTCCCTGCATCAATGTGAGCCATGATACCAATGTTGCGGATTCTACAACATAAGTAAGAGCAACAACCACCTGTTTAATGAAGACAAGTACCAGGCCTACCAAACAGGTTTCATGAATCACTAAAGTAACCAATCTGATCATAGTAATAGATAAGAAGTGTGTTATTACAGTGAAAATAATGGTTTACACCGTGTCTGATCTCTGAGCACAGGAACTTATCGAAACAAAAGTCTCATCAAAGTGGGAGAAAATGTAATACATCATATATCACTAATCATTCATACAAGTTTGATATCAGAATTGCAATATAAATTTCATGATGGATTGGTGTTTGCAAATAATGCACTTCATCAAGGAAAACATGGAAAAATAACTCTGGTGTTATCACAGCTACTTTACAAATTCAACTCAAAGATAAGCCATTTGAGAAATATTACAGCAACTTACTTTGATATATCCGGATTGACCACTGATCGCACTGACTTAACATCATCTGTGAATCATAGTAACATTAAAAATATAATCCATATGTCCAGCTATATAATGTTAATAGCATTAAATATAATACCTGATAGTTCATATTGACGTGCATATCACATAAGGACAACATTCATACATACCTGGTAGAAAACTGTAATTTCTTTTTCCTTGTAACCTCCACCTGCACCATGTTTGAGCTCTAACCTTCCAACAGTGAGAACACTATAATAAGAATAATAATACACAATGGGAGAGAGAAATATATAAATCAGTAATATGACACCTCAAAAGTCTACTCATGGTTACCACGGTAAAGTCTATGGTCTACCTTACCACATCAAGTATAGCGGCAGAGTTTAGGGTCTTTGCCACCGCTGTTGTAAGAGGCATCATCAGTCACAGGTCACTTAAATAGAAAATATATATCACAAATTGACACGGACAACAAAAAACTGGTTCGTTTTCACTTCACGACTAGATTTATGACAATGACGCAATAGACCCAATCTGTCGACAAACTGTCCGATGTAATTATTTAAAGATGTGGATACTTCTAAGCAGTTAAATGAGGAATCTATAAGCTGCCAATGCAATTCACCTGACCTCATCTCACTCATGTGAAGCGGTGCACTCTCGAAAAATTTCTCCATACACTGCTCTTTTGGTTCCGGAACTTTGGCCTTAGATATTTTGAAACCGTAATGAGGAAATTGATTATATATCATTAAAATATTTTATATGTATAAGAATAGACTATGTGACAGTTATTGTCATGCATTAAGTGTTTAAAGAAAAAGGCTAGTAAATTTCGTTTTTTACAATACTCCATACTTCCGGTATTATTGGACAAACCGGACGCTTTTAGCTGTAGCACTTCCTTTTATGTACGGGCTCGGGAAAATAACATCAAGAAACCCGAGTTACGCTTGGAAATACATTATTCAAACATTCAGACAACCATATCATCCTAATTTCACTACATTCGATTTTGTAACACACAAGCTTCAACATGGTAAGATGGATCTAAGTTTACATATATCTTTATATGAATATTTTACGCTTGTTCGTTAACACGTGTTTCTGTAAAGACTAACGCGTTTCAAAAGTTGTTTTAACAGGTAGCTAACCTTATGGTGTTTTCTTTCAAAGCGGTATAAAACTCTTTTTAAAGTAATATTGACATGGTAAATTTTTGACATAATAAGCATATTGGTAAAGAATTGTCAGTAGAAGGATATGAATATGAAATCCATAGACCCGCCCCTTTATTCGTGGTTATTTATTACTTTTCTAAACTGTTGTCTGCTTAGGCTCATACGTCGACAACTTATTCATCAAGGATACACAAAGCGAAAGAATTTAAGTAATAACACTAGAATAAAAGATTTGAACGTAAATTATCAGGAGTACTATAATTGATGTTTGAATCTCAAATAATGAAATATGAAAATTATGTTGCCCCACGTTCAACTCTATCCTGAATGGCATGATCGAGTCCTGTATTTAGTTTGCTCTTTTAAAATTAATATAACATGGAATGTTTACGACCTAGTGAAGCTTTCACAGGTACTTCTGTCCCTTATAATTCAAAAGATCTGTTCTGTTCCATAACATACCACATCATGTTTTATACTTGCTTTTAAGTTATGACGAGGGACTTGTTTACTTGATCCACATTGATTCTGTACCTTGATTCATCCCCTTACAGCCCCAGAACGAGCACATTGAGTTACATCGCAAAAGGCATGGCTATCGGCTGGACCACCATGAGAAAAAGAGGAAGAAGGAGAGTCGAGAGGCCCATGACCGTTCACATAAGGCCAGGAAGATGATTGGCCTGAAAGCCAAGCTTTACCATAAGCAGAGGCATGCTGAGAAAATCCAGATGAAAAAGACGTGAGTTTCTTTTTCATAAAATGTTCCATGTGCTGATATTCATTTTACTTCATTCATGACGCATGTCTTCGCATCCTTAACCTGAACTACTTTGAGAAAATAAGTGAGGCCTGGGGCCAGAGAAGCATTACCATGGTTAAATGCCCGTGATTGTCATTGCAGCATCAAAATGCATGAACAACGGAAAACTAAACAGAAAAATGATGAAAAGACCCCGCAGGGAGCTGTACCAGCCTATCTGCTGGACAGAGAGGGCCAGTCACGGGCCAAGGTGCTCTCTAACATGATCAAGCAGAAGAGGAAAGAGAAGGCCGTAAGTATCCTAAGGAGCACGGAATCTGCCTGCAGGACCAGCCCAGCAAATGAAAGGCCAAGAGCAAATTGGCTTAGTTTTTCCCCTTTGTTTCTTTGTTTTATAGGGTAAATGGGAAGTCCCACTGCCCAAGGTGCGAGCTCAGGGAGAGACAGAGGTCTTCAAAGTCATCCGCACAGGGAAGAGGCAAAAGAAGGCGTGGAAGAGGATGGTGACGAAAGTCTGCTTTGTCGGAGATGGATTTACTCGCAAGCCGCCGAAATATGAAAGATTTATAAGACCCATGGTAAGGTGATACAAGAGCATTACTGCTCTGCAAAGCACACAAGGCAGAGCATGTGTTATGATTATCATTATAGTGTTATGAGCCTGTATGTCTACGTCTGTATGTGTACGTCTGTACGTAGGGCCACGGAGCAGGTCATTGACATGCTGTCTTTTGTAGGGTTTGCGTTTCAAAAAGGCACATGTGACACATCCTGAGCTGAAGGCCACATTTTGTTTGCCCATCCTGGGTGTGAAGAAGAACCCTTCCTCTCCCCTGTACACATCGCTGGGAGTGATCACAAAAGGCACAGTCTTGGAGGTCAATGTCAGCGAGCTCGGTCTGGTCACACAGGGCGGGAAGGTCATCTGGGGTGAGTGTCTCTTGGGGTCAGCATCTTGGAGACTGATGGTATCTGATGGTACTCATGATATCATAGCTACCAGCAAACCTCATTGGCAGATGATTAGCCTTCTGTCAAAGGAAAATTTTGAACATAAGATGCATTATATAGGGTCAATTCCTCAGGTTTCCCCTCAGGATTCTTTAGTGCTGTACTCCCTACTACAAAAAGCAATTTCTGGCAACACTTTACTTGAGGGGGCACAAATAACTTAGTAACTCAGTTACTACTCAAGTACAAATCATGAGCAAATACAGCAACTGCATGAAATACATGAATCGTCATGATTTATTAATGATGAACAGACATGGGATCAGTATGTAACTAACACT
>JAODKE010000125.1:10399875-10432530 GCA_026779605.1 Mormyrus hasselquistii
GTTACTGGTTAATTAATACATTAAGTAAGAGTGCACTACTACAATATTTGTGCCCCCTCAAGTAAAGTGTTACCCAATTTCTCTTAATACTCATCTTTAATTTGGATATTATTTGAGGTCCTGCTATTGACATATACATTGTTTGGTGGGGAATCACCTGAAGTATAACATTAATCATGTTTTGATTTCCCTTGCAGGTAAATATGCACAAGTGACCAACAACCCAGAAAATGACGGCTGCATTAATGCAGTTTTGCTTGTATAATGAACTCATGTTGAGCTGCAGTGGAGCCCAGGAGAGATGCTAAAATGGAACAGGACTAATTACTCACAGCAAGCATTCAGTCTGTTTAATTGTATAGGCCAAAATGCTTTATGAACGTTTGGGGATGGCTTGTGAAAAATAAAGGCTTTTCCAGACGAAGTACTTGTTAAAACATGAAGTATTATTCCTTCTGTGTGACCTGATGGTTTTATAGAGATAAAAAAATAACCAGTGACAAGCAACATCACATGGATACAAATATCAACTTTGTTTCACTTAAATCTTGGAATCTGAAATTGATGCTTATTGTTCTTGTGTATTATGGTTTTACAAAAAAGATCAACTAAAGAAACAAGGAAGTGCTCAGTGACAGAAATCTTTATTTCCTAAGAATAAGCAAGAAAATGGAATGTATGTTTTCCTATCTTTACCAAAATGTTACTTGAACAGTTCATGATTTAATTTGCTCAGGTACAGTTTTACAGCCCCTGTCCCAGATTTCAAACATGACCGGTGGAGTTTGTTTAGGATCTTCCATTTAGACCACATTTAAATAAATTTAACTGATGTCTAACATTTCATCATAGAAATGGGAGTATGAATACATACAATCTACTTTTCAATTACTTTTTTTCCCACCCCATTCAAAATAATGCCAAAGTCAAATGAACATGAAAGTTGTATCTGAACATTTGAACATTTTCTAAAGGGGCACATACAGGATTTACTGGAATGTGGTTTCAGTCACTGAAACAAATTGGTACCAATAACATATTTGGTGCCAATGAAGCAACATTTAAAGCCCTTGTATAGTTTACTGAATTATTTAAAATACATATAAAAGTGAGCAAAGGAGTATTAGTATATACTGATACACCAACTTATAAAGGCCCAGGTTTATTTTTCGGTTTTCTGAGAATCCTTTCTGTGTACAAATATAACAGTATCAAGCCCAAAAATCAAGTGATGAATACAGGGGAAACAGTATCCTTTAATGCGACTATTTAAACAACCAGTCGTTCCTGGTGAATTTCAATTGAATGTGTGTGCTATGCTGAAAGCGTATTTGCAACAGGACCGTGAGTTAAATATATGCCACGTCTATCCAATGTGATGAGTAATTGATAGAAAGAATAGAATGTGCCAGTTAAGACGAATATGAAAGATGGCACACCTCCAATATCAAATATCGATCCGTATGAGTTGTGTTCATGTTTTAAAAGTTGATTTAAAGCATTTCTCATACAGATCTAAACAAAAAAATCCACTTACTCTGGGTTTAATGGGCAATGTCATTTAAAATTTTACAGGCAGATCTACAATTTAAACAATACTCTTGCTAGTAACACACAGAGGGGGAAAGAATCCATTTTGGTGATATATAGAACTCTAGAGGTTACGTTTCTATTCTGTTGCCTTACAAATCCCTTATTTTTTGAGATTTATGTTAGCAAAGCAAATTTGCATTCAGTGCGAATATTTCTGCATCCCTTCCCTTTTAAAAACTGCTTGTTTGCATTTCTCTTCTTACATTTACCTCTGAACAAGTATACCTGCATCTTAATATATTCACATGGATTACTGAAAGTTTGCTACTCAGTTACATAACACTGCTAGAGGGTGTCAGTAGGCTTCTTTCAAAATTCTTCCAAAATTTCCTACTGGGATCAATAAAGTTCATCTTATCTGTGGAATAACACCCACAACGTCCCTGTTCTAACAAGTAAACATGATGTGTCCAGCATTGTCTTTGCGCTTCAAGAAGTACAAGGCATTACGCTTTTGATATTGATGAGATTAATCCAGTAGAGATTTAAGAAAAACTTCAAATGCTAACAGAACAATCTACATTAAAACAGCATGAGTCACCAAGCAGCATTGGATATAGTATCAAAAACAGTGGAGAACGACTACAGAATGGAAACAAAAAACATGTAAAAGCTTTTTAAACAACAACTTAAACCTTTATGAATAAGTGTATAATAAAGAAATGTGAACTCCCTTCCCCCATCTAATATAAAAACTTTCCCAATTTTTGTGGAAACCAAGCAACTGCCAAAACACAGCGGCTAGAAAGCTCTGCTAGAAAGTTCCCCCAGGCAATGCAGAAATAGCGCGTGTATCCCAGCACCCACAGTCCTGCTCTTACGTTTTGCTGCGTCGTTTCGGTTTGGGTTTCGATGGTGACTGGACCACCTTAGCTTTCCTCCTAAGTCCTCTCCTGTCCACCACTGGAGGCTCCTCTCCATCATCTGAGCTCTTCTCTGCTGCTTCTTCAGCATTTCTGGCCTTTTCTTCTTCCTCCTCTTCCTCATCCTCCTCCTCCTCCTCCTTAGGGACTCTCTCCTCAGCCATTTCTACCTTTTCCTCCACCATTTCCTCCTCATGCTCTTCCTCTGGTTCCTCGAATGCTTCCACTGGTTCTGCCTCATCATCACCAAGAGGTCTGCTCAGCCGTTTGGATTTGCGCATAGGAGGCGCTTGGATCACTCTGCCCGTCCTCTTCCTCAGAACTCTCATGTCCGAGACAGGAGGCTCCATCACATCGTCAGAGTCCTTCTCAGCATTGTCCACCTCGTCCCCAGTGGCTGCTGCCCCTTCATCTCCTTCAATCCCCTCTTTCATCATTTCTCCTGTATTCTCATCCTCTACACTGTCTTTTTGCACAACCGCCTCCAACATTTCTCCACTTTTCACACTTCCATCCTCTCCACACACGTCCACTTCTAACTCTTCCTGCTGTTCCATCTCCTCTGCCAATTCTTCTTCATTCTCATTCACTGGTAGCTGATAGGACACCTCCTTCAGGCCCACGAGCAGCACGGTATCCTGACTGAGATCATCTTCTGCTAATTCTACTGACGTGTCAGGAGTATCTTCCTCTACAGCTTCAGCTCCATGATGTGTTTTCTCCTCCGTCACCTTCCCACTTGATAGTATTTCGACAGGTATGTCCACTTCGTTAGACATATGTAAAATACTATGTTCTGTTGATCCTGGGTCCTTCTTCGTTTCAGCCTCTCTCACCTCTGCCTGGTCAGATGCCTTGTTTCTAGTTATTGCAGGAATCTGTTGCTTCATCAGAAGGTCCTCATTCACCACTGGTGATGTGGACTCCTCCTTTGACGAAGGGGCCTCGTTTTCTGCCTCTAAAGGAATCTCCTTTTCCACTGGTGATGTGGACTCCTCATTTGATGACGGTGCTTCCACTGTTATCTCTGGTGAATCCTGTACTTGTTTTTTTGGGGGACCTTCTGGTGATGCCGTTCTCTCTGGTTGTTCAACACTAGTATCTGTTGGTTCCTGCATATTTAAAAAAAAATATATATGTATAGCTCTTTGCCAAAAATTCTGGTAATAAATAAATTCAAAAAGTATAAGCAGAATTAGCTAATGCCTCAAATAATTAACATGAATTGCATGAATTGGTTTAGTTACTTTTCCTGCCAAAACACAAGTGTTACATTTTATTTTTCATTGCTTTGGTCAAGATTATGTACAGGTGAAATCTTAACTATACATCCAATGTTATCAAGTACCTTCTCCTATTCCAGAAATATGTGAAAATCCTTTAATCTGATTAAACCTGACAATAAGCTGGTATGGTAGAATCGCAGAGAGACAATTGAGCTTCATCAAGTACACAGACAAGAGATTAAATTTCTGCAGTGCAAGCAAGAGAGAGGATGAGACCTGTGTGTCAGAAGGGAAACCCTGACGCCACTGTTCAGCCAGTGAAAACAATAAGGGTACATCAGCAAGTCCGGGTTTAACATGCAGGAGACAGAAACGATCAGTACAGTATGTAAGACAGACCCCATGATGACAACAGTATGAAAAATTATTCAATGGGCACCGCTTACTGCTTTTTTTATCTGCTCTGAACTGCGGTAAAAATGTAAGGGATTGTTAAAGTTAATGTAAATATGAAGTTCTACATACAGTGGAAACCGCTGAGAATTGATCACTATAAGCAAATGATCATTAACAGATTTTTTTTTCTTCCTGTCTCAGGCAGATTTCCTTCTAATTGATATTTGTATATGAATATAAGAATGGACAGCATTGCTATTTACTGAATTTTATTGACTCTTTCAAAACACAGTACAGCTGTTTAAAACTAGTTTCAAAATTACAGTACTGCACAAATTAAATTACTGAACTGTACAACAGAAATATAGTACAGTATAAATATAGTATATATACACACACAGTACTGTATATAAAATGTAGCTTATTGTGGTTTCACAGCTGCATCTCGTTGGCTCATTTTTGGAAGTTTATCACAAGCTTTGATGAGTCTATATTTTTCATTGAGAGAAAATTACTTCCATTTCCCCCCCCATCAGGTTTTCTGTGTAGCTAGCCAGAAACAAGGCAAAGTGGGGCTATCAAAGTAAATTAAAGCAAAAGAAAAGAATTACTGTTAATTATTCCATATGTTGTCATGTACAAAAACCCCAAAATGAACATTCTAAGCAGACTAACTTGATTACTATAAGCAAATAATTTAAACAGTATTTGTACAGCAATGATTCTGTCCCAAGCTTTTGATCCATACAAGTGGCTGATCACTATAATCACTATAACCGTGATATATAAATATAACATCTTCTTTTGCATGCTGCCGAAACCAAAATGAGGGCAGTAAGGGGGAAGAAATGTGCACTTAGACAATGCTACTAGCCGTTTAATGAAAGCCATGTGAGCACAAGGATAATGACTCTCCTCCCCATTCTGTATGCTGGCGTTGCTGACGTACAAAATATCAGCGTTTAAAATAACAGGCCACAACTGCTCCTGAGGAGAAACTCCTCAAACAGCCTCGTGTTAAATGCTGAAAGCAGGACTCTGCTTGTGTGCGCCCAGCTTCATGAAGAGCGCGTGTCACTCTATACATACCTCATGCTCCGCCACCCCCTTGGCATTCCGGTGGCTCTCATCCTCCTGCTCCAGGCCACCGTTCTCCTGCAAAGCGGCTGGCTCCCTCGAACCCTCGCTCGTTTCCGATTCCACCTCCCCCACGCTGCTGGCCTGATCTCCGTTCACTTGCTCTGGCTCCCTCTGAAGCCCCGCCTCCTAAAAAAATGACACACCCCCCGCCGCCCCCCCGCATGCACAGGTTTGTGAAAATGACCTGGCTTCACCGATGTACCAGTTTGAAATACCTGAAATACCGTCACATGACGATTTAAAAAGGCTAAAATGTATTGTATTGTGCATCACACCATGCTGATTATGTTACGTAATGGAAAATACAGAACAATCAAACAGAAAGACCTCCTGAGTCTCTCCAAGTTAGAAAAATTTGTTAGTATAGTTTTTAAAAAAAATATCATTATTTTTCATTATTGTTATCATACTTGAAAAGATATGTTTGCAAGAAACCACATATGGTTAAATTAAATACTGTGTTTGGCCTCTTCAGACCCCAGAGAATGAATATCTAGTGGATATTTGTGACTTGTCTGTTCCTCACCCCAGCTTGAGCCTTGTCCTGGGTCTCCTTGTGCACTGGAGCATCTGAGGCCATAACCTCCATCCCTCCTACATCACCCTGTTCTTTCTCCCCTTCCTGCACCTCCTCTAGATCTTCAGAGCGGGTCACGGTCTCTGTTACAGCTTCCTCCACCCTGGCCACAAGCACGACGACGACCAAGCCAATGTTAACCTTTGCCAGCTTTGCTACTCACTAATTATGGGTAATTTGAAATCATTGCATTAAAAAAAAAAAATCACCTAAAATTATTAACAGTAACCAACATTTTGACAGCTATTTTGACAGACAAATAAAAAACTTAAATATAAAATCACATTAATCATTCATTAGTGAAATAGTAGATGAGTTCTATTCGTGTAAGACTGTATAGTGAGACCGATACAGCAACATGTAAATATCGAAGAACCTGTTAATTTTTTCTGGCAAAATCTCTTTAATGTCTTCTGCTTCCTCCCTCAGCCGCTTGCACTTGAATTCGCTACTTCTTGTGCACGTTGAAACTGCTGTGTCTTCAGCACCTGAAATGACACCAAGACAACATGATTAAAATGCACAAGATGCAAACATATTTAGGTGCTTTGGTTTAATGGTGACACCTGCATTCTTTAACTTGCACAGCATGGACATTTTTAAGGGATCTCACCAGCTCCATCCATCCATCCATCCATCCATCTTCAGCAGGTCAGTGTAATAAAAATACATACCTTTCGTTGGTATGATGTGCTCACTGAGGACTTCCACTTCTTTCTTTAAAATGAACAACAGTTTAAGGTTTGATAGTCCAAAAACCCAACAGTCCAAAAAACTGAAAATATGAAGACAAACCATGGATTCTGGAGACGTTTCTTCTTCCCTGAATATTTCTATCGCTGTTACATCTTCATTTAGCAACTCTGCTCCTGAAGAAGGGTGATCGCCTTCCATGGATCACAGAACAATATTCTTATTATCATCACTTTTAGAAAAATGTCAGCAGTACAGATAATGTCGCTGGACTTGGAGAGAGACTACCTTCCACAGACATCTCCTGAATCTTACTGGCCACCCTGGACCTTTGGAACGGCCCTCCAACACTCTCAACCTCCCAGAGGAGATCTTGGTCTGCTGGATATGTGCTGAGATAACATCCACACACTGGAGAGAGAGGAAAAAAAAGAAAGACACGTTTTGTTTTATACACTGAAAGACAACCTAAGGCCAATCATCACCGCTGGACCTAATGCCCTCAGAGTCCTCACCTTTGTACATCGCTGGTGAAACGGGATACTTCAACCCCAGAGCTTCCTCCTTGAAAGAATCCACAAAGTCCTCCAGCATTTGGAGGCCGTGCCCATTGCCTCGATGGGCCTTCCTGACAAATACTGAATCCATTACAGGAAGTAGATAGCGCTGTGTCAAGAAACTACTGCATAAGCTGCCTGTTGGAGAGAAACAGAACCATCTGAATCACTTCAGGGTCTCTCCGTGTGAGAATGTCACGATATGAGTGGTACTTCAAGAGCACCGTGTTCCTGCAAAAACAGCTTTGGATTCAACAATAACACAAGGTACTGCACCCATATGATTCAAATAAGAAAATCTGTAAAGATTAAATTGATTCCAGTCCATTCTTAAAATTCCAAAGTGTATTACATTGTATTTGTATTAATGCTTTTTTTGTAGAAAAAAATGCATCAAAAACAATGACTAGGAAATGGCTGAATTAGTGATGGTACAATTTCAAGTGCATTTCAGTTCCTAAACCACCATTTCACTTTACTGTATGCTTAGCATGATTTTAGTACCAATCTATTATGGTAGGCATCAAACATCAAATTGCTTTTTCCATGTTGATACCATCCATTCATCTTCCTCACTGTTTGTCCTATGCAGGATCTCAGGATTCTGGAGCTTATCCCGGAAGCTGCACACGTTAGGCAGGGAATAACCCAGGATGGGCCGCCAACCCGGTGGGGCACCCTTACCAAAATGAAATGCTAATAAATGCTAAATACTTATGCATATTTAAATAGGACTCTCCATTTAAACATTACTATGCATAGTATAACCTGCCTTCATTTTCATGGAAAGTTTCACAGGATTACTAATGAACTTTGGACTATTGAATTTAAAATAAAACTAAAAGTAATTCCTAAAAACTGTACCGCAGCTTGCTTTAGTTTTAAAATCCTGTGACTGCCATTACAAAAGGCTAAAATTACAATTAATTTATTCAAAAATACAGATTTACATAGTTTACCTTTGGGTTTAACAGAGTAAAATCCAATAGCTTCACCATCTTTCCAGAGGATTTTGGCATAATCAGTTTCACTATGACAAAGAAAGGGCACTTCGTCTTTGTCCATCTCTTTCGATCGATACACTAAACGATTGAGAACATACAAGACTATCTTCTCTCCTAGTGTCTTCACCTAAAAGAAAAGAGAAGGAATATACAAACCCAACTTGGTTAAAACAGACTTGGTGGAAACAACAAGCCCAGACACATGCTTGCATGCACATACAAACACACACAGAAAATCCAGCTTCTGTGCAAATCATCTTCACACGATACGAACGGGACTCCGAATACAAGGGCTAGAGATGGCTGGAAAGAAACTGGGCCATTTTCAGCCATTGTCGCCTTGGGGTGTGATGCATTTTATTACACATTGATTTGAATGAAACCACTGTATGCTGGTTACATGTAGCAGGCATTGTTACTGCAAATAATGAAACCTTGTTTTCAATGCAAACTGGTAAGGAGCCAAATGGCCAAGGAGAGATTTATACACTGGGCAATGATTTGGATAAAACATCAGACTGGTTACTTTTACTT
Organism: Mormyrus hasselquistii; assembly: GCA_026779605.1. Taxonomy (NCBI): domain Eukaryota; kingdom Metazoa; phylum Chordata; class Actinopteri; order Osteoglossiformes; family Mormyridae; genus Mormyrus; species Mormyrus hasselquistii. Next base: position 10,408,459 of record JAODKE010000125.1, read on the forward strand.
GGGGGAGAAATAAAACCATATAAAACTGTTTTATAAAAGCCACAACTGCCAAGTTCCATTCATTTAGAACTCTATTCGCAAAATTTATGCACAGACCTCCACAATTAAATCACACACACGTGTTCTAGTATATAAAAGTTCCAGGGTATACAGTCCTAAATATCTAAAAGCTGGTTTAAAAAGTCAGGGGAACTGTTTAAGCTTATCCTTGACATCCCTCCTGTAATAGCTGACGACTCCGGAATGTGAAGATGATCGAACGCGAACAATGCAGTGACTGTACAGTGTGATTGAGCTGCCATTTCGTGGCCTTGCGCTTGCAGGCCTTATCGTACCTTCAGGAGACCTTCTCGGGAGGAATCGGAGGTTTTGAGGATTTCCTCCAACGGCCACCACTGGTCTGCCAAGTAAAGTGCTACAGCTGGGGGGGGAGAGACAATAATAACTGGTCCTCAGGACATCTGTGTGCTTAAATGAGTCTCACGTGCCTGCATTTCCCCAAAACCGATTCCAAAAAAAGGGTGAAGCTTGACAAACAAAACGAACGAAACATACAGAAAAGGTGGGACCTTCAGAAGCAGAGTCTGCCGTCTCTGTGCGGAGCGTCATTGTAAATGAAGGGCATGCGACCGACGTCACACATGTCACACACGTTACACGCGTCACGTACAGAGCGGCACCGTACCTGTGAACTGGTCTTCTGGTGCAAACAGAGCCAGCACCTTGCGCTTCAGGTCCGCTCCATAGACGGGAACGAAGCCCATGTTGGGCAGACTGAGTGGAATCTGACACAGCAGAGGAGGGGAGGGCTGTTATGTCACAACACAGGCACGGGATACGTGAGCTCAGAGGCAGGCAAGACGTTGGTGCCAGCCGGTGGTCAGCCCATCAAACATGGTCAGTATAAGCTATAAAATGTACTTAAGTGCCAAAAGGACCACAACTCACAAATTAATGAGACATTTTTGCACAAAGTTGCATAGTCAATTATAAGCAAATAAATTCAAATACATGTGTTAGAGGTCAACACCATGGCAAATTCTAACAGATATATTGATCAAAATGTAACTGTTACAAACATAAACGTAGCCTGCAGAGTCCCCCCCCCCCACAACCGAAACATTTTGCCACTGACATTTCTATAGGTGCATGGAGAGTTTGATGCTCCGTGACATGTATTATGTATTTGAGCACGATGAGATCACAGGAACACAAAGCATAATGGCCACACAGCATAGAGAAAGTTGGGGGGGGGAGAGAGGGGGGGAGAGAAATGCTGTCCATTCAAGAATAATTTTTACCAGACAAGGCCATCTACCAAAAGTGAAGGGAAAATATTTAATCTCGAGTTCCTCCTACTGTTTTCCCATTGATACATCATTGGTTAGCTTGCTCAGCCTTCTCTGGGAACCGTACCGAGCTGCCAACTACTGCTCAAGCCCCACAAAGCGAGACAATGAAACATGACAAGCTCTCCTTCACTGCAAAAGCAAAACAGCTCCTATTTGGTGTTGATTCCTACTCTGTCACACAAAGAACAACTTATGGAAGAAAAACTGGCGAAACGCCTCTTCGACAACTACTTTCAACATAAGATTAACATAAACTAAATTAAGATCCCTTAAATATATATGTTAATATCTGGTAGACAAATAAAATGCATAATATGGACTGGGCATGTTTTTCCAGGATCACCAGGATTTTATTTGGGTTTTGATAAACAGTCAATAACAGCGCTGTTAATTTTCCTAAATGAATTATTCATCGTCGGCTGCACTAAAGGTCTGCTACACAAAGCAGCAATAGAAACTTCAATAGTGCCCTTTCGAAACAAGGAAAACGTATCCACTCACCTGTCTGGAGTTGGGCAGCGTGAGGTATTCAGGCTTATCTGGGTTGCTGCGTAGAAGGTCTGACATGTACTCTTCTGCTGACCGTTCAAGGTCTTCATGACTCAATGCGCCCAAGATATCCACTACAAATTCCATTCCTGGGAAGAAACATTAAAATGGAGAGTTGCCAGGTCATTGCTTATGCGTTAAAATTGAAAGAAGCCAGCTATTACCTTCATATTTAAACAGCTACAAAGTTACAGATGGTCCAACAAGCACTGCAACGTAATGCCATAATGAATCCGAACTTGCATGCAGAGAGACTCAAAGAAACATTTTTTCCAAAAGAAAGTTATTACAAAAAAAATATTCTAATCTTGTAAGGGAATGTGTATTATTTTTCCCCTTGGCTGATTTTGTTATAGGTGGTCAAAGCAAGCAAGTATCCCATCAAACAAGTAATATGACAATCATGTCAAAACAACTTACCATTTCTTTAATCCCAAACAAAAAAGTACCGAATTCCTTTAAAAACTACATCACACCATATAATAGCCAATTATTTGTCCTACAAAATACAAATATAATAGTGGTCTGCGGGTATTTTGATAGTGTTCAATCAATCTTCTGTATCATATGACGGGTGCAGTATGGTATTTCTGGCTATATTCTGGGCGAGTCAAATGTGGCGCCCCTCTGGTCTGGTTACTGCAAGGGCAATATCTGACTCCGGGGTAATTCTACAAAATTCTGGATAGATGTGCACTTCCCACAGCACCTGCATGCAGGGTAATGCCCGGGACCACAACCAGGGCTAAAGTCTGTAGTATTCTGTGGAAGTTGGCAAAAAACATCCCTAAGCTGAGGCTTTCAAACATATTTCAGGCACAGAAGGGAAAGCATGTGAGGGGAATCAAAGAGGTGCGATCAGGCACAGCGACTGGTGTGAGGCCCCCACTGCGCATGACGGCTCAGTGAGGCCCCCACTGCGCAGGACGGCTCAGTGTAAAAGGATCCATGACCCTAATCATGCTCATAATTGGTCTGCATTTGGCACAGAAGAGACAGCATTGTTAGCTTCTACACACTGGAATTCTGTGGAAAAAATTAGATATCAATCAGAAATTATCCAAAAAGTATTGCTCATATCAGATTCCTTTACGATTTTAACTCACTAATTAACCATTTTACTTGACACATGCTTAAAGCACATCTAGAATATGACTTTTGATACTGCAACAAACAAAATACTGATAAGCCAAGGTGGACAAAGTATATAAAACAAAGATATGTATCTGTTGAACTACTTAACCTCATGGGTTAAGGCAATAGCTATCACAAAATACCATGTTATTAAGGGTCTTGCCCGGCCATCTCCCAATGATCTACGGCTGTCTGTCAATAGAGGAATCGCAGCCAGTAACTGAATAGTGTACAAGGCCGGGAAACCCTTTGTGCCCTCTACAACATCTCCTGGTCTGGTGTTCTTCTGGAGTAGGATCTGTGACACCACCAACATTATTGCAGCATTAATTCAAGTCAACTATTTTTTTGGCTGACAATGGTAATACAATAACTTAACTATTCATTAGAAATTTTAAAACTAACCAATATAAGCTTTGTAAGTTATTTTCTTACGAACCCCTCTTTTAAATATATTGTACTTTAGTAATCAGCTACCATTTCTTGTTATCACCTTTTTAAAAATATTGGAATAGTTATCTTTCACATCTAATCGCCTAGATTGCCTGATTTTATACACGGGAAACATTTCAGTACTTTGAATAGCACTGAACATTTTGGGAATCAGTGTATTTCTAAGACGTACTTATGGGATGGATTCTGCAGCACATGACATTAATGAGCACATGGTAACAATAAGCTTTCAGAAGTGTTTGCGAATAAATAAACTGTTCGCACCACCGAGCTCTTTAGGCACTATTGGAAGACCGCAGTCTTCCCACCAGTGATTTCCACAGACATCTTAAACAGAGAAAGGGCTTAGATTCAATGACTTGGGCCCTTGTCAGTCACATCTTTATCCCTGTCAATTTCTTCTGCATTCACCATGTCAATTACAAGTACCGAATGTTAGCTTATTGTATGATATATCTCACGCGCGTTTTTATGAGAAAGTCAAACAGTATTGCCATGCATGCAGGTGGTCATAATATTTTGGCTCATCAGTGTACAGTATCTATACCCATTTAAATCAGTTTTTGTACTTTTGTCAGACATTAAAATACTGACAATCAAGTTTAAATTGACAATAACATTTCTAACTCGTAATATTTGAATGAAAGAGTATCCCTCGATTTCTACATTTGCTATACACATTACAAAAAACGACTGTGTTAAACAGTTAAATACTGTACAACTGCACAAAACCACAAAATATTAGCCTTGATCCAAATAGCAGGACACGCAGGATGAGACATGGAACTTTATTACCGAATAAGCAATACTATCAGTAATGTGAGAAATAATCAGATTGGTGTGCATCGCCCATTTAAACCATTAAGGAAGCATTTTTAAAATGAGTGCAAAAATACAGAAACTCAGCATTGTTTCAAATCATACATTTAACAACATTTATCGTTTACTGTTCTGAAGAATACGCGCAATTTCAGCCAAAAAGAAACATTTTTAAGTCCACTGAGGTGATGTGCATGAAAACAAGCTTTGACAATCTTCTCGCTGTTCAGGCCTAGAAGAGAGAATGATCCATTATGATTCAGCAGATGAACAGGTCCTGGTGAGTGTAGGGAATATGCTGCAGGACATGTTTGTGTGACACTCGTACTCAGATGTTTGCGGGCAGGGTATTTCAGTGGCTGGACAAGTCCAGCCGAGTTCAGCCGTGCCTTCAGAACGTACAGCTGTCTCTCAAAATCATGTCAATGGATCCAACCAAGCAAGGGACAGTAATGCAACATGCTAGACTGAGCGCTGCGAAGCCACAAGCTGTCCGTTTGTGACATTTAATTTCACGATACAGGTTGGAGCTTTCTGTTTGCTCCGTTACAATATTGCGTATTTTAATAGATATGCAAGGGAAATCGATGCGTCATTGCCAATGAGACACGCGTCAAGAAAATCCTTAAAATAAACTGATCTTTGATATATATCCATCCATTACCCATAGATGTTTATATAGTACAGTGTCACAGGAAGTGCAATGCACAGGTCCGGAGGTGGACCGGACAGGAAGCCAGGCCTTCTCCAAAGACACTTTTAGCAAAATATGACTGGAAATAGAAAACGGCGGAGTCATACTGAATAATAATGATTTCCTGAACATAGAATGAAACACGCAGATACTCTAAATTAACGGTGAACTACATTCCAATGAAATAGATCGATCACAAAGACATGCATAATAATTCTTATAATAATACTTAGTGCAGATATTGTGACTTAGCCATATTCAGACTGTGACATATGACAATGACCAGCATCTATGCATTTCATATTTGTGTGGAACTCCCATTTAAGGCTTAAAGAATAATCACTGGAATAGTCAGAACCGTTATCAATATGCTGAACACACTTTGTGTGTTCATTTGAGGCACAGGCGCGCGCACACACACACACACACACACCCACCCCCTTGGTCTTCCAGCACTCATTGCACAAGAATTACTTTGTCACACCCTTGCACAACCCTCACATTTTTAGCAAATTAATATGCTGCTACCTTCCCCCAACTTCATGGACTCACTCGGCATTCCAGTTTACTCTGGGGGCCGCAGAAGTCAAAGGTCAGAGGTTCACACTGGTGACACAGCAGATAGGAGGAAACAGGCCATCCTTACTGCACACTTACGACACTCATCTACACCTTTGCGTGTTCCACCTCTGCGACCTGAGGAGCATCCGCGACTTAGAAAGACGAATTCCACTTAGCCTTTATCAACAGAACAAGCGACCAAATAAAATACAAAGCACGAAAACGACATTCCTTAGTTGTAGATCCATTTCTGCGAATGCTGTATTAAATGACGTCTCAGTATGTCATACTGTCAGGATCACTGTCTTTCATATTCATTTTCTATTTTTCACTGTTTTCTTGCACTGTGACTAAGACAATTGTAATTTCCAATGCAAGCAGGTGAACATGACAGCAATGATGCTTCGACTTGACTTTCTTCAATCATAACTGAAAATAAGACGTTATTGTAACAACTGTTAGCTGGGATGTCCCTCAGACCTTCAAACTAACTTCTGATCCATATTCCAGTCCCCAGTAGGTAAAATGGACACGCAGATCATAAACCTGCATTTATGTCTTTATCTTACAATGACCTTCAGTCACCTTCAGCCAACAAAACGTTCACATTCCATTCATGGGACCAGAGGCACTACAAGAGATTTTCGACCCCGTATCCTAATTGGGCCCCCAACAGAAAGTACCGTACTGGACCAAAGGGCTGTTCAAAGAATAAGAAGTGATGACACCCCGGCCCCTCCCCTTCCAATTCCACCCCAGGGACAGAAGACAAACTCTGAGAAGCCGTTGCTCAGAACACAGATGGTCTCCTATCCACTCCTACTTTCCACATGAATACATTTCTTCAACATGCCATCACAAGAACCCCCCCCATCCCTCCCCCCACCACCACTTCAACAAATACTAGTATTTCCACTCAACCGAATTCTACTCGCAAGAAGTATCCCCACCCTTCTGGAGCACGACAGGTGAGCATGCCACACAACTCCATCTTGCACAACATGTGCAGGACTGCTTGAAAAGTTCTAGCTGTTGCACTAGATATACAAGCCATGGCCCCCCTATCAGATCAGGACAAGACTATGGTCATCAAGGCAAAAGATGGGGCAGCAGTGTGTGTTTGGACCAGCCCAGTGCCAACATCAGACCCAATGTCAATGCTGCTTTCATTGGCACAACCCGACCCCCCCCACTCCGCCCCAAACCATGTCAAGTCACATTACTAGCTGAGCAGAAAATGCACTCGCAATACCTCAGTAGCTCTCAGGCAAATAGAAAAGCACGACAAAAGAGTCTGCATAGATCTCCACCCTCTAGCCTGTGTTCAGCGGCACCAGGCACCTAAACCCAACACCTATTCACACCGCCCAACTAAACACATGACTTTGCTTGGGGGAATTTCAGTTCAGTTTTACAGTTTTCAATTCATTACTTTTGCAGCACCACGCCACATGTTCATAATCTGACAGAATCACTGTGCTTCACTGCTCTCATGATATGAGCAACTGAACAACTAGGTTTCAAGCTTGTTTTTCCTAGCTAGCAAGTTTGTGAGCAGTATCATAAATACAGCTGAACATATCACAATGTATCAATCACCCAAGAATGTCAGATTTATGTGCTGGCATTTATACTTTTTGATTTGACTTGCTTTAATCATACCTGAAAATAAGGCATTATTGTAACAACTGTTAGCTGGGATACCCCTCAGACCTTCAAACTGAACTTCTGATCCATATTCCAGTCCCCAGCAGATAAAATTGGACACTATTATTTGTTTTTGCTAACTCAACCCATCACATGCAAAGGTAGCCACACACACAAACAGAATATGCTCTTGTTCAGCATGAAAAGCAACCTTTTCCCCACAGTAATTTATATTTACATACTAAGCCAGATGTAGAAACATTGGTTGTCAATGACAGTGCCATGCTAAATCTTATGAGAACTGTCTTTTTGCCTACTCAACTGAACCTGCTCCAGTCATCACAAACAAAGCTTTTATTCTCTCCTATCATGCATCTACTGCCTGACTGTTAGTCGTCGTCATCATCAGCACGTTTAAATCATGGAATTACTCCACATAACTCATTCATATAAAACCACCAACTTTGGCTTAAGTTAAATTCGATTTGCTAATCAAACATTATCCGAAGTTAACTATTCAATATTATTACTACTGTTGTTGTTGCTAACTATTCGTGTGGGATCCGACTAGTGATGCAGTGTGAAGTACTACACAAACCAATACACATTACTGTATGTAGACAAAAAGTTGTACTGTGCACTTAAAGGTTACGCATATTGGTGTTCGCTATAAATTAAAAAGGCCAATTACGTTCAACTGGATCAAGCTGTTAAACTAATGAGGGGCAACAGACTTTCTCTAAAATAAATAATTATTTTGCAGCCAAATTTGTTTGAGTCGACTTTAAGACGTATAGCAAATTATAAGCTGATCAAACCATGATAAAATTTAATACATCTTGGTACTCATTTTACTGTTTATTAAAATATCGAAGTACTTCAGCCTGGTTCCAAAGTTTGGATCCAGTCTATCAATCCAAACTCTGGGACAGCAAAATACTATCACGACGCAATCAAAATGCTAGTAAGACAACACAAGACGTCCATTATCACATGAACATTTCACTCGCTAGCTCACCTGAACTCCTATTTTTCGGGGCTACGGTTTTCTGCGCATGTCCATAACATGAACAGCAAAGCTCTTCTGAAACAGTATGTTTAAAATGCATGCGTTATAGCCCCTCTCGCAACAATTATGAACCGTTACGTGCGTTTTACGAAGGGCTGGATCTAGCCAGCCATCTCTGATCCGATCTGTCCGCGATGCCACCCTAACCAGCTGGGCCACGCTCGCGTTCCGATTCGTTGTGCAACATTCACGGCTCAATTTAAAATCGCACCAACACCTTAATTTTAAAAACGACCCTCACTCTTGACGCCGCAAATATAATGACTCACCTCTGGGCTACCTAGGGACTGTATCTCGCCTTTAATACTCCAAGAGGAGCTGCTTGAATGTGGGATTTCAAAGTCCGTACAGCTCGGCGATGCGCGCGTCGGTAGCCTAGGCTCAGCCTGTCTCGCGCGTGCATGCAATTGCCCGTAACCAACTAAAGGAAGGGAATGCGGTAAATCGCGTTATATAACAAACATTCCCACGGGCGATTAAACACTTTTAGCATTATTGGCAACATGGTTTTAAACCGACGGAATTTGATTGTAAAAAATGCTGACGTTTGCAGTGTTTTTATCTAGGAACAAATGATGCAGATGAATGAAATGAAGTGTCAGTCCCCTAGAACGAATATGGTTATTATCGGGTCAGTGTTTAATCAGTTTTTTTCACATTTAAGATAAACCTAGTTTTATAATTATGAACAAAAATTCAATAAGTAACCCAAAATCTAAAACACCAAGTTTTTTTGCAAAAAAAGGAATTACTTGAAAAAATAACGGACCGTCGTTTGAATCACATCACATTCTGGTTTGAGGAGTTTTTCCCACAATATGGAAGTGTTTATTCCGGAATAGTCTCCAATTCATTAGAGCTTGTTAATGGAGGTACTGTACAGGTCTATTTCAGGTATCGCCTGTCAGGACTCACATTCACCCAGCTGTGTTTCATATCGCTGTGGCATGCAAACTGTGGCAGGGAACTTCGATGTCCAGGTAAAATCAAACAATATATCTACTGTTGAATAACAGGCAGCTGACGGAAACGGAATATTCTAATAAAATATTTCAATAAAATTTCCATACCTGATCTGGGTATGCTGACATCCCAAAGGTAAACATCATGGCTCTCACTATACATTTTTACATTTACATTTATTTTTACTTGTCAGACACTTTTGTCCAAAGGAAAGTGAGGCAAATAGCACATTACTGTAGATATGCAGATGTTTAAAGGTTCACTTTCCCTTTTTCTGCTATGCGTCTGTTTCTGTTTTCTTTATGGTTTGTCCTGATGTAATCTATTAATTTTATTGTAAAAAAAAAAAAGGGAAATTTTATATTTTTACATTTAGAAAAGAATCCTAGAAATTCCAAATCCATGCATGTTGTGATTCTGTTGTGTATACATGTATTTATTTCTAATAATTTGTTACATATTTTGTTTTCTTTGATTGCAGTGTATATGAATATGCATACATCTCACCTCCTTGCTGCTGGTTGAATTCCTAGTTTGCTGTATAGGGTCCCCCTGTGCTTCTTTGGTTTTCCTCTGGGTTCTCAAGTTTGTCTACACGGTCCAAAAACACTTTATTCAGGGGAACATTTAAAGTACGCTGACATTACAAATATGTCATTTTTTTTAGGTGTACTGCCATTGGCATATTTATCTTACAATCGTCTGTGTTTTATTCATTACCAGTATATAAGGCAGTGCTTCTGTAAACTTTGTGAACTGCATATAAAGTTATGTTCCTGATAATGCAGCATAGCGTCATGCCTTATCATCCCAGAGCAGCGATAACCGTAAGGCAGTGTGACATATAGGGTGTGGCAGACAACTGTTTGTCTGAAAAAAAGGCAAGGGTTTGTTTCAGAAATTTTGAACTTTTTTACGCCTTCAAAATGTAAGTCAGGTCTTTCTTCTGGATAACAGCTGTCTTCATAATTCCTGCCCATATATTCATATATTTGGGTGATATGATGGCTAAGTGGACAGTTAGCATCCCATCCTGACTCTGTGCAACTACCAGCAGAGGGCGCACATGCTCATTACCAAACTATCTGAGCAGGACTACATAAATAGACTCTGACCCACGGTGTAGGAACTGGGACGATCTCACCTGATGCTTTTATTTAATCCGACTGTGACTCATATCGCTGATATTAATAAAGATAAAATGATGCCTGACCAGCTATATATGCTTGAATTTATATACTTCAATTTAAATTTAACTGAACCGTATGCAAATGACTTAATATCCCAGACCAAGTATTTGTTAGTCGCTGAACCGAAAAAATAGCCTTAAAGGAGACAGGCAATAGAGACAGGATGCAACACGTCATACTCTGAAAACTATGAGACTTTTGTCTACTTAAAGCTTTGCTTTTTTCAGTTCGGCAGCCTATAAAAAACGTAAAGTCCGAAACGAATTAAAATAAATCTGAAAGAAATTGGGGGAAAATGGAATTTGAGAAAAAAATAATCTGATTTCTTTGGGCCCTAGATAATAGAGCTTTATTGTCATTACACTGCAGTAAAATGAAATTTGGTTGTAGAACAGGTTTAAAACAATTACAACAGAACACTGATCGAATACAGGCAGAAAAACAGATATTTCCGAAATTAAGTATATATAATGGAGAGCATGGTGACATTGAAGTGACCCTTGTGACTTTCTTGCGAGTAGTATAGTGGGGGTACTGACCCAGGAAGTATTGGTCCCATATTGTAGCCCCCAATCATATTGGTGAAGTTGTTCTCCTGTACTAGGCCATCATCAAGAACATCACTGGGCATTTGGTCCAACTTCTCTGTTAGATCACACTCCCCAAGTACATCCAGACTCACCCGGATACTGCCTTCATTCTGTGTGCAGACTTATTAGACAAGTATTATTCCTGGAGCTAAATTTTAGCAAAAGTTTTGTAGACTTGTAAAAGTGAATGCAGAAGTTTTCTTTTGCTCCAAGTAAATTTACAGTATTTAGAGAGAAAATGGTAAATTAGCTTGTCACACAAAAAATAAAAGAAAAATTCTTGATCATCAGTGTGCACAATTATTAGACAATCATCCAGGAGCCCATCCACCTGCTCCAACGAGAGTCACTTTCATCTCATCTGTTCGGAAGAACCTTGCAACATCAGTCTTGAGATGTGTTCACACCTATTCTCGATGCTTTACTTTGTGTGCCTTACTGAGTTTAGGTCCTGTTTAGGCCTTTGTAACTTTAGTGATATCATGTAACATGCTGCACGTAGTATTTCCGAAGATTCTGTGTCAGATTTCAGTTTTGACAAATGGTGGCATTTGATCCTAATGAGTTCCTGGAAGCCTCCCCTTCAATTTGACGCTTCTCTTAGACAGTTAACTTGTGTGTTTTTCTCACTACATGCTTCTTCCATCTTTTATTGGCTGTTGGTCACAAAACACTGGTACAGTGATCATGTTTTAACTGCCATTTTACTATTTTTTGTTTTTATTCCACACTATAAGATCCTATTTGGTACATTTAAATAGTAAAACCCTTCCGGGAATCACCTCCTTATTGTGGTGGAGGGATTTGTGTGCCTCTATCATCCGAGGAGTTATGTTATCAGGAGCGGTTGCCTCTGGTGGGGTTTCCCAAGGCAAATTGGTGAGCAGCCAGACAAGTGTCATTTGAAAAACCCTCAGGATGATAAACAATATACTGGAACTAGTTACCGCGCCCAGATTTGGGAGACCCAGGCCTCACCCTGGAGCCAATTCTGGAGGAGAGCTTGAAGGCAAACACCTGGTGGCCGGGCCTCCACCCATGGAGCCCAACCAAGCATAGCCTGAAGGAGAAACATGGGTCCACCCACCTGTGGGGGGGGCATGAGGGTGGGACACAGTGTAGATGTGGCTGGCAGTTAAATGCAGGTCGACTACTAAAACTGGCTCTTGACACATGGAATATAACATGGTGGGAAAGGAGTCTGAGCTGGTGCGGGAGGTAGAGAGATATGGACTAGATAGTCTGGCACACTTCAGCCCATGGCTTGGGCTCTGGAACCAAACTCCTGGGGAGGGGCTGGACTCTTTTCCACTCTGGAGTTGCACATGGTGAGAGGCACCAGAGAGGGGTGGGTCTACTTATAGCCCTATATAGCGGTTCAGCACCAGTATCTCATATACTTCCTTTCCACTTCGTGTTAGGGAACATGCTCTGACTGTTGTCTGTGTGTATGCACTGAACACTAGTCCAGAGTATCTTACCTTCTTGGATGTCTTGCAGGGGGGGTGCTGGATGGCAATCCTTCTGGGGACTTTTTTGTTCTACTGGGGGACTTTAACACTTACATGGGTAGCCAAAGGTGTCATTGGGAGGAATGGCCTGCCTAAGTGGATTCTGAGCAGTGATCAGTTATTGGACTTCTGTGGTAACCGCAGTTTGTCCATAACAGACATTATGTTCGAACATAAGGGTGTTCATAAATGCACCAGGCACCAGAGCACCCCAGGCAGCAGTTTGATCATCGATTTTGTAATTGTATCAACGGATCTGTATCCACAAGTTTTCGACACTGGGGTGAAGAGAGGAGGTAAACTGTCAACTATTCACCACCTGGTGGTGTGATGGATCTGATGGCAGAGAAAGATGCTGGATAGACCTAGTAGACCTAAATGCATAGTGAGGGTATGCTGGAAGCGCTTGGTGGAGGCCCCTGTCCAGGAGATCTTTAACTCAAACCTCTGGCAGAACTTCTCTTGTATCGCGGGGGAGTCATGGGATATTGAGCCAGAATGGCCTGTGTTCCAGGACTCCATTTTTGAGGCTGCTGGGGAGAACTGTGGCCTTAAGGATCTTAATACATGTTGCAGGACACCAGTGGTAAAGAGAGCTGTTAGGCTGAAGAAGGAGGTTAGCTTGTGGAACTCCTGAAGCAGCTGACAGGTACTAGTAGGCCAAGCAGAAAGAGTCTTTGGCAGTTGCTGAAGCAAAAAACTCAGGTGAGAAAGAAGTTTGGTGAGGCCATGAAGAAGGACGTCAGCCTCAAAAGGATTCTGGCAAACTATCAGGCGACTCAGGAGGGGGAAGCAGTTCTTTACCTATGCTGTTTACAATAGGGATTGAGAACTGTTGACCTCAAATATGGATACTGTCAGGCAGTGGAAAAAATATATTGAGGGCCACATGAATCCTACTGATATACCTTCTTTGGAGGAAGTACAGCTGTAAGACTCAGAGGAGTACTTGCCCATCTCTAGGGCTGTGTCACGCACTAACAGGTACGGAGTGGGGAATGAGGAGCAAGAGTCCAGGGATTCGGGGAAACGCAGGATTCATTTGGGGAGAATACATCTAGGAACACAAAGCAACACACAGGACTGACGGTAATGAACGGGCTGGGGAAACATACCCTAACACGGACTTAAATACATAACATCAACCAACATGACTCAAAACAGCTGGTAACACAGGGATTCCACGCGAGGTAGGCGAAGGGGGCGTGGTACACAGGAGGATCGGCACAAGCAGGGCATGATAGGGTAAGGTCTCTGAAGTAGTCAAAAAATTCTTCATTGGTAATGCTTCGTGGATGGATGAGATTCGCCCTGAATTCTTAAAAACTCTTAATGATGTTGGGCTGTCTCGATTGACTTGCCTCTTCAACATTGTGTGGACATTGGGAGCAGTGCCTTTGGATTGGTAGATTGGGGTGGTGGTCCGAGTCTCTAAGAATGGGGACTGGAGGATGTTTTCCAACTTTAGGGACATCACCTGCACACATCTCCTCAGCCTCCCTGAGAAGGTCTATGCCAGGGTAACTGACAGCAGGATCCACCTGTTGGTCGAACCTCGGATCCAGGAGGAACAATATGGATTCCATCCTGGTCGTGGGTCACTCGACCAGCTCTTCACTTGCACAAGGATACTGAGGGGTTCATGGGAGCTTGCCCAACCAGTCTACATATGTTTTGTGGACTTGGAAAGGACATATGATTGTGTCCCTCAGGGGGTCCTGTGGGGGGGTCCTCCAGGAGTATGGGGTATGGAGCCTGTTGCTGCAGGGCATCAGGTCCTTATATAAATGGAGTGAGAGTTTGATTTGCATTTCCAGCTGTAGGTCAGACTTATTCCCGGTGGGTGATGGACTCTTCCTGGGCTGCCCTTTCTCACTGATTCTTTTCATAAGTTTAATGGGCAGAATTTCTAGGCGTAGCCAAATGGCAGAGGGGGTCTGGTTTGGAGTCCTCGGGATCGCATCTTTGTTATTTTCAGATAATATCTTGTCGGCATCTTTGCGCTGTGACCTGCAGCATGCATTGCAGTGGTTTGCAGCTGAGTGTGAGGTGGCCAGGATGAAGATCAGCACCTCTAAGTCTGAGGCTTTGCTTCTCAACCAGAAAAGGGTGGATTACCCTCTCCTGGTGGGTGATGAGTTGCAGCCTCAAGCAGTGGAGTTTAAGTATCTTAGGGTCTTTTTCACGAGTGAGGAAAAAGAGAACGGGAGATTGACAGTTGGATTGGTGCAGTGTTGGCAGTAATGCAACATTGTATGAGTTCTGACTTGTGTATGAAATTTGACTCTCCCTGCCGGCCCCTGGAGGGGGTCCCCTGGTCCCTCCCAAGGTTTCTTCCTTCTAGGGAGTTTTTCCTTGCCACTGTCACCTACAGGTATGGCTTATTCACTGGGTGCTTTGTTTGGGGATGCTATGAAGAGCTTTGAGACAATGTAATGTTGTGATAACGCGCTATACAAAAGTAAATTTGTTGTTGTTACTGCCTTCCACAACAAAATATAAACTATATTGGCAAAAGTATTGGGACACCCCTCCAAAATTGAATACATGTGTTCCAATTATTACCATAGCCACAGGTGTATAAAATCAAACACCTAAGCATGCAGACTGTTTCTACAAATATTTTTGCGAAAGAATGGGTCTGTCATTGCGGGGGTTGTGGAAAATAAGGAGGACACTAGAGCAGATGAGTCCAGGAAAAACATTTATTGTCTTCTCCGTAAACACAGCGAGAGAGAGAACAGCAGGACAGAAACGAAAATCCAAAAATCGAGGTAAATAGAACAGGCAGTGGTCGGGAGATCGGTGTCAGGATCCAGGAGAACAGGCAGGGCTCAGAATCCGAGGACAGACAGGTGGTCAGGCCGCATGTGGTAGGGATACATGGAAGGTAGGGTGGACTCGCCACATGGTCACTGGAAGATAAAGATGAACAGCCAAGGGACTTATGACCTTGGTGATGGGAAAAGGACCAACAAACCAGGGTGCCAACTTCCAAGACGGAACCCGTAGAGGAAGGTTTCTAATATCCGACCAAACCTTCTGTCCCACATGGAGAGTGGGAGCCTGGGACCTGCGGCGGTTGGTATATTTCTACAGGCATGTTGTAGAAAGGACCTGGCCATATTTCAGGTCAGTTGACAATGACAAAGAAAACTTTGGATGGACGGGAACAGGACCTCCTCCACTGCTGGAAATAAGGGTGGTTGATAACCAACACAACTGGAATGGGGACATATGAGGATATGGGCAGAAAATTATGGACATGTTCCACCAAAAGGTTGCAATTTATTGTCTGTCACGTGTCGCTGGGATTAAATAGCCCCTACATCAGTGCTGGAAGCGTCCACCTCCACCACAAACTGTCGAGAGGGATCGGGGATCTGAAGAATAGGGGCCGAGGTGAAGCTTCTGCAAAGGGCCAGGAATGCCTGCTCAGCCGCTGGGGACCACTAGAAGTGGACCTTGGTAGAGGTGAGTGCCATGAGAGGGGCCACAAGGGTGCTATATCCTTGAATAAAACGCCTGTAAAAATTAGCGAACCCCAAAAAATGTTGTACCTCCTTCTGGTTGCGAGGCCGAGGCCACTCTATGACCGCTCAGATCTTCTCCAGATCCATCCTAATTGAACCCTCCCCGAGAATGAACCCCAGGAAGGAGATCAACTGCCGGTGAAACTCACACTTCTCCGCCTTAACGAATAGCTTATAAAATGCATACAAATAACTAATAAGCATTGGAGGACTTCATGCACATGTATGATGTAATCCTGTTCAGACTGGGAAAACACCAATATGTTATCCAGATAAACGAACAAATTTGTTTAACCCTCTGGGGTTGAGTACATCATCGGCGGTGCAGCGTCTATTTCAATTTATATCTTGTTGGAATTTTAGGGTAGAATTATGAAAAAAAAGGTTTCTAAATCCATAATCTGTCTTCTTTTCAAAATGTCTGTTGTCGGAAGTATTAAAATTTTTTAAATTATGTTAAATCGGCAAAAAAGTAAACCATGTCACTTTACTTTGTTTTACCTGCATTGGGAGTGTGTAGTGTCGTTGTCACCTGAAGATCGCTTTTCACATTCTAAATAGCCGCATTAGCGTGTATTCAAATCGCATTCGCATGGTAATTTCACAAACAGCGCAGCGGTGAAACGCGATCCAGAAACATCCCCATCAGTGCTATAAAAGTGGGGGGGGGGGATGACGTGGCCAGGTGACAATGGCTCATTCATACACATGAAAGTTGCTACATATTCAATGAAAGGAATGAAAGGAGCCAGAAAAAGTGGCATGAGTTAGCTTTTTCTTATTTATTTATCCAGCTGAATGTTGCAACTACTGTACACCATTTAGTCATCTTCATGTAGCCAATACTTTGGTGATCAGATATCTGGGATCAAAACAAACTGCCAGCATTGATTACTATGTACTTTTATTATGTTTCTGCAAGTGTTTTAAACTGCATTTTGCAATGTCTGTACTTTGATGTCAAATTACAAACACAAAAATCTAACATATTTACAGTATACATAAAAATAAAGATGAGTGTAATGGCAAAACAAATATATAAGAAAAAACATATTTGCCATGAATTAAGTTTATGATATTTGAAAAAGTATGTGACCATGATCCAGTCAGTGTGTGTTTCCTACCCTTAGACCCAAGAGGGTTAACATATCCCGAAGGACGCCATTAATTAATTAACACGGCCGGTGCATTAATCAATCCAAAAGGCATAACTAAATACTCATAATGCCCAGAGGGCTTGTTAAAGGCGATTTTCCATTCATCCCCCTCACGGATCCTAACTAGATGATAGGCGCTCCGTAGGTGAAGTTTGGTGAACCAGCTACCCCCCTGAAGCACATCAAGAACCCAGGACAACAGGGGTAAGGGATAACAATTCTTGATGGTAATCTGATTCAGCCCACAGTAGTCAATACAACGCCAGAGGGACCTATCCTTCTTCTCTACAAAGAAGAATCCAGCTCCTGCTGGTGAAAACGACGGCCAAACAATTCCTGATACTAGAACACTATTTATGTAATCCTCCATATCTTTCCTTTCAGGGGCAGACAGGGAGTACATACGACCTCTAGGGGGCGAGGTACCTGGTAACAGATCGATCGCACAGTCAGAAGGTCGATGAGGAGGTAGAGAGGATGCCTGGGTCTTACTGTATACCTGTATCAGGTCCAAGTAGTCTGCAGGAACCGAAGACAGGTCAGGAAACTCCTTCTTTTCAGGGACCAATGAAGGGAGAGCTGTGCGGAGACACTGCGAATGGCAAAAAGGACTCCAGCCCATAATGGACCCCTTCTTCCAGTCAAGGTGAGAATTATGCTTAACCAACCAGGGGTGGCCTAACACTATAAGTGCTTGGGGAGAATCAACCACATACAAGGACAGTTCCTCCACATGATTACCCCAATAACAAGACTCACTAGAAGTGTAGCGCGGGTGATGATGGCCATTCGACACCCATAGCGCATGGGCCACCAGCTGCATCTGGATCTGCCTACCATGGGTGGAAATGTAGAAGGTTGTAACCTGAAAATCAGGGAACACTGCGACAAAAAGGAGCGACAGGTTCCTGGGGCGCCATTATACTGTGGAGGTGGGGGCAAGCGGGGTTCACTGATTGGGGTGACAGTGGAAGGAGAAATCGAAAGGACACGCTGTACCTGAGTCGCTAGTTCCATCAGGCCGACATTAAAAGAATCCAGAGAATCTCTGATCTCCGTGAGTGCAGACTCATGCCATCCCAGCAGAGAACCGTGCCTACCCCACGCTTCAGTGAGGTGCTGAAGGTCCGGCTGATCCGCAGGGTCCGTCCCGATGGCGGATCAGTCCAGGAAAAAGATTTATTATTTTCTCCATAAACACCGGGAGATCCCTGCTGCACCGGGTGAGCAGCAGGGTAGAAACGAATTTTCGATTCTGGGGACAGGCAGGTGGTCAGGCGATTGGCGTCAGCAGTGAGAGGGCTTGGCTAATAATCGAAGGTCGGAAGAGGCAGAACAGAGGTCAGGTAAAGTCAATTCCAACAAGCTTCCAAACAGCAGATGCCTGTCAGTAATATTTGATTACCCAGAATAAATACTGCAGAGAATTAATGAAATATAGCGCATTACACCTTTATGCAATCCAGCGTTTTACCTGTACTCAATGGTGGTCCCACTCTTTGACGCTGGCCACATTCAGACACCTTGAAAATAACAGTGTCAAGTTGTATATATAGATATGTACATTTATGTTTAATGGCAGTATATACGAACAACTACATACCCATTTCTCAATGTCTGTTGTCGTGCCATACCAACAGAACTTTGAACACATGGCAGTTCGTGTTTTCATAGTACCAGTGTGTCCAATTGGTGAGGCATGAAATTCCTTAAAAAGATGCATGGCCTCCTCCTTTGTCTTGATTACTCTTCCTCGACTTGCACCCCCAAAGAATAGTTTTCCATCTTTATAAAATGAATTAAAATATTATTATACTAATAGCATTGTGATCATCATAGTAAATAATTTCAAATGTTAAATACTTACCATGAATGCTGAATTTAGAAGAGCATTTTCTAAGGCTTTACCTCTGTCCTTTATTCAGCTCTGGTGGGTATGATGCCTTAGAAAGGTAATCGAAAATCTTATTATTACTTATTACTGCTACAACTTAAAGTAAGTGTAAAGCCCTAGAATGTTAACACTGTGACTCTGACGGAGATTACAAAAACATGTGCATGTACAGTCATGCTGTAAATGGAAATTCCCAGAGACTCAGTTTGTCCAGCAAGAAAACCTGGGAAGCTAACTGTGTGGGTAAGGGTTTCTAAAACGTGCGCATGGATTGCTAAATTGTGGTAACGTCTTTGTAAACCGTGTGAACGGATTATGAATTCATTTCTCACCTGGACCCAGACAGCTCCGTAATTGCTCACCTTCAATCATCACTAAATTTATGCAATCACGCAGAACACAGCCTATTTCTGTTGTATGCATGCGCATTAACCCATGGTATGCCCTTCTGGTAGCTATGTTGTTATGCCAGAACACCCGTTCTCGGGACCGGTGTCGTAGAAGCGCCCCAGCAGCTGCTCGACTCCCTCCTAGGGAAACCCTGGGGGCTTGGCAAGGGAGCCCCGCATGACGTCATAGGGGCTTCCCTTGGGCAATCCATGACAGGATCACTCTCAGCAGCTCAGTGAAGCGTGGTACCATAATAGAATGCCACCTGTGCAATAAGTCCATTCGTGAAATTGCCTCGTTACTAAATATTCCATGTCAACTGCTAGTGGTATTATAACAAAGTGGACGGAATTGGGAGCAACAGCAACTCAGCCACAAAGTGGGAGGCCATGAAAAGTCACACAGCAGGGACAACGCATGCTGAGACAGCATGCGATGTCGCCAACTGTCTGCAGAGTCAATAGCTACAGACCTCCAAACTTCATGTGGCTTTCAGATTAGCTCAAGAAGAATGCGTAGAGAGCTTCATGGAATGGATTTCCATGGCCGAGCAGCTGCATCCAAGCCTTACATCACTAAGTACAATGCAAAGTGTTGGATGCAGTGGTGTAAATCACGCCATCACTGGACTCTAGAGCAGTGGGGGGCGTGTTCTCTGGAGTGACAAATCACAGTTCTCTCTCTGGCAATCTGATGGACAAGTCTGGGTTTGGCGGTTGCCAGGAGAATGGTACTTGCTTGACTGCATTGTGCCAAGTGAAAATTTGGTGGAGGGGAGATTATGGTGTGGGGTTGTTTTTCAGGGGTTGAGCTTGGGCCCTTCATTCCAGTGAAAGCAACTGTTAATGCTGCAGAAGTCAAAGCCATTTTGGACAATTTCATGTTCCCAACTTTGTGGGAACAGTTTGGGGACGGCCCCTTCCTGTTCCAACATGACTGCGCACCAGTGCACAATGCAAGGTCCATAAGGACATGGATGAGTGAGTCTGGTGTGGAGGAACTTGACTGGCCTGCACAGAGCCCTGACCTCAACCCAATAGAACACCTTTGGGATGAATTAGAGTGGAGACTGTGAGCCAGACCTTCTCGTGTCCTGTGTTCTCCTGAACCCCCCTACCCTCACAAATGCTCTACTGGAAGAATGATCAAAAATTCCCATAAACAAGTTCTCCTAAACCATGTGGACAGCCTTCTCAGAAGAGTTGAAGCTGTTACAGCTGCAAAGGGTGGGCCATCTCCGTATTAAAGTCTGTGTATTAAGAATGGGATGTCACTAAAGTTGTGTGTTAAGGCAGGTTTTGGCAATATAGTGTAAGTTCTTAGCTTCCTGGCAAGGACCCTACACCACAGTGAAGATGGAGCCAGTCTCCTACATAGTCTGTCAGCCAGGAGAACAAAAAGGGGAACAGCTGTTCACATAAAACCGCTGAAGTGATGGATTTAAGATTTACCTTTTCTGTTCATGTCTCAGTAGCCTGGGAGGAAACTGACGTCTCCTAGACTCTTGGACCAGTGCAACAGAAGGAGTTTCTGGAGCTCAATGAGTAATTGCAGGATATCTCCTCATTCTGTGGCTCAATGCACATCATCCCACACCACGGTGACACTTCACTTATACTGTAGTTGTCATGAGGTAAGCCCACTTGATCCCGATACCCTGATAGCAGATGGTGGAGAAGATGAGGCAACCGGGGGTACTCAAGGGATCTCACAACCCCGTTCATGTTCCCTAGCCTCTCCGGCAATGGTCATATAAATCCAGTCTATAATAACCCATCCTATATAAACCCAAGGGCACCCTTTGCTTTTTCAAAGACTTCAAGAAGCTTAATGTGGTGTCCAGTTTCATCAGCTACTGCATGTCCCAGGTACCTTAGCTAGGAAAGGCCAGGTTCATCTTCACTTTGGACCTCACCAAAGGGAATCAGCAGGTGCCCCTCACACAAAATCTGAACAGGACACTGGTACTACTGGATGCTGCCCTTTGAAGTCACTATGGCCCCTACAACTTTCTGCATTCTCCTCTGGTTGTTGGTGATAACACAGTGTCAGAATACTGCAAGAGCAGGATGCCCATGATTTTAACCAGAAAAAAAGCCAGTATATGTTTTCACGTGTTACGTCATTAACTGTTAATTACTATTGATAATAAAAAAGAATTTTAGTAAAGTCTATTGGCTGTTCTGACTTTCAGCATCCTCAATATGAATCTTCTTCCTACCAACAGTATTGTGCAAAAGTCTTAGGCAGTCACAGAAAATGAAGTTTTAAATCATCTTCGTGTTGGTGTAAAACTCTAATATTATGTCGGTCAATGTGTGTCAGCTTAGCTATTCCAGAACCGCTCCTAAAATCACCACAGTATTTGTAGCAACCATCCATTACACTCATGCATTTTTGACTCAACCACTACCCCACCTTGTTTGGCTAATCAATACACCATTGCATTATTTAACAAATAAAGTTAATGAATTAATGGAGCTGATGGAGAAATTTTATACATAGAATGAATGGAATGGCTGAGGTTCCCCTAAGTATAAAATATCAGTATTTTTTGGAGAACAAATGAAATTCTTCTTTATTTTTGTATTAAGGTTATTTTACATGTTTTATAATGTTAAATTGTGTGTTTTTTTTCTAAGAAAACATACAATTACACCAAGATGAATGGCCTTTCTTTGACTGCCTGAGATTGGTGCACTGTATTGTATATGAATGATGTGGTGATCCACATGGAAAGCTTCATACCACAAACTTGGGGTTCCAAAATGGCTGTTCCAAATGTGATGTTCCAAAAGAGCGCATTTGGTATTCAATCAAGCTACATTCCTGCACCTCCATTCAGATTCTCAGCACCTGGGCATGAGAAAAAAGAGGAGGGACCTGCTATTTAGGGCTGTAAATGGACCAAGTATTCTACCTTGCATAGCATATTTTTTGTCTGTTTTAAGGCTTCTCACACTTTCAACTTCAAGCAACTGTATAATTCTCTACTTTAGTTTTAAAATGTTAAAATTGTATTTATAAAAATGCCTGCCGACGTCATGGAGTCACGGACACCTGTCTCCAGAAACAGTAGCGGAATAAGCAATAAAAACGAGGCTCCGTTGTGTTTTGCATAATATAATTTTGACACTAGATGGCGCAGTAGCATCGTGTGTTAAACATTGGAAACTGACAATGATGGCGCTAAAGGTATTAGTATATGCATTTTTTATGACTATCTGGCATAATTTTTTCCCCTCCTGAGATCTCAACACGATTAACTCAGAGATTAATCGTGTTGTTGATCCCAGTAGTGGTATAGACATTAAGTATTGGTGATTGGCAATTTTATTTAGTAGGGAGGGACAATTCTGTACTAGTGTGACATTATTATTTCTAAGTATGAAATTTGACATTTGACAACAGAAGTAAAACTCTACTGCGTGTGTAAAGATTATATTAATAATATGAAACAGAATCCAGTTTCTGAGAACATTGTTTTTCCTTTTGGTGACAGGGCTAGGACTAAATTATTAATTAACATGCCTGCTCTAATTTAAAAAAAAAATGTGTAAATTTATAACCAGATGCTTCGGGTGAAAACCTTTTCAAATACCTACTGCCTGATGGAAACTCCGTAGAGCATGACTGCTCTGTGCACACTGGACAGCTTGTAGGCCACTACAAACATATGAATAGATAAACTACACTTTTGACCCTCTTTTGGAAATGTTGCTATTCAATGACTGCAGAACTCACTGTTGCCAAACACCTATCAGTATTATCTAGCTTTTTTCTCTGGTTGACAAACGACTAGACTGTTTCCCCAACAGCCCACAACTTCCAAAAGGAACAAACAGCAAAGGCAATGAGAGACCTATTCCCCATTCCCTCTTAAGAAGGTACTCAAAACCATGACCCACTCACATATTGCACACATTTGTCTTTGTGACTGAGTGACTGACAAATGGGAGAATTGTGTGTATAGGAAGTGATGTACCCCAGCAATGTTATGTTTGGTCTGTGCTGGGTACAATGTCAAGGTTGTTCCAAGCAGAAAATGTGTGACGCACGGGTTATTGCTTATGGACACTGGACTTACTGTAAAATCTATTCTGTGCTTCTGAGATCTGGATAGTATTACGATCGGTCCCTGTCCGGGCCTGGTCTCTGTGTCATTTCTCCATTTGGCCAACAGATGCTGTTCATCTTGTCGCTGCTGGTATTATTTATCTTCTGTAATGACTTAGGTAGTGGGTGCGCTAAATAGTTAACACCCCTCCCTGCCAACACCCACACACACAGCAGCCTACACATTTTAACATATACAAATCTAACCATTAGCAACAGGAAATAAACAGTGTGTCACATCACAGGCAGGGATGGAGGTGAAGGCAGACGTGGAGAAAATGAAAGGCGGCTTTATTAACTGAAATTACAGGTCAGTGTAAAAGGAAAACAGACTACAAGGGATCAAAACAGGGTAGGGAAGATCAGGAGACAGCACAGGACAAACTGGGGGGGGGGTACATGCAGGCAGCAACATCAATGACTGGACTGGGGAGCTCAAGACAGGGAGGC
>JAODKE010000125.1:10470076-10480796 GCA_026779605.1 Mormyrus hasselquistii
AAAGGGTGAAAAGAAAAATAAAAATGTTTAACATTCTAATAAAAAAAAAAAAAAAAAAAAAAAAAAAAAAAAAAAAAAAACCACATACTATTTTGGTACCATAGAACGCAAAATAATGCGAATCTTCAGTAAATTTTAACATTACTTATTCTATAGCAGTACTGTTTGTCTTAACATAATTACATGTGCTTTGACAAATTATAAAAAATAAAAAAAAAAATTAAAAAAAAATTCGGCAGTCAGTACAAACATAAGCTACAAATTTAAGTTTGAGACAGCATTGTGAACAGCCTTGTCCCCGCCTACTCCATTACGCCAGAGAGTGACCCCAGCGTTCGATAACATCGCGGACAGGGCGGCCTGTGTGAACGCTAACGCTCTCGCCACCCGCAGTGTAAACATGAGGCAAGTTACTGGACAGAATCAGCAGTCAGTCAGTGCTGGGAGGAATCGAAACAAGAATGAACCAAAACAGAATTTGAATAAATATCCCATCGAGTAAATAAATTTAATTATGCCCAATGCATTTGGCAAAGGCACTAATGGCAATACAGTACAAATGTTAGAAAACTCATAACATCAACGGCTTCTGCCACATTATCTGTACTTATATCTGGTATCTGGCACTTCCTGCTCTAAGGGTGTCAGTGTTGAATTTCACATGCCAATCATGTGAGCCTGCACCCCTGTCGGTCTGAGCTGTACACTAAAAGCCATGAACAAATCGGAAGGTTGAAGTGCGTCAGTCAGGAGACACCAGTCCATTCCAATGTGCAGCAGTGAAGCTGCTTGTGGCATTACCATTTTCCCCAAAAGAACACATTATTTTATGATAAAATAAGACAAAATTTATATAAACAAACATCACCACTGACCCACAGTCCAGTCACCATACCTTATCGTAACAGTCTGTAATCGTGTGGATCATACCATCAACTGGGGAGGGGCAGGGGTGACCGTAGAGCTGCTCGATTATGGCAAAAATCATAATCATGATTATTTTGAACAATATGGAGATGATGATTATTTCACACCGCTGAAAAATTTGTGCACTGATCTGAATTTATTGTGCAAGATAAAATTTGGCATCATTTCAATATGAGATACAAACAAATATGGTTTTTCTCGATTATCGTTTTTTCATAATCATGGGAAGCCATAATTGTAATTGATTCAAATTTGATTAATTGCACAGCTCTAGGTGATGGTACAGAGCTTGGGCCGCATAGCATATTATATTGGGTATATAGAGGGTATATAGAGGGACCAGTAACAAGCAGAATGACACAAACCAAGCGCACACTGGAGTTCGGGGAGTGGAGGGTTCCGGCAGTAAGCGGAGCGAGCGGCACGGACGTCGATTTATTGCGGCTATTTTTAAATTTGCAGCAGAGTTTTGGTGCCTTGGGTTGAATCATAATAACATAAGCAACAGTTTTTTTTTTTTTTTGAAAACAGCAATTTAATAAAACACTTTAAAAACGGGTCCGAATGGTCGGGCACGTGTCCTGCTGGTTTGTATGTTTGGCTGACCTTCACCCAGCAGAATGCCGATGAGGCATCTCTGAGTAACAGGGTGAGCGCGGGGGTAGAACAGGCAGCTTGACGGGAAGAGGTGACCCAAAATCCAGAGGCTCCTTCTCGGCCTGTAATGGCTGAGAGTGCAACACGCACCCCCACGGAGGGCAAAAAGCCATTTCGGAGAACATCGATCTCCGACCTGAGATTCCTGCCAACCTATTTTCAATACTGTGGTCAGTTTCTAAATGTGGCAGAAAAGCAAAACAAAAACAAATGAGCCTGCAGGAGCTTCCTGGAAATACTTTCTCTTCTGTACCCAGCATCCTGAATTTATCGGCGCGGCGCTAACAGGAACAGGCCACTGACAGGGCAAAGCATCAGCTCACTCCGCTGCAGGAAGAGCACAAGAAGAACCGGGCATAGGAAGCTCACCGGAAGGTATCCCTCATTTAAGCAGAGCCAATCAGCCACCTGACAAGTGAACTGATAACACGAGTAGCCATGACAAAGGCTGCTAAACAGAAGCGTTATCAAAAAAACAGAAGTATCAAAAAAAACTGCTAATAGACGATAAAAATGGTCTGAATTTGTTTTGAAAATGTGCACTTATTCAACAGTCTGGAGAAAAACTCCTTTAAAAACCTTTTAAAAAAAAAAACTATTTGGAGGAATTAAAGTCACTACAATTTGGCTTTTACTAAAATGTAACTAAACTGAGCACAGTGTGTGTGAAATTTAGGCCTAACCGTCCATTGCCATTCAGCGCTTCACTCAAAGCCAAAACGGATCCGCGCTGGAAACTAATGCAGTATAAATGATTTATGGGTGCAATTGACAGCACAAGAGACCAGACACCTCAGAACTCTGGTCGTTAGGTTTACTTTTCCACCACTAGGCAGCAGTGCTGAGATGGGAATCGTCCATCATGACTCAGGGGGGTTACAGTCGGTCAAAGACCAGGAGTAACCTTCCTGGGAAACTCATACTAACACCCTTCAGGTCCCATTGTTTTGTTCTGTTTTTTTTTTTAATGGGTGATCATGATACACAACACAGTATAAAACCCAAGGAGTTTCTCTTGAATAGGCAATAAATATCAGGGTTAAATTAAAAAAAAAAAAAAAAAAAAAAAAAAAAAGGTCATTAAAGTTAATGGAGCTTTGGTAACATTTGTATTTCAAAGCTAACAGCGTGTGTGTCACGGGCTTCCATAGCAAGCAGTTGGCAAGGGCCAGGCCTAGAGGCAGTGGGTGTGGCCTAAAGGTACCAGAGAGCACCGCCCACAGACGAGTATTTCCTGATCAGCACGGTAAAGGCAGTGTGAGTCATGACCCCTCAGTAGAAGGATACAGCAAGCCTGGTGAGTCATCGTTTCCTGCAGCCTTACTCACCTCTGCGTTTGTGGTGCTGGGGTGGGGATTTCCCAGCTCTCAGACCAAGGGGAAAAGCTGCAGGGTGGGGCGCAGCTTTCACCCCAGCAAAATCTCCGGAATCCCCCACCAGCACCCCCAGCCTATGTTTCAAACGCAAACACGAGCTGCCATGACAACGATGACTAAACAGAACTGCAGAGTCGAGGAGGCCGAAGCCTTTCTGACGCAGCGGCATGGACAGGAGGGGCTGCAGCTGCCGAGTATCCTACACATGGCCAGTTCCTGCACAGTGATCTCAAGCTTCGCTTTGAACCATATGCGAGAATGTGTCAAAGGAGAGCATGATGGGATATGCGAAACGAAACATTCCAATGTACCTGTACTTGTGCAAATGACCAATACAAAATCACTACAACAAAGCAGCCCACAGAGTATTCGAAGAAGACAATTCCGATACCCAAACAGTAAATCCTAGCGTCTGTGAGCTGATCAGCATGCAGCGTACTTATATCAAGATCTAAAAATCGCTGATTGGCTATTAATGTAATTAACGTAACGTTTAGGGTTGGCCGATCCACATTTCTTCATTTCTGATCTGATTCCGATATACGCTGCCGATACCGAAACAGATTTCGAATCAACAGCATTTTACTTTAATATTTTAATATAGAAAATATTTATACTTCATATATTTAAAAATCTGAACAAGTAAAAACATGAAAAAAGTACGCCAAAAAAATCTTTAATTGGGCTACTAGAAACATACATAACACACTGTTCCACCTTCTTTGTACCTCTCGTTTTAAGTGTTTGAGGCATTTGCAGTTCAATATAAATATCTTCCAAGTGAGGATACACAAGCGCTGAATGCTTAAAATGCTCCACAATTTTTCCTCCACTGGCAACATCATTTTGACATCACTTTTGCCATTCATGTCTACTGAGCTTTTAATTTCAGATATCCACAATTATATTTCAGAATGTTCATTCTGGATATCTGCAATTAAATTATTACTAGGGAAAAACTCCCATTTCAGATATCTACAATCCAATTGTTACTACTCATAATTTCAAGTTCAGATATCTGAAAGGATATCACCATTTTAGATATCCATAATATAATTTTGAATATCTGAAATTAAATTTTGACCAGTAACAATTGGATTGTAGATTTAGTGCAGCTAAATTTCATAACTAAGCACGTCAGTACGACTTGCAAATATGCCCCTGCCCCATATATGACCTCGTCGTCGTATATTACTTAACACCTGGAAAGGGCAAGATAGAAATAGTGTGTGTGTGTGTGTGTGTGTGTGTGTGTGTATAAGACTGTCCGATTGCAGGTCTTCGGAGGCACCACTGAGCGCTGACAATATAATAATAATACCGATTGCTTGACCACCAGCACTGGCGCTAACATGGTGCAGAGAGAGAGAGCAGGGGGAGTTATTTTTGTACCTCAATAACACTGAATACCTTTTTGCTTGCGTCCCCATGACGTGCCATTAGCAGGATAATGTCAAATCGTTTTTTATTCTGTGAAAAATGAAAGATCGATTTACTAGCCATTTTTATTTATGAATTATAAACACGGCGTGGGTTGTATAAGTAAAATATCAATAAGAGGCTGTTATATAGCCCGTTATGATCGGGGTGGATCCTCTCGGTACCAATATCACTAACAAAACAACTTGTTCGAATAAAATATCTGTGCTGTAATGTTTAATGTACTTTTGTTGCTGTTGAAACAAAAAATTATTATTCTGGAACTGGTACTGAAATCAAGGTATTGAAAAATACTTAATGCCCAGCCCTGCTAATGTATACGAACAGTGGCTGCAGCAAGAAGTGAATCAAGGCATGTCACTAAAGTGACGGAAGGGTCACAGCATCCCAGGGCACAGGAGAACACAGTAGGGGTACAGGGAAGGGGACAGCCCTCAAAGGCGGCTCGCTTCGGTAACCTGGCATCCAGTTCCTAGTTGTGCCTATAAAGTCAAAACCTTGCCCGACACCCACAGCCTTTAAAGGGTGAATAATAGCTGAAGGGCAGCCACAGTCTCTACCTGAAAGTTTCCACGTCACAGCAATGTGCTAAACAAGTGCTCCTCACAGTATACAGCCAGGATGCAAGAGAGCAGGTCATAGGGCCCATTTATATGAAAATCTCTTTCCCAAATGATATTACATTTTAAATTCAATTCAACTCAACTAAAATGTATATACAAATGTGTTATGTATATATTAACTGAGGCTGCAAATAGCCTGGTAATAACCAGAAGGGCATGGCTAAAAAACCCCAGAAGGTTCCTCAAACATTCCACTTAGGAAACATCTCCCCAAGCGGCTGAAGCAGGGACCACCTTGTCATGTGGACCAGCGGCGCACGCCAGTCCGCTAGGCTAACCTCACAAAGCTGGGAAGCCACAATATCCAGCTGCTCTATTGGGCCACTTAATCCTGAGGGACTTTAATTGTAGCCGCTTACTCAGCCAGATATATTACCTGGGATAATCGGGTCAAGCGCTCCACTCAAGAGTAGAGCAGACACCTGAACTGGCATATTCTTCCTGCCAAGGCTACCTGCCCCGGACAGGAGGTGGCGTTTAATCTCTGACCTACAAAATGCCCATGGGGCAGCAGCACTGTCCCTGCAGCTGCTGGATAGTGTTACGGTAGCTGCGGGTCTCATTTCCACGCCACTGTGTGATATTCCATGCATCCTGTCGGAGCCACGCCATCAGCTCCGACCTCTAATGACTGCAGGGAGGCATTCTGCATCCAACCGCGGTCTGTTGGTGGCCCATGCTACCATGCACTAACACACATAGTCCAGTGCATGAGGTCAGACCAGGGCCAAAATGCGGTCAGACAAAGTCCTGCTGGAGCCAAGGGGGGTAAACTGTTTGTACGACTATCAATGCCGATGTCCCGATACCATCAAAACCAAGGATCAGCAGACCGCCAAGAGCCCCCCAGTGGTGCCGCTGGATGCACACGATAAACCCCCCCCCCCAGCACTGTTAAAAGACGAAGCAAGTGGTAACTGGAGAAACCACATGATGGAAATATGGCAGAATTTCCCATGCATCAATAAGCCCGGCAGAGTGAAAGCAGAGGGAACAAGAGTACTACAGTGTTGGGGTGGGTGACATGAACCTCAGCCGTGTGGTTTGCCATCTCCAAAAGAGCTGCTAAAATCTCACACAACGGGAGGATTCAGGATCATGGAAGAGTCCTATGGAAGAGTCCTATGGAAGAGTCCTATGGAAGAGTCCTATGGAAGAGTCCTATGGAAGAGTCCTGTAGGTTCAGTCTGCAGGCACGGTCTGGATATGTGAGCCTTACCCGGTGCAGCTCGATGGACTCGATCCACTGGGACCGGTGCTCTGGGTCTTGCGCCCGCAGGTACCACACACTGTCATTGACGCTGATGTCCAGTCGGCACTCGTCAAACTCGTGGGGCTGTGGGTGGGGAGAGGGGAGAGAAAAAGGGAGACTGTGAATATGCAAAGTTTGAGGGAAAAAAAATCCATGAAGTAGAGTCACTGCGTTCACAAAATCAAGTGTCTTCTATAGCTGCCCTTTCCTTCCTTTTCTACCACACAGTGCTGCTTCATTTTTGGGGCAATTTGTCTCACAAACGAAATCGGGCGCAGCTTTTAATCCATATCCATCATTTCTGTGACGCAGCAATATCTCCATGAAATACTTTATGACTTATCACATTCACAGTGATGTCTGCCTTCGCCCTTCCTGTTCCTGCCACGAAGGCGAGTCATTCGAAAATGTGAGCAGTCCAAGATTAAAATACATGCCAGTTATCATCTGAAAGAGAACGTACCTACGGCGGCAAACCAGTCCCAAAAGCGTCCCGAGAATCGCAACGATGGGTCTTTGCGTGTCTATAAGACAAAGCACCACAACCACAAGCTCTAAGACAGACAACTCCTTAATCCTGCCACTTGCATACAGAATTCAATCATAATTATACAAAAAGAAACAGAATTCAACACTATTCGCCAAAGAGAAAATCAAAATCCCAAATGAACATGCATGGCAGTTCTTCAGAAGGCTTATATTTAAATATGGCCAAGACCGTTGAGCAAACTCCCCTCTCCGTTCATCTCCTAAAACGCACTCCAGACTTAAATGGGGGGCCGCCCTCCATCAAACGCAGCACTCGGCTGGCAAACGCCCTGCACGTGCGCATGCTTTAGCTCCACACCTTCCTCTGGCACTTGAGGCTGGGCTCTCTCTCATGGCCGTGGGCCAAGGGTAGGGGGAGTACGGGAATCAAGGAGGGGGGCAGGGGATCCAGGACTGCAGGTACGGAGGTCCTCTGTAAACAAGGTTGATGGGATTGAGGTGTGTGTGTGTGTGTGTGTGTGAGAGTGAGAGCAGCACAGACCTGTTCTCCTCAGTGAGAGATTCGTAACAGCTTGCCCAGAGAAGGAAGGCACTTCAAAAAGCAGAAGTAGAAGCTATAGGGTCGGAGCTGAACGTGTGAGCCACGTGACAGAGGAATGCAAATATGAAAACAATCATAAACGCTACAGGCAGAAGCACATAGCGGTGGGTTCAGACAGACGCATCGGCAATGAAAATACAAACGTTACATACATTCCTTCCAAATCATCATACCCTGTAAAGTCTGGAACGGTCAACGTCTTTGATATCATTCGCTAGGGACTGGAAATGGACTCCATGACTTTTACAAGCTGGGCCTTAAAAAGACACATAACTCCACAATCACCCATGGAGACTGGCCATAAGAACAGTAATTAAACTTCATCAGTTCTTTCGACATCTTAATTGCTCAACTTCGTCATCATAATCACCCTGGAATTCGTCCAAAGGTGTACAACTATCAGTGGAGCCAATTTCAAAAAATTCTTTTCTTATCATCATGTGCAGGAATCTCGAGCTGCGTTAGAAATGGTCCTGCCAGCTGCAAGTTAGAATGAAGAATAAAATCTGCCGAAACTAAACAGAGCTTGACTTGCAGAGAGTCCATCTGCTATGTAATCAAATGTCGGGGGGAGGTCAGAGGGCAGAGCCACATTTCAGATCAGGCACGAGAGCGTTTGGACCGACGCAGCACGTGACACCGCAGGCCGCTGTGTAAGGGAACATAAAATACCACAAAAATAATAAGTAGAGGGGAATAAATCAGATATAGCATGAGACAGTCCTGACAAACACTGCAGATACTGAAACCACCAGCTGTAACTTTCACAGTATCTGGAAAATAATCCTTTGAAGCATGTGATGCCTGACAAGACGGAAAAGCAATCAACCGAGTACCAAATTCTCTTCTTTGGAAGCAAAAATGGAAACATGGAAACGGTGATCAGTATTTCACTTCACGGTTACTGTTAGGTTTTCTTGAGGGTGTGGGGGGGGGGGGGGGTCACAGAAGAGACACAAATAGCTTTACAGCCTCTTAAAACATTCTGGCACGGGCAACAGCACTTACTAAGGACCCAACGAGAGGGATGATTACGGCACTGGGAATACAGTAATGGAAAGAGGAGAAGGCAGGCCTCAGAGAAGGCAGGCCTCAGGACAGGCAACTCATTTCTGATGAGGCTGATAATGTCAGAGCTCACGGGTCGACTGAAGAGCATAGCCCTGCGGATGCAAAACAGAGCAGGAGAAACCACAAGGAACCTCTGTGGGACTCACAGTGACTGTCTGATTGTATGGGAAAAGAACTGAGGATTCCAGCAAAGGAAAAAAAGATCCTTCACTTTTCTGACTCAAACTCTTTCGGCGATCAGAGCTGCCCCCTAAATACCAAAACACAATTACCACAGGACAGACATGTAGCAAAAAAGGGGAGTGAATTCACCGGTAAGTGACAAGGCGAACTTTTCAAGCAAATGGCAAAATTGACACCGCATGGAGAATCTCCCTGGACAAATGCGTTTCAGTGTTGAAAGCCAATAGCCCATAACCATGTTTTAAAACTGGAACAGACACCAATTTGCCATCGAATGGCCCACATTCGGTGCTCTAAGTAGCGTTTTCCTTGCTAATGGCTTTCAATGGACGCATTTCCCAATTTTACAATAATCTGTCCACGGGAAGCTGGGATCTCAGAGCAAAAGCAGACATGCATCCTGCCACGCGCAATAGCGCACATGCTCCAGGCCCTAATCACTTCATCCTAACAGGTCATAGGTGGGCAAGTCAGATAACCTACACATGAAGGAATGAGACTCCTGTCCTCCAAAGCAAAACCATGCAGGCAGTACAATCTCTGACTCCATGCATCTGAGCTTGAAAGAATGGATCATCAACATCAGCATTAGAAGCCTATGGGAACCTTAACGAAGAGCAATGGGTGAACCAATCCGGAATTCCCAGAAATCAGGAAGGCTGTGATGCAGAGCAAATGCTGGGGCGCAAAGGGCTACAAAACAGGGTAAAACCAGGAGAAGACACCAGGATGTTCATCATAAGCCAAAAGCAGATTTACAAGCTGAGCCCCCACTATCCCCAAAGCTCCTGCACTGTTATTGGCAAATCATATTTAACGCCAGACCTCTCTAGGCCATTATTGAGTCTTGCCTCGCCTTGTCAATAAACCTTAAACTTAGGTCTTTGGCACAGAGCCCCAAGACAGAGTGAAGGCAACCCGGCCCTCTGGTCAACATGTGAAGCCAGGAGGATCACCTGCATGTCAGCAAGGACCATAGATACTTCAATAAGTGTGGCTCATGTTCTTCATCCTGTTGTATAAATCCTCTGATAAGTTAAATCCTTTTGGGATCCTTTCGACAACAGTAACACCAGACTCATTTAGCA
The DNA here is from genome assembly GCA_026779605.1 of Mormyrus hasselquistii. Lineage (NCBI taxonomy): Eukaryota > Metazoa > Chordata > Actinopteri > Osteoglossiformes > Mormyridae > Mormyrus > Mormyrus hasselquistii. Next base: position 10,479,784 of record JAODKE010000125.1, read on the forward strand.
ACTGCTTGAGATAGGACCTGGTACCCATTTATACTCTCCACGGGAAACACGAATGGCTAGTCTTAGGTTACCAAAGCTAGCAAATATGAAAAGCAAATATAGCCCATTGCGAGAAAAGGGGTCTGTTTCCACAGCTGATCAAGAAAAGGGAAACAAGGTTACAAGTCTGTGTCCCAAACCACCAATACACATGCCGCCTCCCAACCTGCAAAACTACGATATATCCAAGCTTTCAGGGAAAGCACAACTAGGGGTCACAATTAAATCGCAAAAAAACTTCAAGGTGGTACCAAAAGTACGGTACTTCGATGTGTTGGTTTTGCACTGGTGTAAAAACTGGTATAGGCGCCGAATGACATCACAACATGGGATGGGGTATTTTGTTCTGAATTCAAAAAGTGGCTGTATATTATGTATATTAAAATGTAAGAAAAAAAAATCACGTTTTTTCTGAATCGTGCAGCCCTAAGCACAGCACATAACACAATCAATAGACAAAACACCTTCTTGGTACTAATGAACTGCAGAGGATCTGTTGACATCAGTCGTTCTTATGCAAACACGCACATACTCCTGATGCTGTCAACTGACACTAACTGTCCTGTGCAATCCTGTGATAAGGAACCACTTGAATTCCACAGAAGTCCAACACAGAAATCTGTTAAAGCAACCAACATGTCAACTTCCCTGTCATGTTTAAGATGAAAATCATTTTAAAAACTTGAAATGATTTTCATGCCATTCAGACTAATGAAACGTCTAAATTTCCCAAAAGGAGTTGTGCAACAAACCCACAAACGAATGTCAGGAAGGAAGGCGAATTTTCTTTCCTGTAAGTTAAGAAACCCAGGGTTGGGGTACAACAGCAAACGTACACCATCTAGCACAGTGGTTCTCAACCTTTTTTTGCAGCGGGCCGCACTATGTCCAAGTTCGAGTCTCACGGGCCGCATATTATTTACATATGACGTCATCAACGCTCAATAACCAGATATTATGCATCTTAAATTATT
>JAODKE010000125.1:10497823-10510083 GCA_026779605.1 Mormyrus hasselquistii
GTGTGCTGTTCCGATCAGGTGCCGCGTGTCCATTCGGTGGCCCTTCCGCTCTTTGGGGCCCCCACACAAAAAACCCGCGTGGGGCCCCCCTCCCCCCCCCCCCCCCCCCCCCCCATCTAAATGAATAATATCAACAAAGGAGATTTAATAAAGAACAGTCCTTCATTCTCATTTTTGTGAAAAACAGAATAAATGAAGCAGATTTGTTGTCATGATGACCTCAGGGGCCCCTCCCAGCTCGGGGGCCCAGGATACCTCCTGCCTCACCTGTCCTGTCACTATGCTTCTGCTCCCAAGATGGCGTCAAAGCTGAAATCTGCCCAAAACTGAAATTTTGGTGAAAGTACAGTATCAATCACAGAGTGTAATTCTACAGTATCACAGTAATGTTTCCAAGGAGAAAGAACATTTCCTAACTCAGATCTATATAGTGACTAGTGTGTGTGAAGTCAGATGAGGGCGAATTCATTCAGTTTGCCATATTACCAGCTACCTAAAATTAGGTTCTGTTTTTCCCGGAAAATGAGCCCTAAACTTGGTCTTTTTTTCCCTCATCCTGAAGCTAAATTGACTTTTTTGCTTTGTTCCCATTTCATCCCCATTTCTGTCCCCATTCATGTAACCAAATATAGTTCCTGTCACCTCCCCCGGTCCCCAGGTCACTTGGCTCTGTTCTCCGTCCCTGCCTAATATATCCCCGAAATTGTAACACTTTGGAATGAAATTCTGATATTATAATGAGACCTTCCATTATGCTCCTTTGGAAATTGCTCATCACTTCCAGCAGTTTCTTTTTAGCTTTTAAAATACATCTCAGCTAGAACGTTTCAGTCCCTTTTGTGTCAAACAATTCATTAATTTAAGTGCTCTATAAGTGCTTTCCCATTGCAGGAACCTTTCTTAGGAACCAGAACCTATTTTTTTCTTAGCAAGAACTTATGTCATGTTGCCATCTGTTAAACTAAACTTATCAACTTAGCATAAAAGTCACAGTTACTGTTGTGCGATGGGAAAGTGACACACAAGCTACAAAACATGCCAGTTGAGATGGGCCAGGAAATTGGAACCAGGTTCTGGAACTTCGGTGGGAAAGCGCTTTATTGTGTTTCTGAGAGTAGTATGGAGAGACTTCCACGTTAAGCTACACTCGCTGTGTTCCTTTATTTGTCTGGTTGTCATAGCACCCTGGGAATTGAAATATATATATATATATTCTTGTGCCACATGCTGGGTTGACATGGTGTAAATGGTGACAGATATGCAAACATCTGGTCCTTCTTGCCCACCTAAGTAAACCATAAGGCATTTCTCACTATCTGGCCTGACAGTCATGAATTATGCCCTACTATTGTGTGTATACATATTTTCTCATGGTTTCCCACTCTGACATTTTCCCCTCTTGCTTCTGTTGTCCCGGTGGCTGCACATGTGCAGGTTCTTCAGTGGCCCACATTACAGCTTGAGATGTCTGCAGAAGCAGAGCCCAGGATCTGTCGTAAGTCACTCTACACACACAGATGGACGGGAGGTATGATAAAGGGATTTCTGCCCCAGTAATGCAAATCACATGACATAGGGTGGCAGGTACAGGCCCTCCTACCTACTTAGTGATTGCAGTAAGAGGACCTGGGTAGGGAGGAGGCTTTGCTCATTCTCCCAGAATGCAGGTATCATGTTCACAAGCTCATTTCCATGCTGATGGCATTATTCAGCAATCCCCTCTCCACATGACTAAAAGCAGCCATTATTAGTCACCTAATATTCTGGGTGTCCTCCACAACAATGTACTAATTTTGAATAAGTTTTAAGTGTCTTCGGAAGTATTAAAAACAACACAAATGAAAGATACACTTAAACTACATCCATCCGTCTTCCAGAACCAGTCCCACGATGTAGAGGACACCCTATGAGGCATGTCAGGCTCTCACAGGGCTCAAACACACACACACACACACACACACACACATGTTTGTATTCCTATATCGTTTTGGGGAGTATCCATTTATTTCTATGGGCATAACCATAATCCCAGCTATGTCAACCTTAACCCCAACCTAACTCTAATCTTAGTCATAAGTAACCAAAGAAAAAACTTTTGGCATTTATAGTTTTTCGATTGCACTCATAGATCTTTATAAAACTGAGTTTTCCCTTGTAGGAACCAAAAAATCAGAATCAGAACTCACTTTATCGCCAGTATGTGCAAACATGCCAGAATTGTTTGTGGTCAAATGCCAAACCTGGAGTACAGGACCAAAAAGACATACAGGGGAACACTTACTAGAACAATACAGTATGTGCAAGAAAAGAAGAATACCATCAAGAGTACACAGATTTACAAAGGACGTCTTAAGACAATATCTTAAACATAAGAACTAGTGCAAGAACCATTTTAGTCCATTAAAAATGTCCCCACAGGGTCAAAATAACTGTTTTTCTATCACATTGGGGAGACATTTATGTTCCCTTAGAGCTGAGATCCATACCCTGTGAGTCAACGGAGGCTATTTATTTAGATATAAATAGAAGTATTTCATTTCATATTTCAGGAATAGATTTTACACGAAACGATATCAACAGAAACCGTATGTATATATGTAGAAATCATTCAAGCAAAAGTTAGTCACCCATTCAGCTTATTTGGAAAAGCTTTTGCTAGTTTGAATTACAGACGTTGTTACCCTTTTTTCTGATGTTATTTGTCCATATTGGGCATACGTTGTTCCCCTTGACACATTAAACAAACATGAAGGCACTGACTTTTCGGCAGTTTGAAAATTGCTGACAGTCAAACCATTTTTTTTAGCTTTTCAGCCAAGTATGACTCCTTGTGGCAGTGCATTTGTAATTGTGATTTAGTTACTTCAAGGTTAAAGTCCTTCTATATATGGCATTTCCAAATCTTGTCCATTTCTGTTTGTCACTGCCGTGATTCGTTTAGTTTGTTCAATGACTGATTCAATGTTTGGTTTGTTCACTGGCGAACCAGATAACGCAGAGATGCCCTCTCTTTTGCCACCAAGTGGTGTAATGATGTACACTTGTCTGAAAGAGTCAGAATGGCAAATAAAATCTAATATTAACTGTAGCCTAGATGGGCAGAAGTGGGTAGAAGATGGATTGATCAATTAAGTATAATCTATAATTACATTTAAAATATGTATAAGAAATAAGTAGTTGTATAAAAATTCATATAGTTGAGTATAAATAAGTAGTTACGTTGAACAATCTAAAACACAAATAGCCTCCTAAGAATCACTCACTACAGTGGTCAGCTCTTTTTGATATTTATAATTGCAAATTGGGATCTCTGGACACAGCATTCCTCAGATTGGAAGACAATCACATTATTTTGTACTCCACCACAAGAGGGCACTCATTACCCTAATTTTCCTCAGATTCCCTGTGGATATTGTGGCCTACTCTCCTCTGCATTGGGTTTTGTACCTTCAAGAATGGGTCACCCAGTAAAATCTACAAACATACATAAATGAGGAAAATGCTACTTGCAAAATTTCAACTTTGAAGTAACACTTTGCTTAGGTGCATCATGATTGGCTTTTCAAATACTGATGTGTCTTACGGATGGACTTACAGATTTACAAAGTGTTGTTCTGCATTCTGTTTGTAGACTTCTTCCAGCTGGCTAGTTTCATATGGACATCTAATATCTTAATTACACAAATTACCCTACATGTGTAAGAAAGCTTATGGGTCTTTAAAAACAGTTTTTACTCAGTCCTGGCAGTGGTGGTGTGATTATAGCTGTATTTAATTTAAACACATTCATTCAAACTTATAATTACACATTTCCACTGCTCTGACTCGTAACATTTTCTGTAAATGAGATTTTTAAGGAAATGAAGACATAAAATAATAAGATTATTAAAATATCTCTACCCAAGTTGCTCTGTAAAAAGATTATGCAATTCAATTTAAAGTGATCAATTCTCATCCAGTGCCGCATTTTCAGGCTATAAATATGGTAATTAAACGTTTTATCCCAAAGCCACTATAAAACTATTTATGTAAATTCCCAAGGGTTTGTATGTGATTTCCTAATACGGGCCTGGTCTAGCGATTACACATATCATTCATGTTTAGGTCTCAGTTAGGCTCTGTATAATTACTCAGATCTTATCTGGTATTTATGAGCACGTTTTGTGATTTTTAAATAACAATCATTTGTTTGGCGGCTCCTGTCTGGCTCTGTTTGGATTTCCTGAAGCAGAGTTGCTTGTATCGTTCTCTGAGTCTAAAGCAGTTATGGAGACCTGTTCCACATCCTGCTCAATAATCTGATCCCAGAGTCGGGTCTAATCTCCTGCTCGCTGGTACGTGCCTTCCCACGTCTGGCCGAGGACGCCCACCATAAACGAGTCACGGTGACAGCTGATCACCGCCAAGCCTCACCCTGGGCACATCAGCATAATGGAAATATTGATTAGCTCCTTGCACTGATGGAGACTCCGCTTGGCAGCTTGTCTGCGGAAGTTAAATGACACGAGCGATAAATGAAGTGGCGTCGTGTTGCTTCTCTACAAGGGACAGTTTAAGCCAATACAGTGATTAAATTAGACAGGTACCTTGTGTTTCTGCCTTCAAAAGGCACAGATTCACTGGAAACACCCACTGCATTTTTGCAGCCCCGGTCCCCTTCCAGCTCGTAGCAGATACTAATTCCTCAGTTGATTACGTGATTTGGATTTATCAGAATTAAGCCACTTGAATCCATAGACAGACATCAAAATACCATAACAATTTATGTTATGAATCAAGGCTAGTAACAAAACATCATAGCAAGGAAACAGATGAATATCATTACACTTTTTGAACCTCTCTGTGCTGCATGGTCCAGATAATCGGGCAGAATTCAGACAGCTGAATGAAATCTGATTAAGCCTTTTGTTTAATCTGTGCCCACCTCTCACTGCAAGACTGTATATAATCTTACGAAATCGCTTCCCAGCACTGTCTCTGAAATTATAGTACATTTCTGGCAAGATTACACCACGATAGCGTCAAACCAAATTCTCCAGTTCATGATGACACCAATTTCCTACTCCGAATGGTGAGATCACGGATAGCAGGCAGAGTGCAAATGTGAGGTGCATTTTCATTTCAGCGAAATATCAACCGGCTGTTCTGCTTTGCTGAGGACAGAAAGATTAACTTAATGAGTAAAAATCACCCCCCCCCCCCAAATGCCACCTTTGCGATTTTTTTCTGCCAGTCAGCACCCCCCCTACACACCCCCGTCATGACTACTATGCGTTTTGCTGTGACAGGCACCCCAGCTGCAGATTTCTTGAGAGAACTGCATCAATACATCGGTCCTGGTGACATGCCCCCGCGATCACGCTGAGAAGCAAACTCAGAGACGTGAGACAGCCGTTTCACATTCCCCAGAAATTCATGTGTTTAAATTCTATATAATAAAAAAAATCCCTTCAAGATTAGCTGGCAGAGGTTTCTGCCACAGGATGGGGTGGGATGGTGCATTTACTAGATTGCCAGGTGTTTCTCAGGACATTTTGTAGAAGTCAGTCTGAGAATCTGGATCAGCTGGAGACTCAAGAGTACAACTTTATAAACTCAGAGAAATTGGACAAGAAGGAGCGGGATCTGCTTTGTTATAAGTGTATCTGAACCCCGTCTCCATGCTTGAATATCTGAGTTACTGACACACTGCAGTATGTACGTGTAGGGGGCAGCTCAGAAGGTGGCGCCGTTGCCTCACATCTAGGTTTCGGAGTTTGAATCGGACCCCAGCTCCCTGTATTTGTGGTGTGAACAACTTCACCCTGAGTTTATTTGTGTTTCCTGTTGGTTTTCCCCAAAGTCCTGTGATGTGTGGTTCCAGCGAATCAGCGACTATAGCCCTTGTGTTCGTGCTGCCGTGTGCACGTATGTACCAGGGGCCAGAACGGGCTTGACACCCCAGAGCACGCCTTACCTTACATGGCATTCTTTCTGGAACACACTCCAGAGCACGCAGATCAGAGACCCAGGCTGGATGGGCTGTCAGTGAGTAGATGGACGTATATGTATCTAATGTGTCCCTTTATGATTCACATTTCAGATTTTTTTATGTTCCCCTCCTCCATCTGAAAGTCATTTCTCATCCTGGTGTCCCTTGATGGCCTTGTGTGCTTCTTTCTTTGGGATATTGATAAGCAGATCAGTCACCCTTGGAGAAACTTGAAGTCGAACTTCTCGTACGCATAACGTGTTTGTTTGAATCCTGGCTGACTCAGAATAGATCAATTCCATTCAATAAAGATGTTTTTTTTAAATCATGTGTTATTATAGTATTGAGTAAAGCAGTTTAGAATCGATCCCCAAGATCCCTCCTACGATTGTTTTCTGTTCTAAATTTAAAAAAGCATGTCCTGAACCAGGGATCAGTATCCAATCCCTGCTGTGCTTAGCTATGTGTGGCCAGAGGACCCCAGAGGGCGCAAAATGTCTTGGGGGGGGGAGGGGTTCAAGCCAGGTCGCTCTGCCTCTCGACGTCATGCAATGATGTCAGCTGGTGAAAAGGGCAGAACAGTGTGCGTGTCTGTGTTGAGGAAGCTGGCGGATAGAGGACAGAAGTTCACTGGTAAAGATATATGTGTGTTGGCGTCACTCCTCCCAAGCTGGCGTGCCAGTTGGAGGAGTGGGAAAGTGGGAAATGGGCCAATTCCAAACTCAAGGGGCATATCTGTCTGTCTACTTGTCTGTCTGTCTGTCTGCTTGTCTTTCTGCCTACGTGTCTGTTTGTGTTTCTGCCTTCCTGTTTGTCGGTCAGCTTGTCTGTCTATCTGCCTGTCTGTCTGCCTGCCAGCTTGTCTGTCTGTCTTTTTGCTTGTCTGTCAGCTTGTCTGTCTGTCCGTCAGCTTGTCTGCCTGTCTGTCTATCAGCTTGTTTGCCTGTATGTCTGTCAGCTTGTCTGTCTTCTGCCTATCAGCTTGTCTGTCTGTCTGACTGCCTGTCTGTCAGCTTGTCTGCCTGTCTGTCTATCAGCTTGTCTGCCTGTCTGCCTATCAGCTTGTCTGTCTGTCTGACTGCCTGTCTTTCTAATTCATTTGTAAGATTCATGCAGATTCAGTCTTTACAGACTCTTCTCTCTTGTTGCGGGTAAAACTGTTTACAACAATGTCTCTGGTCTCTGCTTGGGACAGTGAACAGTGAACAGAGCCCACGTGACAAGCAAAGGTGTGGCTTGAAATATGGGTAGCCTGACAAGACGGCATTTTGGGCCATTTGGGATCTGCCAAGTGATGTACATTTTGCTGGTAGGGGGTGGGGTGGGTCCACTGGTACATTTTTACTCGTATAGTTTTCCCGGTAGGGCGGGATCACCCTACCCGGTATGGGAAGCTCTCGATTTTGCAGGGCCCCCTGAACCTGCTATGTTCTCTATCACCCTCTGACACACCTTTGGTGACAAGTGAAAAAATAGGAAAACATCCAGCATTTTTCCTTTATATGGTCAGATGGGGATATAGTGACGTTTGAACTAACATGACAAGAGAAAAAACAGAGATTAATGTGCACCTGGTGCGTTGAGGCTGAACAGGGGAAGGAGATCACAGGTCCTTGGGAATGGTGTCAACTAGCATCTGAATTACTGGGTGTGAAAAAACCCAGAGCGCCTCAATATATACAACAAGGGACAGGTGGATGTAATCAATACAAACTTGTTCTCTGAAGGCAACATCCCACCTCACATGGAACAAATAATGATACCTTCAAAATCTATATCAGATGTACTGTAGATTAATATGCATATATCACTGCAGATACATTTGACATGTACTTTCCATGAACTTAATGCTTGCAATTTTATATGTGTAACCATAGCTACTGTCGCTGGCATCTAGTTTTATGATTTGAATTGTGAGGCCATTTTTGTGTATCTCTCTTTCATGTAGCGGTTTTTATTTTCATATTATGAGTTATATTTTCAGCAGCACTTCACTGGATAAGCGTTCAGAGGATGCCTGGGTGGGTGGCTTGACGTGCTGTTATGGTGATGCTCTTTATCTCTTGAGTGCATGTATTATTTGCACTGACCTGTCACATTGCAGAAAAAAAGAATGCAGCCAGTCAAACAAAATCCACAGGCTAACGTCAGAACAAAATGGCAGAGGGGGGACTTTGCTGATCAACACAGCCGTGGCTGCAGTTTATTAAAACACCTGCGGGAGGCAGTCGAGGTGGAACAGAAACAAAGAGGACAGTGTGCGCCCAGCTACTGTGAGCTTGGGCTCACATTTATTCAACATGGTTGCTTTTGGCACAATAATCAAAACGTCAAATGAGATTTACTTAATCAATGAGAGAAACTGAAGACTATAACAAGGCATTAACATCAAAAGGAATCAAAAATACTGTCTGGATTTAATCTTTATACAATTTCTGTGCTCTTGTATGCCTTAATCATAAGCTAGTAGATTTTAGATTAATTTGGTTCCTAGTCTAATACAAAAGAGGTTAGCTGTGACTGGATTGCAATGATTACGTTTCTTCAATGTTTTTTTATTATAATTAGTAAAAAGATTAAGTAATAAGATTTTATCATTAAAATAGCATATTTTACTTCCAGAGTTGAAGTGTATTGGAACACATATGTTATCTCTCCACATATATGTCAGAGTTTTCCTGTAGAAATTATAGGATGTTGCTGACGCAACAATAAAATACTGCCTCCCTTCCCCCATAAACACAAGGGCATATAAATGTGCTCCTGATTCCGTTCTACGCTGCTGCACAACAATTTCTCTCTGTGCCCCCAAAGGCATTTTAAACACTCTCCCATTTCTGTTACCCTGACCAAAGATGGCAGAGAAGGACCTTGGAGACTCAGACAGTGTATATGCCTGAAGAAGTGCTGGGAGAAGAGAACAATGACTAGATAGATTCTGACCAGCACTATGATGCTGTGCATGTACAGTACAGTTGATGAAATCCACCGAGGTGTTTGGACCATTCCTAATGGATTCGAGTTGTCAGAAAGAATGCAAGCAGAGTTTGAGGGAGCATTTAGTCAAAACATGTTTTTATGCAGGTGATTACATTATTCAGTTCTTCCATTATAATCAATTATTTGTATTTTACATCCATCCATCCATCCATCCATCAACTCAGTGGCCATTAGCCAGTAATGGGTAGAATCCACTTTTGCCTCTTGACACTGTCTACATGGGGTAGATATTCAGGTGCTGACATACAATTTGTTTTTTGGATATGCAACTGTCCTGCTGCAACAGATACCTTGCACTAGTGTTTAAAACAAGAAGAATGAAAATTATGCTCTTTTGTGGTTTTATACTACAAATAACCTCCATGCACCCCGACGTCCCAGTGTGCCTCAGAGCTTTGGAAAATAATAGGTTTGGCTACAGTGCGAAAAATGTCAGAATCACTTCACATGGCAATGAGAAACATAGAAAGGCTTTACATTAGTATAAACTTCTAAAATAAAGAAATTCTTAGTTTTCTGGCACATCAGTACCAGACAATTACTAGTATCAGGACATTGAAACGGCCGTATTATAAATTGTAACTTTATTATCAAATTATTACTTTATTCTCGAAAGTTACGCCTTGAAGCTTCGTAATTTTATGTTATGTAACGGTGGCACTAAAATACCATTGCACTATTCAGGTATGAATGTAAATGTGTTGTCAAATTACATCACCAGTCCTGAAGAGGTTTAGTACATATGAGTGTAGCTTTTGCAGATCCTTGAGATCATTCTCACAGTGACACCCTAAGCAGCCGGTAATGATTCCCCTTGAGACACACAATGGACACTGGAATTATAGCATCTCAGTCCCACCTCCACCACTGTTCTGCACTGACGTTCAGAAAAGGGGGATCTTTGATTACAGCAAAGGCTAATTCATACTCAGTGTTCTGCTTCACATTCAACCCAGTAATTCATCACATTATATCAAGTATCTCCACTATCATTTAAATACCACTTTAATATCTAGCATTCTATCAAAATATACCCATCATTATTTAATTTCGCCATAGTCAGTGCTTAAAAAATAAACGAAACGGCTTTAGATGCACATTCTGTGTGAATAATGTAAATACTCATGTTTCTATGCTTTCCAGGGGATTATTACTTCACCACAGTTAGTGCAGCTTAAACAGATTCTTGGCCATAACATATGACAAAATATTACATATTTGTATCCTTGTGAATGGCAGTAATGAGCTAACATCTTTAGGCGCAATCAAGGGTGAGATGTTGAGAAATTGTACCATTATTAGCAGTAGTAGTAGTATTCAAATAATTTAAAATAATTTTTATTGTAGTTGGAAGTTATTAAGATTTTTCTTAAGAGTTTTCTTTCATCATGTCACAAATCACAATTCAAGGTATCTATGGAGCATGTTCATGTGAAATGGCTGATCGGGTCAATGTTTTTTCTTCTCCACAGCAGGGATGTCCTTAGACGTGCCATAAAGGCTTTCTGGTCTTCCAAGGAAGGATATGAGAAAACATCTCAAATCACCCGAATCATATACATGAAGCCTTTTTAATGCATTTCTTTGATGTTCTGAAATCTACTCGCTGACCATCGGGCAGCACCGAGGCGTAAAACTAAAATATCTTTCACAAAGAGCCTTTTTCCAACAGACTGCAGGTCACTCATCAGTGCTGTGGTCCCCCAACACCGGCTCAATGTGTCACCACAGCAAAAGCCATGGACTTTGTCACTTTCATTTTTATTTTGCTTACTTTTCAGTGTCTATTAGTATTTTTAATTATTATCACTTTAATTGTCTGTTACTTATTTTTTAATTCTCCATTAACTATTATCATTTCCTCTTACGTTATGTACTCTAAATAACCTCTGTGTTTGAATATGTGCTATATAAATAAACTTGCATTACCTTGCCTAGAAAGTCTAAATGAGACAGACTGCAGTGGAACTAGAACATTATACAAAGGTAATTATGTGCATATTTAGGCTCATCATCACAAGCGCAGGTATTAAGCCAAGCTAGCAATTTTATATCTCAGATCATTCACAGGCTTTCCACCGATACTGGATATGTTTGAAATACTACGACTATTTGAGCACTGGTGTAGGCAACCATCAGAGCGAAGATTATTTGCAATTCTCCCGAGGGAATTCTTGAGAGTGTAATTCATCCTCCTTTGAGAGGGGGATAAGATTATCAGTGTTTCAGAGTCGAATGGAGGCAGTGTCACTGGCCTCAGGGTATTTCCCTTATCGGGGAAATTCGCCACTCGTCTGAGCTGCTGCCGCTCTCATCCTTTGACGGGGAGACTGAGAGGCCACTGGAATCCAGTGTCTACAAAACGGATTTGGATTTTCCATCTCCCTACATGCCACAGTCGAATAAAAACATCCAGCTGCCCATCCTTCTATTCTCATGAGCTCCTTCCACATCCCAGGTCCTGAAGCAAAGAGGCAAATTATTTTCCCGAGGCTTGAGATTCACATATCTGTCGATGAATCGTTCCTCAAGCGCAAATAAAAAGGCCAGCTGGAAAGGTTTCACTATGTAGTGTTTGTTTGATGGTGGCAGAAGCTAGTGTTTTATTATTATTAAATGACAAACTCTGATTGTAGCTATTTTCCAAATGTGCCATATTTGTATCTTGAGGTGTAGATATGCTGCTCAATCTGAAGGTATATATGATTTTCTGTTTGTAAGTGATGATCACTTTAACAGTTCAATGTTATGTAGTTAGGCAATAAAAACTACAGGCTTTGTAATTATTGATAAATGTGTATTTTTAGAATTGTTTATTGGCAAAAATATTACATTTGTAATTTCTGGAGCTATATGATGTGCTGTTTGGAACTAACAGCTGTGGATCGTGTCGATTTATTCTCTTAATTTCACACTGATCGATCACAGTGATCATACACCTCAGCTCTGTAGCAGAACATTGCTGTTATATCTGAATAATGTAAGGTCACCATGGCGACCCTGGGCTTTGGTCAGCTTCGGAGCCCCACCATCCAACTTAAGGACAGCGCATACTTACCAAGAGACTGCCATAAAGCCTATTACATTAAAAATTCAGATTAAATACGATGGTTTGTAATAACTAACGTACACTGTGTACACGCTACTCTGCGAAGCTCGTGAAGTCATTGCGTGGCTTTTGCACTTCACTGGCTTGAGGTAGAGTTCACCACTGCACTTCACTGGCTTGAGGTAGAGTTCACCACTGCACTTCACTGGCTTGAGGTAGAGTTCACCACTGCACTTCACT
>JAODKE010000125.1:10523631-10536464 GCA_026779605.1 Mormyrus hasselquistii
CAAAGGAGACTAAGGGGGGACATGATCCAGGTATATAAGATTCTAACAGGTCTGGATGCTGTTCAGCCAAACGGCTAATTCAATATTAGTTTAAAGACTAGAAGTCAAGACCATAAGTGGAAATTAGCGGGGGAACGTTTTAAACTGAATTTGAGAAAACACTTTACACAGCGTGTAGTTGGGATAGTCTTCCTGTTCATGTAGTGCAAGTTAAAACCCTGGGTTCCTTTAAAATCAGAGCTAGATAAAATTTTAACAACTCTGACCTATTAATTAAGTTCTCCCCAAACGAGCTTGATGGGCAGAATGGCCTCCTCTGGTTTGTAAATTTCTTATGTAGTCGTGGAACCAACTGACCAGGCAAGATGCAGGAGTGCTGTACCTGTTTTTTATCAGACAGTGATGATCTACAATGACAAAACCTGACAGGCAATGGCTTCCTGTTCATTCTAATCACCATAATTAATCTGATAGACCTTCCTCTGTAATCACTGGTGATAACTTGCCTTCAGGTTGTCGCTCCAGGTATCCAGCACGTGCTCCATGCGGCTCAGCTGCTCCTCAGACACAAACATCTCAGTCACGGCGGTAACCCCAGGTTCCGGGACGCTGCTCCCAGAGCTCTCCGGTTCACTGTGCACCTCCTCCGACTCGACGGCGGACACGACGCTGGTCCTGATGGGCATCTCCTCTGTGGAAGCTGAACATCAACAAAAACAAAACTTCCATGTGAAAGCTGTACGCTGACCAACTTCTCATTTACCCGTAAACTTTATCGCAAAGAGAGTCTTAAACTCCCAAACAAGATTGGGTGTTCCAGTGCAAGTTTCTAATGTAGTGAGATTTACTTTTCATATAATAATTCATTTTAGAATAATGATGCATCTGAGAATAAGCTCTATGGATTGCTGTGCTTTGCCTTGTACCCTGTGCTTTATGGAAAAGGCTCCAAGCTGACCACGACCCTGCTAGGGGGGAAAGGAATAAATGGATGGATGGATAGAAATGTTCATAATAATTTTTATAATAATAATAATTGAACCCTTTATTGTCCCCGTGGGGAAATTCTTTTTTACGCCTCCCTCAACTGACTTAACATGGAGGAAGCCTGACTTAACATGAGGAGAAAACATCCACAGTGAGTCATTGTGTGGCCTCAAATATCTCTGTGATGAGCAAGCTGTCTGCGAAGGGCTGCCACCTGTTGGGGCGCCCAGGGAGCTGGGGGTTAAGGGTCTTGCTCAAGGACCTAAAAGCTCTTTTTATAACTTAAAATACTTTTGCATTGCACGTTTATGAACACTATGACTATGACCTTGATACAAAAAAGCAGCTCAGGTATACCGTGGAATAAGATGTGTAACAAGCTAAAAAGCACCATAAAAGGCAGCTGTTATTCCGGAACCTACCTTGAGCCCTGGCTGAGTGCTCTCTGGGCGTGACTCCAGCTGACGGCAGCTCGCCGCTCGACAGCCGCCCTCCTTCCCACTTGGCCGTCGACCCTGTGACGTCATGCGAGAAAGGCAGCGCTTCATTTACAAATGACTCTCTACTCTCTGCGCCTTAATGAAATTAAAGGATGCTAGGAGACACACACACACACACACACACACACACACGCTGAAGGTTAAAAACCGACTTTGGCTGCAGTCCAGAGGCTCCTTTCCAATCAGCTGTAAACCCAGTGGTCCTTCACAGATAAAAGCCTGCAGACTAATTGCACTCAGAAGCTGAGCAGCTGCCGTCAGCAGAGCCGATCGGTGCCGGTGAACGAAAAGGAAGCAACTTTCAAAACAAGATTGAGACGCATCTTATCCATCTTAAGCTGGATAAGGGCTGTTAGGGCTGCTCATTCTCAACAGCAAGGAGAGAGTCTATATCAAGGTTCTTCAAATCTGGACCTCGATTCCAAATCCAGGCCCTGTTTTCAGTTCTCCTAGGTAGTTAGTTTAATAGTTACTGATTCTGATTGGTCAGAGGCTTCACACCTGACTGACAGGTAAAGGAAGGCTGGAAAACCAGCAGTGCTCGGACCTCGAGGCCCGTGATTTGAATGACCCTGGTCTAAATTATAAACACCGTTGCGGTCAGACAGGATACACTGGAGACCATTTCTTAAAATAAGCTTTAAATGGCAGGCACAATACTGTCCATTACATTGCTATAAAATTCCATCCAACCATTCATCAACTGCTTATCCTGGTCAGGATGAAATTGGGGGTCTAATATGTCATTTAAAATACAGCATCCAATGTGGACTGCTTTGACTTTTTTTCATCTGCCTGGCAAGTTAATCAGGTTGTTTGAGACTGCAACAAATTACTGAGAGGTGAGAGGCTGGACCCTGAACTAACTACCTAGGGATACTTCTGAACCTGACTGGAAGGTTGCTGGTTCGAGTCCCATCCCCAGCAAAATAGTCTGTAGGGCCCTTGAGCAAGACCCTTAACCCTCCAAAATGCTCCAGGAGTATTGAATAAATAGCTGGACACAGCCATAGAACCTTAAGCCTCGCTCTGACTTGTCTATATGTGTGTGTGTGTGTGTGTGTGTGTGTGTGTGTCATGGAGAGCAAGATGGGAACCATGGATGCAGCGTGGCTGTACTGGTGCAAATGGTGATAAAAGCATTTCATTTCACCTGCCTGCTAGGGCAGGGATGCTTTTAAAAACCTGCATGCAAGAAGTCATTGGAAAGTATATTGTTTTACATCATTTAGGTTTGGCTTTTAGCTGAACATTTTTACCACGATTTATCATGGAAAGCTTATCATGCTTCTTTGCCAGTGATCTTAATCGTAGAGTACAGGCATAAAAGACGTGCGGCACAGGGTAAAATTATGCAAATATCTCAGTCGCCCATTTATTTAAAAAAATAACAATCGTAGAAGAGCATGTGCAGGCATGGTGGCAGCTTACCCACAAAGGGGCGAGAGCGAGAGCCGTCCATTAACCCCGCAATCCTCACGTCGGCGGGCACCTCTGATGCGTGGCGGGGCTGACGTGCCGGGTCCACCTCAAACTTGGGAGTCACCACAGCGTATCGGAGAAGCTCCTCATATTCATCCTGTCAGCCCAGCAGCAGTCAGGGAGCAGAGGTGTTTAAGAATGAAATGATGTACAACGACTGCAAGAGCTCCATCTACTTCTGCTTTTCGTTCTTATAGAAATTACACCAAAAATATTAGTTAATTATTAGTTATTGGTTAATGATACTAATAAAGTCACAACTCATATTCTTAAAACTGGAAAAAATCATTGATTATCCATCATACATTTTCTTTTTCATTTAATACGTAACCATGTTTTGGAAAGAAAAATTATAATCAATTATGGATTTGGTGCATTTCATCAAGCAGCTGAAAGTCTTTATAAACAGCTGTTATCTGTAAATGAGTTACTTGCCAAGTTTATGAAATTACATATTAAATTTTTAAAAAGAATAAGTCAAAGTCATTATTATGAGACAGTGGTGAGAAAGAACAGTTTGACTAATTAAATTTAAAATAGTCAAAATCCATAAGTCCCAGCTGCATGATCAGAGCTGACTTCTGCCTGATAAGGCAGTTACATGTTATTTGTTAACATAGTTTACAATCCTGTCACAGCCATTTCTATTACTGCGGCATTTGCCAAAATAGAGCATATATGATTTTCTCTAACCACGCAAAATAAACATTTCCATTTAAAAATGACTCTTTGATCACACTTACCTGAGCCAAGTAATTTGAAAAGCTTTATATAAGAATGTCGGGTGGAGCTGAATAAATACTTTTGATTAAAAAAACTGACGCTTCAAAGATTCTCTATATTTATCCACAACTAGCAAAATATTAAGCATGTAGTAGATAAGAGAAAGGGTCCTGCATGGGTCCAAAGAAAATTATGTCTTTATAAATTTGTAATGTATTATGGGAGGTGGTAGACACATAGAAGCACTGTTATTCTATACTTGTTTATCAAAATTAGTCTGTTCATGTTGTGTCCCGGAACTGATTCATTAACAGAAGTTTAAGATGTTTCAGTTGCAGTACCTGTAGCGCGGAGGACACTGAACTGCCCCGATCTGAATCCTTTGGCAGAACTAAGCTGCTTCCCTCCGCTTCATCTGATGACATCTAGCTAAGCAATATCAAATACGATACAATAATCATTATAATGTAGATATGCAGACTTACGTTTTGCAGCGTTGTGTTATGTTATATAGCAGTATGCTAATAAATCTTTCCAACCTGGATATTACGCATGCCCAGAGGAATACTATGGAAAGTATAACGTTATCCAATATTAGCAGGTAATCTAAAGAGACTATACTATTTTAAAAATGATAATCTTATTACATATTAAGCACAATTTATTAACACAGGTATAAACATCATTAGAATAAGCACCCATCACATTGATATTACATACAGTATTAACAATTTACAAATTGGCACTACCACCGATGCCATTTCGAAAACGTGTAATACTGGCCGTATAGCCGTGTGCATAAAGGCATATTCATCTTTAGCTCAGCAAAATAAATCCTCTTTCATTCACACACGATTCTTTCATTGCCATTACCTTTCGTTTATAAGATACTGCCCAGGAAGCACAGTTAGCAAGCTAAACTTTCTCTTTGCTTTCTGACAGTTTCAAACCCGTGGGCGCGTCATCAACAACGCCACATCTGATTGGCCACGTTTGTCTGCAACGCTTACCATTGGTTGGCTGTTAACCGGAATTATGGGCTATTAAGTGGAAGCTGGAATTAGTGGTTGGATCTGTTTCTATGGCAAATTGCTCAGAGGTAACGCCGTGCTCTTCCAGGCGGTTATTCCATATGGTAACTCAGCGGGTAGCGTTGATGCCTCTTCCGATTAGGGTTAGGGGATTGAATTGTTCGCTCTTTATGTGTGGGATTCCTCAGGGAACCTCCCAAACACATGCCGTCTCTCAGTGTGTGTGATAATGTGTGCTGTCATTTAAATGGACAAATGGCTGTAAAATAGAAAAAAAAAAAACATTTTCAAGTCATGGTGACTGCTCAGTTCTTCTGTTAGCGCGCTAAAAGAATTGCACTTTAAATGCCTAATGGTTTAGCTAGGTTGGTTATTAAGGTTAGGTTACTTTGATATAGCTGTGCGTAGTGCTCAGTTTTTTCGTCCTTTTTGGTACTGTGTCCATCCATCTTATGAAATTCTGAATTAAGCTGCGTACAATTATACTGCCGTCGCAATAAATATTAAGAACACTGGGTGTTTTAAACACGCTCTATACGTGGGACAAGAACCTTTTTATCTGTGTGCCCAAAATCCCTTGCTAAGTCTGTCTTGGGTTTCTTAAAGCTTTGTGAGCCTCAGTACAGAGGTGAATAAAGGACTCTTGGGTGCCACTAGAGATTTTGGACCCCATGAAAGCCCCCCCAAACCCAGACCAATCTAATTATGTTGCAATTTGTAGGGCCCTTAATTGTCAGTCAGATAGTACATATAGTTTTAGAAAGTATAATATCTCTTTCAGACGGACATAACATATTATTAAATCAGGTACCTTTAGTGATACTTCTCACTTCATCATTAACATAATACATGATGCTGAGTATGTATGTCTTGTCCTTCTTCCTCTGTTACGCCCATTCATCAGCACCTCATCGATATTGCGCCAGCATTATAATTAATAAACATTTACCGGAAGCAATTACAAACTGAGGAAGTTATTAATGACTCCACACTGTATTGACGTAATAATGAAAGATGATAAATCAGCTTGTTTTTCTATTACCAAACTTCTTTTCCATGGTCCTTGACCTTATATTATTTACTGTTATGGAGCAGGGTACTTTAATGCAGTTTGTTTCGATGTCCATGACGATGTCAATGTGGAATTTAACATCATTTGCAGAAATGTTTAAATCACAAAATGTTTTTAGTATTATTATTATTTATTATCATCATTATTGTTTATTGCGATTTGAACAAGATTCAGTGGAAAGTTCATAGCAAAACATTTTTGATTAACTTATGTGTGGACTTTACTGGCACCCAAAAATAAAACCATCTAAACCAGGAGTGGGCAATCTTATCCACAAAGAGCCGGTTTAGCCGGGTTTTCGCTGCAACTCCCTAATTAGATAGTAATTAGACGACTGATTGGCTGAAGAGTCCTCACACCTGGGTTTGAACAGTTGACCTACAGATTATCCCAAAAACCTGCATACACACCGGCCCTTAAGACTGCCCACCCCTGATCTAAACACTAGTCATATCTAAAGTATTTATTTGGGTGTTTTAAAGCAATAGCTACATCAGTTAAATTA
Source organism: Mormyrus hasselquistii (assembly GCA_026779605.1). Lineage (NCBI taxonomy): Eukaryota > Metazoa > Chordata > Actinopteri > Osteoglossiformes > Mormyridae > Mormyrus > Mormyrus hasselquistii. Next base: position 10,529,932 of record JAODKE010000125.1, read on the forward strand.
TTAATGAATAAATGATTGACAAACCTAGCAAAGGAAAACAGATGATTTCTGCTCCACACTTTTCCTCTTCTCCTATAGTCCTTGGTCACTTCTTGTCCCCTAGCTGGTATTAGACAGCCAGCCGGCTTGCTGCCTTTTAGCACTAATCTTGAGAAATACCAAAGATGTACATCTACATCATCAGATCGTCTTAATTAATTCGGTCATTTATTTCGTTAATTCGGTCATTTATAGTGAATTTACAAAAATGTTTCATAAATCATCAGGTGTACTTATTTCACCTTCATTGGTTTAATATCTTGCAGTTTTTCTATCCTAGAGCAGATTGCCCTTGATAATATTGAATGGAATAATGGCAAGCTTCATCAAACTTTTAAATACATATATAATAGTGTGATCTGCATTCTAAAGCTCTTAAGAACTATCCAGACTTGAGCTGTTGCCCGAAATCATCCATCCACGTATCCATCCATCTTCCGAATGCTTATTCTGGTCAGGGTTGCATGGGAGCAGCTATAGGCACAAGTCTGGAGTACAAGATGTCAATCTATCAAAGAGCACATGCAGACACACTCACATGCATAGTCATACAGGACAGGTCTTATAGATTATAAGACCCCTAGATAGTTACATTGGAAAACAATGAGCAATGGCTCAAAACGTTAATTTAGCAAGGTACTCATACAGACTGACATTTTCACAAATTAGAACATCTGGCGTTTAATGTGGGAGACGGTCATCAACATGGCCCGATCTGTTGAGTTTGACAGTCTGATGAGCACTCTGCTGTTTTTTTTTTTTTTTTTTTTTAAAGTTACGTTTCCCAGGCCAGTTTTTGCCTTCCAATAGCCTGGAAAGAAACAGTGTAAAAGACGGCCTTTGGGCCCAAAAAGCTGGTGGACTCATTTCAAATGCCCTGTACAGGAAATGAAATACAGCATTTCTCTGTTTCTTCTGATCCTGAGTAAGCAGGTTAATACACAAAGGAAGCACCTTATCTTATGTTGTCTTATTGTCTTTGATAAGCACAGAGTTTGTGATATTTTCAGATGAATCTACTTCAGTTTGCTTTACAGAGTACGGAAAAAGATCATCCTGTGCCCCATACATGGACTTTATCATGCATTTGTTTTAATTAGTCATTTATAAAAATCAAACCAAATTTAAATTAACGAATGAGTTTGATTTAATTTCATTATATCAAAAGCTTACAATTAATATCTGTAATATTAAAGTAATAGGCTTCTGGTGTGTTTATTGGCTCATAAAAATTCATGCTGTAATAAAAGCATAATTGAATTGTCTGCGACAGTTTTCTGAAAACCATTGAAACATTTCAGCCTAATATGAAATGATTAACAAACAAAAAGCCAATAAAACATAACATTGTTGCAACATTCACCCCTGGATTTTTAATCAATTACTCAATAATAAAGGTGAAGTCATAATATAATCATTAACAACAATACAATAACAACTATGCCATAGAGGTTTTAGAAACAAAATGGCTGTTTAATTAAAGATGTATGACAAAGCTAGAATGTTTTTACCGCACCCCTAACAGTTACTGAAATGCATTGCCATGCCGATAGAGGTTCACCAATCATTTCAAAACTGTAAACTATTTTGATGCTCTAATCATTATTGCCTTTCCCCCTAGCTAATTCTTATTTGGCTTTAAAGTAGTAAGATTTATGCAGCTGTCTTAATAAAAATGAAATGTTTTTATTCATGTTTAATGTGAAATTTGAGCATGTTTTCCCAGAGTACAGTGTGATTGTCTCTGCTGTGATTTATATCAGTCAGTCTGAAGAAAGCTGTTCAGTGAAACATACTGGGGAGTCAGGCTACTACCCCCTGCTGATCGACTAAAGCATTATCTGCTAATCAGTATTTTAGGAGGAGTCAGTCATTGAGGATTGTGTGGAAGAAACTGTGTTTTTTTTTTAGATAGGATAGGATAGGAAAAACTCAGCCTATTACATAATTCTACACTTAAAGCTCGAATCTGCACTCAAGACGAATACTATTAGGCAGAGTGGGTGGAACCACCTGCTTGGCGTCTCTAGCTGGCGCACCTCCGACAGTGCCCTTCTGCGGCTGCAGGGTCATCAGCCGGGAGCCACCCTTCGCCGATGTTTCTCTCCTTTAATCCCGGAACATCTCTGGGTGGTGGAGCAGCGATAGGGACGTCTCCCTACCGCCTCCTGCAGCCGGCCCTAAGATCCCTGCTTCCCCCATTGATTGTCCTTCCTGCAGAGCCAGAGCCAGAAGCTCCCCTGCTCTGCCCCCTCAGTATTACCTCTGATTGCTCTCTTTAGATTGGTACCTCTGATGCCCAGGGACTTGAGGAGACACTGAGCTGATGTTCCTGCATAGCCTCTGCAACCAGCCTCCTGTGTGAATGTGAAAGCCCTCCACCCGGCCTGTGAGCATGCAGCTGCCAGCTCTGATACTTGTCCTTCTTCCTCTTGAAGGCAAACTTCATTCCTTCTTCCCACGGAATGGTCAGCTCGACCATGATGACAGCCTTGGCGAGGGAGAACCAGAGCACTATATCGGGTCGCAGAGAGGTTGGGGTGATCTCCTGAGGGAACCTGAGCAGCAGGTTAAAATTAGTGATTAAATAGGTGCAGATTATGGATAAACACATGGAAAAATAAAATTCCAGCAGGATTTGTGCTGTAAAACTACTGGTCAATGCACTCCACCTTCAGTGACAAAATGAAATACCCTTAATAAAAACTATATAAAAACCATATTTGGTAAATAATGTATAATGTAATCAGTGTTGGAGTAAAGAATGAGCTAAATAAAATACATAATTTTTTGTGTCAGACACGTGTTGATTGTTTCCCAGAAAAACAGGAAATATGTCCCCATGAAATAATACAATATGTAAAACGGGGTGAATTCAGGTGATGTGACTATTCATTCTCGCCGTCTGTTTTGTTTTTCAGCCTGCTTCCTTTCTGCTGGAACTGAAAAGGCCGTCTTCTCTCTCATCGTTTACTGTTCCTCTCCACAGTTTTCTTCAGCCCATGTTTCTTTTCCCATCATGTTCTGTCTTTGGTCCTACGGGGGTGTACCAAGAAATTCTGCGCCCCCCAACAAAATGTCACCGCGCCTCCCCCACCAGATTTTACACATGATTTCACATATCCAAGGGTCCCGGGAAACTCTCGGACCCCCTGAATTTGCCAGGGTATCCTTGCCCCTCCAATGCCCCCACTCCCTCCCCGGGTAAGTGAACAAGATGCTTAAATGACTAACAGAAAAGCAAATACCCTTAAACCTAAGTATATAATGTTTTGTACAATATATTGATTGTCATTGCTATGCTATATCATATGAGTGCTAAATATGAAAATCTGTCAGGGTCGGTGTCCCCTTTGTTTTCTCCCCGTCTGGCCAGAAGGTGTAGCTGGTTGTCCCGTTCCCTCGGTCCCTAGTGTGTTTCCCTGCTCCCTGGGCCATTGTGTAGCTCAATGGGTTGAACAAGCAGCTCTGAGGCCGATACCCTCCAGTCCCATGTTCCTGTTATTTAATATTTATTAGTTTTCTGCTTTGCTTTGTGTGCTTGTTTTAGGTGTACCCTGCTTGTGCCTTGATTTTGCTTTTACTTATGTTCATAGTCATTCCTATAGTGTTGTTAACACAGTGTTTATTAAGGCTTCCTAGTCTCTGTGTTTGTTAATTGTAATTTATTCCACTTGTTTCTTGTTGTCCAGTGCCTGTTCTGATTGGTTGATTTTGTTATGGTCCACACTGGCCCTTTGTTAGCCTTGTTGTCAAAGAATTTAAGTGCCTGTTCTTGTTCTGTCCTATGTTGGTTCATTGTGGCCATTTTTCCTGTCTGGCTATATTCCTGTGTTCCTATGTGTTTGTTAGCTGTATTTTTGATAGTTATTCCCTGTTAGTCCTGTAGTTGTTAATGTGTGTTACAGTAGCTGAGGTTGTTTTCTACTCTTTTTGCTCTCTTCCTTAGTTTTGCCTTGGTTTGGTTTTAATTTTCCTGTTTTCTTTTTGACTCCTCGTTGTCTCTTTATTTCCTGGCTTCTGCTTTGCGTTCTGTTCTGTTCTGTTTTGTGAATAAACCCCCCTTTTCGTTGGAGCCACTCCTTAAGTCGTCATTCTTTTCCCTCCTTCATGATGCCCCAGCATAAGAAAAATTACACTGCAGCACACACCTATTCCACATTGAATGTTACATTCTTAAGGCAATAGAATATTTATTTTTCTTTCCTTTTGTATGTTTTAGTTACAGGTTAATTTGTACATGCCTGATAAGACCTTCTGGCACTAATGAAGTTCGTTTCTACATCATCATTACTATAGTCAAGGTAAGAAACACGTATAAATGTTGTAAATGCGAAATCCTTAGTTTTCCAGCGCCCAGACATTGCAAATTCGTTTGTCTGAACAATATCGACAAGTCGATTTTTCATTACTTTCTGCAGGTGTATCTGCCAGCATCTGAGAACTTCCTGTTATAAATCAACCAAGTGATAAATAGCAGAGATATGGCAGGGGAAGAACGCTCTAAGGATTCAGAAAGCAACACATATTTACAATGCTTTCAGGGACCGCAGATAAACATAGCACCCACAACATTTTTAATATTAAAAAATAAACTGGAACAGCAGGAGGTGTAGTGGTTAAGAATATATAAACCCATAACCTTCTTCAAAGTGCTTAGCTTGAATTGCCCCAGTAAAATACCAAGCTGTATGAATAGGTGGAAATTGCATGTTGCCTCCGATGAAAACATCCGATATTATGAAACTCTCAGACGAAAGAGAGTATAAAAGATGATTTGCTGACATGAACACAATCAGCTTTGCGCTAATTATTATGATGCCATGTATATGTTCTAATTAAAAGTCGCTTTCCATATGCAATTAAAGGCACAGCCAAAAACAGTGTAAATGAGTGCCCCATGCACCACTTAAAATTAATCAAGGTTTGAGCAAGTCATGATTGATTTAATTAATATCATTAAAACATGTACACTACTTTAATTACTCGATGAATAATAATAAAAAAACATAATACATTTTAATGATCACTTTGTTTTCTGAAAGTATGCAGAAATCATTGCCATAATTGCTTTGCTGTCATTAAGGACTCTGATCGCTTCCTGATTTTCACACAGCTGAAGACATCAAACTACCTAAGCAGAGGAAGCGATAGAGTGCGGGAATTAAGGATGTGAATCTGTATCTGGTAGCCCCAGGTCTCTGGCCCCAGGTGAGTCCTGCTGCAGCCCACTGAGCAAAGGACTGAACCTGCTGAACTGCGCAGGTACAGTAGGACGAGCATCACAATAAATGGGATGGAACCGTGTGTCGCTTCAGACAAACACATTAGCAAAACAACTAAATGGAAGAAACTCTTTTGGCATTTAGACATCAGACCCCTAGCTAATGCGTTTTGAAAGAAACTGCATCTTAAAGATCAAATAAATATTTTTAAAAATTAATAGAACAGGGCAGAATATTGTGTCCGATTGAATGTAAGTTTTTCACGATAAAATAGTTAAATGGTCATTTATTAATATGAGTACAATTCTACCACTTTAAACAGGAACAATTTAATAATATTATAGCGCAGCGTAATGTTCACCCAAATTCCATTAAGAGTTTGCTATTTATTAGACATTTATTATGCTTTATCTTTGCTTGCTGTGGTTGAGTGAGTAAGGTCAGGTGATCAGCACAAAGTAAAAGAGGGACTGAAATGTTCCCCGCAAAGCATACATTTGATAAAGCGTTCCCGAGGCAGGTTGCTTTGGAAACATGTCCTCGCAGGGATCATTGTCATTCGCTTTGTGATTATGAGTCATCGCCACGTTGCGGAGGAGTAGGTGGCGATGGGAAGGGGAAGGCAAGGCTCAGCGAATGAAAAAGGAACGTGACTCCCCTCCATCTTAATGATCTCACGACTCCTATCCCCCTCCCCCGCATGCACGACGCTGTGGAAATTGAACGCCTAATGGTTTCCGCCTGATGGCTTCAGCCTGATGGGAATCAAAATAGAACATGGTTTTCTGTGTACAAGTGAGATTATAAGTCTTAAGCTTCCATGGATTTTCTGATGTGAAAAATTATTGTTTTTGCATCCTCTTTGCCTCATATTACAACAGTTGTGCTATTTTTACCTCCTTCAAGTCTCCGATTTCTGATTATTATACAATAGGTGAATTCTTGCAATAGATGAATGCATACTTACACAATGATTATATATTTTTGGTCTATTTTCAGTGGCAATTCTGAACATTTCTGATTTTCTGTATTTTAGAGACATGTTTGGATTCACCGTCCTAAATGTCATACAAGAGAATAACAAGCAGAGGCAGCGGAGGGGCAGTGTGTCCCCAGAGGCCCCTCCCGGGCCAAATGGATTATGTCGCAGATGTGGGGGGGGGGGGGGGGGGGGGGGGTTTGCAAGGATATTTGATTGAGAAAGCAGAGTGAGACAGTCCTTGAAACATTTAGTGGTTAAGGGCTATGCTCAAGGGTCCGGTGGTGACA
>JAODKE010000125.1:10536564-10548526 GCA_026779605.1 Mormyrus hasselquistii
AGCGAGCGGCAAAGAGGAGACGAGGGGGAGGGGAGGGGGGGGGGGGGGGGCACGGGGGCCGGGGGGGTGGGGGGGGGTGTGGGTTGGAGGGGGGGGGGTGGTGGGGTGGGGGGGGGGGGGTCATTTGGCCAGTGACTTAAATGTAATGAAATGTGACAAAGGAATATCCCCGTAATGCAGCACATGAGGGGCAAACGGCAGCTGGATAGAGAAAACAAAGGCAGTACATCTCTCTGCTTTTCAGTCTCTTACTGTATTCAGAGAATTATTTGGGTTCACCTGGGATTTCCTTGCCATATACAGTACATTGCTTATTGGCGTCCTTCCTTGGGCTTCTGTGGAGGCAGGAAGGCAAGGAAGGAACGTATATGACTCATCATTTGCCTACTGATAATTGAATTTAGGTGACGATGTCTGTCAAGTGATGACTCTTCAGATTGATACTTATCTGACAGTGTGGTTACTGGAAATGAGTAGGAGAGATTTAGGCTGTTTAAAAAGGCTCGTTATTCTTACTGGTAAATTGTAGGAACCTGAATTCTCTTCTCAGTTTGGTCTCGGTTGGTCTTTATTCAGGTCTGCTCCAGCTTATAAACTTTTTTTTACACACAGACACACACAGACACAGACACACACACACAGAATAATATTTTGCCATCCCCTGACATTGACTTGGAAATGAGATGTCAAACTAAGGAAAAAAAAACACATTGCTAAGATCTCTGAGGAACAAATACCAATTTGAAATGTTCTCCCTTTCAGCTGGGGTCTGTTAGATTAAACACATAGTACACCTTGCTTTTGCCATTATTTTTAGCACTTTTACACACCATATAAGAAATGGTCTACTTTAACCAATTACATTTTGTAATTTGTAATCGGTTTGTGTTGTTATGTTAGTGTTAAAACTACATGAATTCTTTAAATACGCAATAAATATGCATTTAATAATAATATTATAACATTGTATTTTCACGCTGTGATGGGTTGGGGCCCCATCCTGGGTTTTTTTTACCTGCTTTGTGCCTGTAGAATCTGGGTTATGGACCCCCCCACAGCCTTGAATAGGACAAGCATGGATGGATGGATGGATGGATTTTTACTTTAGTGTTTTATCCATTTTGTTGCTGTCTACAGGTGACATGATTGCCCAGTGGGTAGCCTTGTCATTGTCATACCTCCAGGGTAGGGGATTTGAATCCCACCCCTTTGTCTGTGTGCGGATTTTGCCTGTTCTTCCTGTGTCATGTGATTCTCTCCAAAGACATCAGTGTGTAGCTGCATATGTTCCCCGTGCTTGACTGGCATCCCGTGCAGGGAGTGCCCCCACCTTGTGCCCTGGCGTAGACTGGCAGTCCCTGATGTTTCTAGCAGCTGCCCAAGGTTACCAGTTAAAGTCTTAGTAGGAACTTACATCAATTTGCTTTTTTACAGAATGCATATGGCTAATTGTGTATAGTGTACTGAGGTAAAACTATAAAGTATATATTTTTAAGTAAAATACATTTTTTCTTTTAAATATTACTGAAATGTGAGGTCATCATATGTTAGAAGTTGGAAGATCTGTAAACTTTCAAGGCTACTAATTATCAGAGGCATAGCGACATGACAGGCTGGGCAAGCAATGGCCTGGGGGCCCCAAGCTGTGAGGGGGCCCCCGAGGGCGACCTATTGCAGAGTACATCACAGCGACGAATCAGCTTTTTCGGACATTCTATTTTTCACAAAGTGAAAATAAATTCTCTCTGTTTATGTTATTAATTTACTTCGATTGTAAAATAAAGGTAATAAATTTTACCATACTTGGGGGGGAGCTGGAGTTTTTTGCTTAGGGCCCCCAGAGTCCCTCGAATCGCCTGCGTTAATGCCGAGCAGCTGGATGCTGCTTCAGCTGCTGGTGCAGCCGACTGACAGCAGGTGGCAGGGCAGAGAGAGGCAGGCAGCTGACATTTCAGCTAAATTGCATCAGGGGAAAATGCGGGTGTGTAGATGAGTCTTTATTCATTTATGTAGTTTACAGCAAACACAGGCCTGATCTCCTGACCACTGACAAGCAAAGGACATAAATCATTTTCAGTATATGGTCAAAAGTAATTGTTATTTGTTACTGGTAGCAAACTAATATATATATGCACACCCTCACATATATACTGTATATCCCCTTATATATACATACACACACGCACACTGCGGTATACCACATGGTACAAAATGAGCCAATTAATGGTAAGGTGATGCTGTTAATGCCAATACCAGGACTCTGACATGTAGTTTTACTGTTTTATATTAAGCTGCTCCAGTGTGATGCCTTCTGCAGTTAAATGGGTTGCACTTATAGCCCTTTTACTTAAAAGAGAAGGGTAGTCTGTAAGGTTATCATAGGGAGACTCAGAGAAGAGCTTTGTGTTAATTATGCCTGTTGCGTTGGACCCCGACATCACCAGGGTAAAGGTGAACGAACAAGTGCACTGAGAGCCAGCGTGATGACGAGTCTGTGGAATGTAACTTTCAAACACTGGATCCTTAACAAAATGTATTACCAAACCTTTGCCTTTAGGAGATCTTTCTACTGGCAGGTTTCTCTTCATTAGCGGAACTGGAAGCAGCCAGTACAACGTCAGACCTGGAAGTGGGTTAGTTATGTACATGCTGGCACTGGGCATGTGACAGGACACAATAAAGCTAATTAAGACGTTTCCTGTCTATATTTATATGTATAGTGACACAGGGAAGCTGCCACAAACCAGTGGGGGGTGATGAACGCCATGCAGGCCTCAGGTAACCGTGATTCTCTGATGACTGACCACTGTGAGGACCAAACGGGGGGGGGGGGGGGGCAGAACTGTCTTCAGCAGTAAGATTAACGCTTGCAAAGGGGAGGAGGTCCGGAGGACAGAGGAAAGGGCGAAGCAGCAGCTATCTCTGCCCATGTGACCAGCGGAGGAGGACCGCCCTGTTTGCTGCTGCCTTCTGTTTTTTGTCTGTTTTCCCCCATTTCCCCAAAATCTGTGCCCCTCAAGGGGGCATTTACCTGTACCCTTGCCATGCCTAACTGCCAGCTGCTATATATGAAACAAACAAACAAACAATAGATATTTAAATAAATATTTTATGTGTGTGTGTGCACCTTATAAGACATCAGTTCAAGTATTCACATATTTTTTGTGAATTCATAAGTCATGCATTATTACTATACAAAGGTACAGCATTACTTCATTGCAGATTAATAATGTGCATTAATACACACATAGATTGTATTCTTCAAATAATACATTTTGATTAATTTCATTCACATCACAAAGAATGAGTCTTGTCTTAACAGCCTTTTGCAATTAAAAATCAATATAGGATCTGTGGCCTGAAGGGGTAGCGAGAGCTAAATCATTTAAACAGTGTAATCCATCATGCATTCGGAGCCACTCGTTCAGGCTGAGGGGATGCTTTATAAATCACACACAATGGCAAATGTTTCAGAACAGATTTCACGTTGTAAAAACATGGCTTGGACCGGAAGTGGGAAAAAAAAACGTGTTAGCAGTAGGTGGGAACGTGGCGAGAGAATCTGTGGATATTCTAGGTTCTGCCCAGAGTTCAGGAAGCTGACAACCTGCTTTTGTTAACAGCAGAGTTTGTATAGGAAAATTGCTTGAAGACATATGTGACGCTCCAGGTTTTACTGCTGAGCCGAAGAAGGTATTCAGGGGTCTAAAGGTACTCAGGTACTAAATTATCTTGTACTGCTGAATGGCCTCAGTTTCATTTAAGGCTGTATTCCCGGCGCGCTGTTTAAAATGCAGGCTATGTGAGTGTGAACGTAGGAGATTTACATGTTTCCAGGCTTCCTCCCTTTTCATTAGAGATGCCGGCAAGGCGACCAGCGTTCAGCCCCGGATGCGTCGAGCCCCCAGCTGCAGGCCTTTATGAGATTCGGATGACATTCTGTGAAATTATGGCCCAGGCACCAATGTTTGTTCAGCGCAGATAGAGGACTCCATAAACCACACTGCGCGCTTGGTACGCCTGTGGTTTTCAGAACGGCACTGAGCTAATGGATAGCCAGTAAGGACGCCCGAGGAGCAAAATGGCTTCCATGACGGTGCCTGCCATTTACGGAGAAGGTTTAGAGAACCGCTGATGATGGCTGTGGTAGGAAGTACCTGTAGGAAGCAGCTCCATCCAAGGGCTGGGGTCTGACCAGGGGGTTTCTGTGCCTGGGAGGGAGCCCAAGCGTCCAGAGTCGCCATCCTGCTTAGTGCCTCATACTGTATTTTGTATGACGTGGCTCACATATAATATGTGTAAAAATCTGGCATGTGGCTGCTGATTCAAATTTATATCACGGCCAACGCTGGATGTTAAAGCAGGTTTTTGTTAGTGATTTAGGGTATGAAGTTATGACCTGAACGGTGCCATTGGAGGGGTAGGTGCTGTAATGAGGTGGGGCAGCAGAGGGTATATTTTGCTGATGGGTGGGGGTGGGATTTTGTACGTGATGGTTAGTTATTGAGTATTGAAAAGGGACATCGAGAACCTCAGACGACGGGCACATTAATTGCTTTGGGCAAAAGTGGTAGGTGCTTGGGCACCGCCAGCGCCCCCAGCATGTGCCCAGAATGACTCAAGTTCCAAACTTCTCTGTTGTACCCTTAAACCAAGGGTCAGAATCCAGGGAAATATCCACCCATGCAAAGTGGCTATGGATAACATGGTCTGCTAAAGCAGTCGGGTTCATCATCTGCATACCTGAGCCAGTCGATCAAGGGAACCATTTGTAGGTGGCAGACAAAAATATGGACTGGGGCAGCGAGGTCTGGGGTGAGAACCACTGATCTAAGACAATGTGTGTATTCACAATGGATCTACCGCAGCGAATTGTTCACCGGTCATTTCGGTGGCCGTCCTAAAGACGTTGAAGGAGATATTCACTCTAACTTCCCATGTAAAAAACTGATAATAAGAACATATGATCACAGTGACAAGCAAATACTGATGAATTATTCATGCTGTTCAGGGAAGGTGCTGAGGACCATTGAGTATCTGACCCAAAAGAAAGAGCCAGTTATCTACACTTTCCTCTGCCCAGCAGAAAAAAAGCAATTAACATCAATGTCAGAATCCATCTATTATCGGTGGGACTAATATAGGATGAGAGATTATAGACGCTGCAGCGTGAATATGAGATGATGCACCCCGAGGCTCATGCCTCTGTCCTGTAGCGATGCCTCTAAACAGTGCAGCTCAATATCTCCGTGATGAGAACTCCAGGTATGTCAGCACCCTTCAAAAGTGATCCAGTGAAGGTCCCCAGATGAACGACATCTTTTAGATGAAATGTCAGGGTATATAACGTAGCAGATAAAAGGCATAAACATTCCAGTTTGACCATAACTGAACTTCAGCACACAGTTTGACACAGTTATGCATCCAATAAGGGGTGCTGGTGGAACATGGATGTCCTGGCTGATTCGGGGGGGACCAGCACTTCATTGTTGCCCAATAATGCTCAGGAAACATTATACATCTGGTCAGTATATTTTATTGTGGGGGGGCTCCACTCTGCAATCTCTACTATGGTGGAAATCCCCCCCACACACACACACATACAGTACGCACCCTGCTCCATCCTGGAGGATCTTTTATCAGGGGCACAGAATTTGTCTCTATCCAGGACACGACCTTTGACCAGCACCTGCTTGGGTTCATGGTTCAACCTTTAGAAGTCTCATTAAAAGTTTTTGCTGGTACCTGTTATGAGGAAATAAATGCATTTTATCATTGTTCTGCTGCTATCAACGAGATGATCTGTCTTTTCAAAAGCTGAGTTATATCAGCACAAGTTACGGTGTCTATAATATCATCAATGTATCATTTTGGAGAGTCCTTGGGTTTGACTTTGTGTCGAATGAGCGGTTGCTTAAGGAGTCGAGAATGAGGCACATTACCCACAATGTCAGAGAGCGTGACTTTCTACACTACGGCCATGCGGCGCGATTCCCTGAGGGTGATCCACAGCTCTAAGGACCCGAATGACTGGACCAGGCCAAGGGGACGCCCACGTAACACCTGGCTGCGGCAGGTAGATGGGCACCTCTGGAGGGTGGGACTGGACCATGTGTCGGCCTGGGGGGGGGGTCACTGGCCGGGATCCCGAGGTGTTTCTTCATGTGCTGCACCAGTGCATGATCCTCATATCTGACCAGACCTGAAATATACAATACTAGTTTATTCCCATGCATACGACCAGTGCGCCATAAACACTGAGTAAGTTAAATCAGTGTAGAAATGATCCTGCTTTGTACTAAGTTGTCAGTTTAAACACTTTCTGGTTTTCTTACTCAGTTGTAGATCTTGATGGTAATTCTTTAAAGTATTGTGGCACTTGGCAGGTTGAGGCACTGCAGCACTGGAGAAGAGACGAGCTGAGACGGTTTTACGGGACGCATAACAGCCCTTAAGACGACTGCGCACAAATGACAAAGACTTCAAACCCGTTGCATGGAAACACAAGGAGGTCCCATAATAGATCAGAATCAGAATCAGAAAACTTTATCAATCCTGAAGGACATTGCTTCAATGGGAGGGCTCACACACGATAGATCATTGGTGGGAGCACGTCAGGATCAGACAAGGACAACCGTGGTGCACAACACAACAAATATGGACCGGTGACCTGTGCAGACACCAGGACAGTAACAGTACCTCATTCATGGTGACACACTTACAGACAGGGAAATACTAAGAAAACATGAAGAAGAAACATCAGGAGGTGAAGAGGAATCGTTAAGTAGATGTAATTAAACATACATTCCGCCAGACTCAAAATATGAACAGCATAAAAAGAATATTATCAGACCCCACCTGCATGGACAGTTCCATATCAACAAAGTTCATTTATTGGACATTTCAACCTTGATAACCAAATGGTTAAAAGGGAAGGAGCAGATCTCAGATAGTTTCAGGTCTGAACAGGGTTTCATGTTACAAAATTCGATATGTAAACCCAGAGGAAATCCAGGGAAGTTTTTGTTGAGGTTGTGCATTAGAATAAGTGCATCTGTGCACTCCAGTGATTTGAAAGGACTTCAAAATGTGTCTCACAAAGAAAAGAAAGGATGGTTAAAGAATCGGATGGGGAGGGTTAGGGATTCTAAGCACTATTAGATTTTTGTTATAAAGGCAAGTTACTTTTCCAGTCTGTGGAAATGCTTTCCTGTGGAACAGATTGGATGAAAACATGGATGTGACATGGTTTTTAAAGAACAATATACAGAACTGCAACCCTCACTACAGAAGCAGGGTGGAGATAGATGGGTGGATATATTGAATCTATAAGATGTAAAATGGCTACGGTATAGTACCGTGTATTACAAACCTGCCTGCTATGTCATATAGATTGTGTCATGTATTTGTATACTAACTTATAGTACCGTTTTTTTTTTATTTCTCCCTTCCTTCTTCATGGATGCACAGGGTAGGAGGCAGGAATGCCCTGGACGGGATGGCAATCATGGGGAGGGGGCACCCTGGACGGGATGCCAGTCACGGGGTACACTCACCCAAATATGCCATTTACAGATGTAAAGTCCCCTGACTGCCTGCTGTGGGAGGAAGTGTACCCAGAGGATGGGTGGCAAACTATTTAATATGTAGTATTAAGTAAAATTTCAGCATAAAATTATTTATATAATATTTGCATGATTCTGTACATAAAAGTCAGAATTGCATCATGAATAATGATGGTTAAATTAAACTTTGCACTGAACAAGGTGTGAAATTTCAAGATAATCCTCAAAATAATGTATATACACATATACATTGGATGAAAAAATGGATGTGACATATTTTCATCATTTTTCTGTATTAAAAGTTGGACTGTTGAATAATTTACGTTTATTGGATTAACTTAATGCAATGCACTGCAGTCTTTTTAAAACAATGAGCCCCCAAATAAAAGTGGACCAGAGCAAGGGAAACCCCAGCACTGAGAATGGGGGGAGTTCCCTATTATTTGTATTGTGTAAACTGGACCCCCCAGAGGAGATCCCAGCCAGCTGCTACAGGTAAAGGGGCAGTGTGAATACAAAGCTTATGGTCCTTAAAGGAGCCCCATTTGATGATTATTTTCATTGATAGACTCGAGGAGACAGAAGAGCATCAGACATAGGCTTAAGCTTGGATCACAAATCACTGAATCTCTGTCCCTAAGACCAGTCTGATGAAGCTTCCCTCAACGTGCCCAAATGTCGTTAACACAACTGGCTCATTAACTGGGTCATTTCTGCATGACAGATGGAATCCCAACCCTTTGCAGCTACTAGCTTACTGCAGCATTTCTCCGTTCCAGCTCCCTGCCACACACACTCCATGTTTCTGCTCCCTCCCAGCTCCCTGCCACACAGTCCATGTTTCTGCTCCGTTCCAGCTCCCTGCCACACACAATCCATGTTTCTGCTCCCTCCCAGCTCCCTGCCACACACAATCCATGTTTCTGCCTCCCAGCTCCCTGCCACACACAATCCATGTTTCTGCTCCCTCCCAGCTCCCTGCCACACACAGTCTATGTTTCTGCTCCGTTCCAGCTACCCCCCACACACAATCCATGTTTCTGCTCCCTCCCAGCTCCCTGCCACACACAGTCCATGTTTCTGCCTCCCAGCTCCCTGCCACACACAGTCCATGTTTCTGCTCCGTTCCAGCTACCCGCCACACACAATCCATGTTTCTGCTCCTTCCCAGCTCCCTGCCACACACAATCCATGTTTCTGCCTCCCAGCTCCCTGCCACACACAGTCCATGTTTCTGCTCCCTCCCAGCTCCCTGCCACACACAGTCCATGTTTCTGCTCCCTCCCAGCTCCCTGCCACACACAATCCATGTTTCTGCTCCCTCCCAGCTCCCTGCCACACACAATCCATGTTTCTGCTCCCTCTCAGCTCCCTGCCACACACAATCCATGTTTCTGCTCCCTCCCAGCTCCCTGCCACACACAGTCCATGTTTCTGCTCCCTCCCAGCTCCCTGCCACACACAATCCACATTTTTGCTTGGGGAGCCGGAAGGAAGCAAAATCATGGAGCGTCTGAGGATCCCTGAGAACTGGATTGGGAAACACTGACGTAATGGAAAAAGCAGAAGTTTGAAACTAACAGTGGGTTGGATTATGAAACACTGCAGATCATAAAGTGGTTTAACCCAATGGGGACAATTCAATGAAATAAGGAAATAAATTTGTATTGAACATTGTCATCTGCTGAGCTTTCTATACATCCAGTGGAAAAAATAATAATTCCTTTAATCTTTCTCTCCTATTTGTTATTACCAGTTAACAATGCAAGAATAATGTTGCCAGTTTTATATCCCATTAAACATGTTTCTCTAAAATTTTCAACTGCATATGTGTTTGCATTGAAATATTTAAATCACGCCTTGGTAGCGATACCTACCCAAGTGGTATAGTATAGAGAAAATACCAAGAGAAATCCTAAATGCTGGTGTGATGACACAGTTCATCCATGACTAGAACTGTTTCCTGCCTAAGTGGACAATCTGAATTATTAGTGGGTGTTGAACAATAACACAGAACCCACATAAAATTAGCATGAATTTATTTTTGCAGAATAACACTCAAGACAACCTATAATTAACCAAAACAAAAGAAAAAAAAATGCTCTGATACTGACAGGTGTATTTTGTTCGAAAAATGTGTATATCTCAAGTGGAAACTCCATAAATTTGCATCAATTTAGCTCCAGTTTATAGGAGCAGCTCGGTACAAAACAAGTATCTATTATGCAAATTAAAATGAATTAATAAATAAATGTTGAAAGGAGCCAAAGAAACACCCTTATGTGTTACTGCTGGAGCAAGATGAGATCAGACAACAATGAAAAATGACAGAGAGGCTTAGAATGCTTGAATTAAAATTCACCGTGGGTGCTTGACAAACTCTTTCATTTAATAGAGAGGGGTTACACATTGATTGTAAAGTGTACACAGTAAGTAAATGAAGCAATCTCTCCATCCATCCACCCATCCATCTCTCTATCCATCCATCCATCCCTCTATCCATCCATCCATCTTTAGGGGTACATTGTAGCACCTCCACCTTTAGAACCTATCCCAGGCAACATGGAGTATAAGACAAGGGGACATGCTGGATGTGATTAGTTCTCCATAAAATAAAATTTTATAATAATCTGTATAGGAAAACTGTTTTTAAAAGCTCATTCAAAGCTGTAGCCCATGACTGGTCACATGACAGAGACTACAGTACAGCATCACTTTGCTGAGAATGAGGCCACATCTATTCAGGTTGTGCGTTGCAATGGATGGGAAAAACCCCAAGGCTTTGTCAGGCTGGCCGCTGCCTCCTCTCTGCCGATGTGTTTATCGCTCGGGATTTCATTACACTACCTCCTAGGTGTGACGGCGTGCCGCCTTGCAGTGAATGCTGCATTAACAATACAGTTCATTTACCCAGCCGCCTTGCAGTGAATGCTGCATTAACAATACAGTTCATTTACCTGGCTTACAATTACATTCAAATGTGCAGGTTTTGCTAAACCACTGAAGGAAAATTAATTATTTGGCAGATTCATATCAAGGCTGAGCCTTAAAAGTCTTAAAAAAGGATCCATGTGAGATCATTGGACAGAGGATGGCAGCATTTGTGTGGCTGGACCTGTCTTATTGATTAATGTCCATCAGGCCACTCCTGCAGTCTGAGTATAAGAACAACGATGTTATATGTCATTAACATGGCAGATTATCCAATTGGTAGAGAAGTGGGGTTAATTAAATCATACATTCTATTTAATGAACTAAAAGCCTATGCCTGGAAAAGCCAGATGCCCAGTTCTGACAAAAAGGGCTGCAGAGCTCATATTATTTTAATAACGGGGCAATTAGCAGTTCTAACCCCCCCCCCCCCCCCAAAAAAAAACCCACAATATTCACTCGCCACCATTTTGAAACTCAAATGAAACATCTGCTGTTTATTGTAATTGCAGAGTTTTCTATGCATTTCGGAGGATTTCAGAAGGAGCTTCACAGCTTCCTTCCTTCCATCTTCACGTTTCATGGTTATTTCCAACTGAGCATGTGGCTCCATATCCCCCCCAAGCAGGAAGAATTGGTTTTTTTTTGTTTTTGGGGGGGTGGGGGTGGGGATTGCCTCAGAAATCTCCAGGAAGCCCTCCAAGTCCAAGTAAAAAAATAGCATTGGATTTGGCAACGTGACACGCTGCTGGAGAAGTGGTAATCACAGGGCAATCCTCTGGGCCTTTCACTCCAGTTTACACATCAACTTTATCAAGAGCTCTGTCTTTTGACACCTGTTATGTTTCCAGAGATGGCAGCTATTAAATCAGTAGGTTATAATTCTCTTTAGACATACAGCTAAAAAAACATCACTGGTAAAAGATGTTGACTCGTGGCTATACTGTAATTTAGTCTTGCATGGTGGTGCAGTGATGAACACTGTTCCTCGCAGCCCTGAATCCTGGGGCTTTGCAGTGGAGTTTGCATGTTCTCCTGTCATTGTGGGTTTCCTCCAGGTTCTCCCGTGTCCCCCTACAGTCCAAAAACCTTCTAAGGTGAATCGCAGCTGCAGACCGTCTATCAGCGTATAGAAAATGGATTTGAAACAATATACACAATCCTTAAACAGACCTCTTGAAGTACTACTGTGTTCTCAAATACGTGATACCAAATTACTATCAAATGCTGCAGTAATGTTGTGTTCTTCTTCTCTTGTGCTGTAGGCTGGAGTAATTCATGGTATTTAAGCGCCGCAGGCAGACAGCTCAGTGGGTTGCACTGTTGCCTCACACCTGCGCTATGTGTGTTTGTGGAGGCTGCCTGTTCTCTCCCTGCCATTAGGGTTTCCTCCCTCTGTAAGCGTGCATGTTTGGTCCTGTGATACACCCAGGATGTGTTCCAGTGATGCCTGGACCTGGCCCGCC
>JAODKE010000125.1:10555615-10566483 GCA_026779605.1 Mormyrus hasselquistii
TACTGTGCTAACTGAATTTAAGCTGAATATAAAATAATGAAAATACAGTGAGATTTACAGTGCTAACTGAATTTAAGCTGAATATAAAATTGCTGCTATGACTGCATTCCCTTATAAGTTATGCCCACAGCTATTAATCAGTTCAGCTTTGGTTATGACATCCTTACTGTATATCAAATGCAGGAAAATATTAAATATGTCTGGCAGAAACATACATTTTTGATAACACAGGGCTGAGTTAATTCAGTTGATTCTGCCAAGAACCCATCTGGCCATGGTGTGCTAGGCTTTACCCAGTGCACTCTGCTGTCTGCACAGAAGTGGATTACTCTCTTCAGTTTAGGGATCATGCAGTGCTTTGTATAGCACTACTTATGTAATGTTAAATCTCAAATCGTCGTGATGATAAAATTATGTGAAAATAAGGTGTATAGTGATGAGTGATAATAATCTACCTGTCGGTGTAAATGCATGTTTCTGGACTGCGGGGGGAAATCGGACATGGGAAGAGGATGAAGAGAATGAGCGCATGAGCCCATGACCCTGAACGATGCCCCAGGCGTGTGTACCTCACCTGTGCATGTGTGTGTCTTAAACAAGGAGAGTAAGATGGCATGCGTGATACCTAAGGAATTCCTAAGGACTTCCTGTTCCTATTGCTATGGACTCATACAAACAGCAAATAAATAGAATCATTCTTATCATTATAACTGCAGTTTCTTACACATTTCACATGATGGGGTGAGCAAGGGAGCATTTCTTTGATTATCTGGTTTCTACTCTCAATTAAAAGATAAACCAATAGCCTTGTAGTAGAAAAGTTACATGGTTAAAACAAAGACAATTAAAACATCCGTTCAGACCAACAGAGATGCCCACAAAACTGATGATAATGCCGAATTCCAGTCATCAATACTTTTCAAATGGGAATAATCAGTGTAGCCAAGCAAAAACAAACACATAAATTACATTAGATACTGTAGCTTCCTTCATAGGTAGATAGGAAACTGAGAAAAACTGGAACGGCTTTTTAACTTACACTTACTCTATGAATCAAGCAGGTATTATTTTTGTTGTTCTATCTGCATAATTGCAAGGGATTTTACCTATTACCTATTGATAAATTATAAGGTTGAAAGGATGTGTGTTTAAATGCGGGTGGGTTAGGAGTCCCATTGCTGTCCATGTGGAGTCTGCATTTTCTCCCTGTGTGCCGCACACTTTCCCTCTCAGTCCAAAGCCATGCAGCTTCCCTAAACTCCCCATGCAGAGAATACTGCATATGCATGTGCGCTGCAGTGGACCAGCAAACCCCCCCCCCCCCCCCGAAGTGTCTGCATGATAGATGGACGTGTGATGGAAATATTGTAATATTCATGCGAGAATGAAGATTTTCACAGTTTGTACTGTTGATTCTTGCAAATATTTGCTGAAGTAATCTAGATAATCTCTTTAAAGGTGTAAGAGAACTGCACTCATCGGATGAGTACCTGTGACTATATCAAAGATAATTAATCACCTTGACAACAATGGAGAAGCTGAGAAATCAGTTGTGCACCCGCACGTCACACCCGCAGTCTAATGCATGTAACACTGTGTAATAAAATGCATCACTGTGCATTAAACTTGTAATTATGAATGATTACAAGAAGGGGAGTGCTGCTGGAATTGAACGAGATTGAATGCGACAGCCGCGCCCCTTTGCCACCAGATTCACCTTGCATGAATGACTTTAGTCTTTTTATCTATCATGCAGGAAAAGCCCTGAATTGTTCATGCAAGGGGGCACTGCAGTGAGATACAATCTAAATGTTGCAGCTTGCAAATCCTTCTCGCGTGTAAGAATTTCGCATCAATGGTATTTGCAACAAAGTGTAATAATCGCAAAATCAAAGAAGAGTAATAATTATCAGCAATAATATAACAACAACACAGATTTCAAATATTTAAGATTTAAAAGATTTAAAAGTATGTTAAATCTTTTAAAGATCCAGTAATAATCCCCGTAACATGATTTTACTTTGACGTAATTTAAACAATAAATGTTTCGCAGGGGGGGGGGGTGGCCTTTTGGGCAGAGGAGTCAGAAAACTGGGCAGGTCTTATTGATTCAGTCCATCTGTTCCTCATGTTATGAATCACTATAAATGCTTTGCTTCTTTTGCTCTCTACCTATAACAGTGACCCTGGCCTCTCTAACTTGCTCATCCTTCCCTTTCGTGTCACTGATGCACCTCCTGAATTGTTTTTTTTACTCTGTCTCACTAAAGCACTTGTTTGTTTTTCCTTCGCTGATTCCTGCAGGATTTGTCGCATCGATCCCATGTCTGTCCTGTTTTTCTATGGCTGGCATGTTGACTGTGCCCATGCGCTGTGCTGTGTGATTGCACTCACTGTGTGAATTTTTCCGAGTGAGTTCATTTCTGCTGCCAAAGGGATATCCGCACATGCCAGCCAAGTTCTTCATTCATTGCTCTTCCAGTTCAGCTCTGGGTTAATGGGCTGATAATTATACCTATGTCACGTTCAAAAGCAAACTCAGCTCATTAAGGAGTGTAACTAACTCTTTGTTTGGAGTTATGCATGGATTTTTCAGCCTCTGTCTGTCACTTTGCCCTTTGCTGACTCACATAATGTAAAACTGGGCAAAACTGGGTTAACTATGTCACAATAAATCCATCATTTACATTGCATGCCGTTACGGGTAGTTTCACAGCAGGAAGATTTATGCAAGATCAGAACTTAATGGTGCTTCCTACTTCAGTCAGAACAATAGGGCTACCGCAGTCACCTTAAATAAAGTCGTGCTGTAAAACCATGTTTTAATGTCTTTCAGAACAGAATGAAAAAGTATAGCAGCCACAATAAAATAATATTGCAAAGACTCTTATGACAATAATAAAATCAAGCAGACCCTGAACGACCAATCATTTTTAATTAGGTTATCTATATTTTTTGGAATTGGTCCACTGCGTAACTAGCAAGCGGTCATCAAAATATATGTATGAATACCCTTATCATGAACATATTTGCAAATCTGACAGATTACTAAATGATGAATTGTCAACTGTCAATAATACTAAGATAAATAAAATGAAAACTACCAGTGGCAAATATAACACAGTAATGATCAGAAATCGGTTGTTAAAAAGCGGTTTATAGGAATTATCCTCAAAGCTGACTTAAGAAATTGGCAGGTCATGTCATACATAGATTTAGTGTGTGATATTGTGATTACCTTTATCTCATAAATTAACTGGAAAGTTCATCACACAAAAATCCCCAGGTTTTGTGATGGTGCTTCTCATGTGGAACTAAAGACTCTTTGACTGTTTCTGTCATTGTCACAGCTGAATGAGCCAGTGAATAAAGAAGACCTTCACCATTTTCTCAGCATAAGATGATCCCCACAGGGGTGACCCATGTGCAGGACCACACGTCTCAGTATGGTTCATCCGATGCAGTACATGGACAATATGGACCAAAATGACACCTATATAGTCCATTAGTACACAGCCCATCATGACTCGCTTCTGTCTGAGGGTCTGTTTCCTTATAGTTTTTTAGCCCAGGCCTCCTGCCCTCAAGCGAGCATTATAAGCCAATGATTTGCCATTATGCTTGTTTAGCAGCCCAGAAGGACCGAAGGCGCTCTGCTTTTAGTCTGAGTGAGCAAAAATATTACACAGATCGCATAGTCATTTTAATAAACTCAGATACCCCACGGAAAGAGATTTCACTCTGTTATGATTCACCACTTCACTTGGTTTTATTTGATCCTAAAGAAAAGGAAGCACATTCAGTTAAGAAATCCAGGTGAGGATAAAGGTATGGGAAGTGCTTGGATTCATAAACACACTCTCACCATAAAGATGGAGCATTATGAACAGAGATAGCCCATCCATCCATTTTCTGTGCCCATTTCTCCGATGCAGTGTCTCATGGGTCCAGAGCCTATGGGCACAACCCAGGATGGGCTGCCAACCCATCACGGGGCACAAGGCAGGGAACAACCCAGGATGGGGCACCAACCCATCACGGGGCACACACACCATTCACACCTAGGAAACAAATTGGTAACTTCAGTTAATCCCACCATGTTCTGGGGAGGAAACCAGAGTACCCAGGAAAAAAACCAGGTGAACATGTAAACTCCACACACACAGCACCCTAGCAGAGACTCAAACCCTGGTGTCAGAGGTGGCAGGTAACACTGCTAACCGCTGCACCACCAACAGTGAGTCAACATGCTTGAATGATGCTGCCAATAACCTGGTGGGAGCCAAGGGGAACCACATGGTCTGTGTGAATGCGGAGCGGAGCAGGATCGGTACGGTTTAATGCTAATCATCATTTCTTTACTTTTTTCTCCCACAGTCCTTCAAGCACCGTTACCTGGTCTCCAAAAAGTTGTATGTTGACCCCTCCAACAAAGCTTCAAGAGTTTAAGGCAAGATGGACGATACGTACAAGGACAGGACTTCATTGGTTAAGGGCGCCAAGGACATTGCGAAGGAGGCCAAGCGGCACGCGGCGAAGAAGGTGAACAAGATGATGGACCGGGCCTCAGACGAGTACTCCCAGCGCTCCTACAACCGCTTCCAGGATGAGGAAGACGACGACGACGACTATGGGCCAGACGGCAACTACACGGAGGCCACCGGCGAGGAGGAGGCCCTGAGCGACGCCACCGAGGGTCACGACGACGAGGACGAGATTTACGAGGGGGAGTACCAGGGCATTCCTGACGGGGGGCAGTCCAAGGACAGTCAGATGGCTGCTGGGAAGCAGGTGCCGGACGCGCTGAAGGGCCGCAGCGAGCTGGAGTCGGAGCGGCAGGCCGACGAGGAGGAGCTGGCGCAGCAGTACGAGCTCATCATCCAGGAGTGCGGCCACGGGCGCTTCCAGTGGCAGCTCTTCTTCGTGCTGGGCTTGGCACTCATGTCGGATGGCGTGGAGGTGTTTGTGGTGGGCTTCGTGCTGCCCAGCGCCGAGACAGACATGTGCATCCCCAACTCAGGGGCAGGCTGGCTGGGTAAGGACGGTGTGCCAATCGGCAACCAAGACAGGGCAGCCGGAGTCTCTGATTTTCCAGTTGTGTGTGTGTGTCTGGGTTTGTATACTGTGATGGACTGTTAGTTGGAAGATGAATGGAGCGATACACTTGTATTTCTTGTCCTGGATGTATCTGAATGCTGAAATAACAGCAAGAAAATGGGTAATTCCTCTAATAATGATGTTGCATGTTTTCTGTTCCATAGTATATGTAAGGTACTCTTGACCAAGTTGATCTCACTGCTTTGAAGGGCTGTACCATTTGTGTCTTTCATCACATGACTTTCAGTGATGTGGTTGTATTCTTAGAGCTTCATCTTTGAGTTGCCAATGTGTTTAAAGCTTCACTGTTGATATTTACAAGCGTAATCTCATTGGGTTTGGTGAGGCTGCTGGGTTGTCATGGCACCAGTATTTGGAGGCAGGAGTGGGAGGAATCGCCATGTTGCCTCTTCATGGGGCTCACATCCTAACGGGCATGACATGTGCATGCACATGTCAGAGATCTTCTGCTCAAGTTTGGATGGATGGAAAAGTTTAACGTTTGCTTATCATGACATCTCATTAGTATTAGAATATAGAATGTAAATACTGCCTGTGCTCTTAGAAAATTAGCAATTCCTGCAAAAACAGGGCAGACATTTTTTAACCCACAAGTTAACCTACATCATGAATGAATCATCAGGATAATGCAGGGCAGGGCTCTTCAAATCTGACCCTCAATTCCAAATCCAGGCCTTGTTTTCAGTTATTTCAGGTAGTCAGTTTAATAATTACTGATTCTGATTGGTCAGAGGCTTCACACATGACTGACAGGTAAAGGAAGGCTGGAAAACCAGCAGTGCGGACCGTGATTTGAATAGTCCTGATGTAGGGGTTGTAGTGAATAAGGGGCTGGAAGATGGATAGATGTGTTTTTTATTTGAAAGCTTAATATATATTACAGCCTGCCTTATGGCTTGAAATTCTGAATTTTTAGAGCAGAATCAAAAGAATTCAGAAGTTTATCATTTTCCAAACTTAAATTTACAAACACACAGGACAGAGAAAGAGATGTGATTATGTACGTTTGTTCATGGCTGAAAGATGTGGAGACAAAAGCTTTGAAAAAAAACAGATACACGCAAAAACAATGTTGTGTCAGGCTGAAGGAGAGCAGTAACTGCATGATGGCATTAAGGGTCCCTGTGAAGGGCATCTGAGGGCGACAGCGACACAGAACGAGACTAATGGTCTGCGTATCCATGGGGTCCTCAGCCGTAAGGACGGCAAACACAGACACAGAGGTGCATGAGGAACAGGAATTACCTTGTCATGATCTCACTCTGCCATAGTCATATGAATTCATGTGATTAAAGGTCCTTTCTTAGAGCCACACAATCTTCATAAATAAATTTATTTACTGCTGACTGTTACCCAAATTCCCAACAAACAGCATATTTCAATTTTAAAGATTATTTGACACTCATTCATCAGAGGGAAAAAGTTTTAATGGAAAAAGCCAAATGGCAGCCAAGTAGCGAGGCAAGTGTGAGTTACTGGTTCCAATCCCTGACCAGCGAGGTACCACTGAGGTATGCTAAGTAAGGTGCTGCTCTCATGCACTAACCCCCCCCCGGTGCTGAATTAGCTGCCCCCTGCTATGTCACATATGGGTTAAATGTAGAGGACACATTTGAGAGTGATGTGGTGTGTCAACAATGACAGTTAATCACTAATAATAATAACAGTAGCATTCACAGAGTTGACATAAGTGAGGCTGAACCTACATCTTTTAATCTATTGATATGTGTTTTTTCTGGATAAAAGCTCCTCTAATCTGCCTTTATGCCAAAGCACCCTCTTGTTGTCTGCCCTCTCCAGCCTCCCCTGACTTAGTCTTGCTTTGACTCTTATAAACAATCTCAAAGAAGCGTCTCTCAGGTCAGTCACGTAGCTCACTCGCCTCCGTCCCGCCTACCTTTTCCTTTTTCATGTGGTGGTTGCTCCTGGCAGCATTTCAGAGAGCAGTTACATGTCTGCCCCAGCCCCCCACCTAAGAAAGCCTTCATGGGCAGCAAGAGTTCGTCAAGAACAGGATTTTCAGATCTCGGTTTTGGGTGGACTTGCGTCTATTTTGCGTCTTGGTCGTTCGGCTGGGAGTGGAGAATGCACTAATGTGCAACAATGTGGAAAAAAAGGGATCCAATGCTTCTATATGCTTCTGCAGGCAGCAGCGTTCTAGGTTCTAGCTACGCCCATGTTCACGCAGCAGTGTTCTAGCTATGCCCATGTTCTCAAGAACATTTGTTGTCGCAGGTTTTTTTTTTTTTTTTTGCATCTGTTGGTCATGTGCCGCCGTTCCTTGACTCAGTGCTAGCTTGCTGATTAACAGCAGGACAGGGGTATAGATTACCTGAAGAGCTTGTTTAGTAGCCTCAGCCGTGACCATCTACACTGCTTCTAGGAAAGCACAAAATCCTGAGGCATTAAATGCAAAATGCTGTTACAACCGTATGCGACTGCGCAGAAAATGTAAATGGGGCTGCTTATATTCACACATACACGATGCTGCGCACAGGCAAAGAGATGAGAACTGTTGCACTTTCCCCCTATAAATATAGAACAAGGCCCTTTCCGTAAAATGTAGTTCACAGCCTTTAACGTAACAAAACAGAGTACTCCTTTCATTATCACTGATAATCTCAAGTATATGCAGGACAGAAGCACTACCAAATATGTCAATGAGAAGTGTAATAGCTAATATAATGACTCTGATCAGTATAAGTGGTTTGAGGATGGATGAATATACACAATTATAATTTGATTGTGGAACTAATGTTAAATACTGTAGCCTACAATAGATTATAAATTGCGGGGGAACTTAGGGTCAATGCTACGTACTGCTAAAGGAGAATCGAAGGGGTTTTGTATGCTTTAAATAGCTAGAGAGGCTTAAAGACAACTACAGTTATACTATAAACGCAGACATCCCACCGCTTCCGGGAGATCCTGCAAAGTGACAGCTGCTTCCTAACAAAAGGGACGCACAATGCCAGGCAGCTCCGTTGTTCTGCTACCCTAGATTTTGATGTAGCTAATTTTAGGTTTTTAATGGAAAGATATTAGATAGGATTTCTTGCCTGAGCGTCCGAAAACGTATCACGCTAGATACGTGAGAGTTTGTAACCCTGCTGATATATACGTTACATTTTACAGTTACATAGTTCTATTGTTCAGAAGTAAACTAATACTACGGTTTCCACATTGGCTGGAGGTAGACATTTTCGGGCACCGGACAGCTCTGTATGGTTATTACCTGCGACCACAGCAGCCGGAGCATAAAACGACAGCTATGCTCTAAACCGCGAGGATTAAAGCCCGAAAGCAAGAGCAGGGAGATGTCTGCCAAGTTTTGCTCTCCACTATAACGATCATTATTACTGATTCGTTTATAAGCCAATCTCGTTTTGATGCCGATCTGTCTTACTACCGCATTACTTACTCTGAAGGCAGCGTTTGCGTGAAGTTGGCTTTAGGATCTCCTTTTTTACATCTTGATATATAACCACCGACACGCGTCCATCGCAGCATTTTGCTGTAAGATCACACGGGGTTTTATTTGCAGAAAGTCCGCCGGATCCAGCAGACCCCGAGGAGAATATTTAACAAATTCAGTTACATGCCTGTTCTATTTAAAGGTTCGGGGAGGAAGAATATTAGATTCCCTCTGTATAAATTGCTCCCTCTACATTACAGGTGACAGAGAATTTTACACCAGATGAAGGTACAATGAATAGAACAGTACTGATTTATGGGCTGTAATATAATTTTTTCCCTTCTCAGGAAATGCATCAATGCGTGAAATAGGAAAAGAGTCTGTGCTGTCAGCTCGATGCTCCCAGTGGTCACTATAGGTCAATACACAGCCTCAGACAGACAGCTCCGGAAAGGTGGAAGCCCATCCCTCTCTCATTTGGTCTCGACACCCTTATATGCTGAATGTTCGCAAAATGCAAACGCATCTCTGAAATTGCATGGCCACCTGCGTGTCTGCTGCCCCCCCAAACGCATCACTAAGAACCCACTTCATGCCAGCAGGTTTCCCCCGCATCCTGCCCAGTCAGGATTTTTTTCCTTCTTTGTTTCTTTCACAGACAGGAGGATAGTACTGTTTTCCAGGATTACAATAGTTTAAAACCAGAAACCAGAGCCTACTTTTATAAGTCTTTAATTATGGTTTAAGTGTACTATCCAGCTGTTAGATAATTTATTTGTTTATAACTAAGAGTATTCAGGAAGGCTTAATAATAGGCAAAAAATAGGCAAATCCCTTAATAAATCACTTTAGAAAATGTCACTTGCTGTCTCTGCTCTGATGATGAAAAAGTCAGAAGATATTTTGTTAAAAAAAAAAAACAGGTAATTCTTACTTGAAAGGAATGAGCGTGATTCTGGGTTTCCGCCCGCGTACGCAGGTAGACTTCTGATTAAAAAGCCAGCGATACGGCAGAAAAAGCGTCCAAATAAACCGCCCTTCCTTTCAGACTCCAAATAATATGAAATGAAATACTGGGATCACGTACAGAATGTCTAATGCGAGACATGATGCACATTCCAGAATCACATCAAATCAAACAGCAATATTTACACTAAAAACAAGAAACTGTATATACTAGAAAAATGAAATTCCCGTTCAGATTTATACTATCAGTGGTCACATATGCTGAGATTATAATGATGATACTCAATCTGATCATTTATGATGGGTCTTTTTCCCAGTGTAAGTGTGTGTGTGTGTGGGTGTGTGTGTATATATATATATATATATATATATATCTTGCCCCCTTTTTAACATTTCCTTTATGCCCAAGCTGTGCCATAGACTCATGGGTCATTCTTTTCTAAGATTCTAAACTCCTTTATCATGTCACAGTAAGCTGCATTGTTTAAATTCATCTCTTACAGTACATTGTTTCCAGTATGATAATAGTTCTTTTCTATGCAACCAATTAAGTCAGGGGTGGCCAATCCGCAAAGGGCCGGTGTGTATGCAAGTTTTTGGGGTAACCTTTTGGTCAGCTGTTCAAACCCAGATGTGAGGACTCTTCAGCCAATCAGTCCTCTAATTAGTGACCTACTTGAGGAGTTGCAGTGAAAACCCGCATATACACCGGCCTTTTGCGGATAAGGTCGGCCACCCCTGAATAAGGCGTAACATCAGATTTTTTTAAATCCCTTAAAAACTTGCAGCACACTGAATGAAGAGGATTAGAATCACAATGTCTTTGCTGTATAAGTTTAAATACCATGCATGCTGATTTTACACTGGGCCCCTTGTCGCTGGGTTGGTGTACCCTTGGAATGGAACGCAAGGGGTAGAGCGTCCCTTAATATGGGATATTTTAATTAAGGGGCCTGAGGCCTCAGCCATGTCATCCAAAGCGCTGTCAGCTGGCCGTGCGGTACATTGCACAGGAGAGCAAGCCGCAAATCACGCATCATGATCGACGGACACACTGCTTGCTTACCCCTGGTGGCAGGACAGTGCATTCTTAACGGTTACCCTCGAGCGCCGCCGATCCAAATGTGCCTCACATGCTCTCTACACATGAATTATTAACTTCGCCCAGATCATCTAAATTAATTAGTGGGGCTTTTGAATTAGTACAAATTAATTTACTAAATATGAATGGGCATGTTTTCTTTGCAGATATTACACATACTATGTCTTCTGTAGGAATTACATACAATTACTTGCCGTAAATCCTACATATGCAGCCTATTCATGATTATTTCTAGGAGCGCGATCAGGGAGAGGAGCGCAGTCAGGG
>JAODKE010000125.1:10573631-10585410 GCA_026779605.1 Mormyrus hasselquistii
TCACACGCCACGCACACGCCGCTCACTCACACGCCCCGCACTCACACACCACGCACTCTCACACCACACACACACATGCCACACACTCACATGCCACACGCTCACACACCACGCACTCACACACTCACACACCACGCACTCACACACTCACACACCACGCACTCACACACTCACACACCACGCACTCACACGCCACGCACTCACACACCACGCACACGCCGGTCACTCACATGCCACGCACTCACACACTCACACACCAGTCACGCACACGCCAGTCACTCACACGCCACGCACTCACACACAGGCAGTTTGGTAACTCCATTTAGCCTCAGCATGTCTTTGGACTGTGGGGGGAAACCGGAATACGATACGGGGAGAACATGAGAACCCCACACACATGGAACCCTGACAAAGATTTGAACCCAGATCCCACCTGAGTGAGGCAGCAGTGCTAACCACTGCATCGCCACGCTGCCCAGTGCGTGTTTATTTAGTTTGTAAATCATTATATTCCGTTTTTTATTGACATTTTACGCAGCGTCCAAACTGTTTTTGTTTGTTGTAGTTGGGATTAGGGTTATACCCATAGAGATGAATGGAGAGTCCCCACAAAGATATCGATACTGAGTATGTGTGTGTGTCTGTGTGTGTGTGTGTGTGTGTACTGTACAGTATGTGTGCAGTTAACGTCCAGTGTTTTGCTTGTGTTTGTCATGCTTTCTGAACTATTCGTGTGGATCATAGATATGCTCATCCCTCATTTTGCTTTTACTGAGAAAAACACGAATGCTTGAAAAACAAGCAATATATTTTTGTTGTGTCCTAAACTACAGACTGGGTGCGACTTAAAATAAAAATAGCAAAAATAGTAACTTTACATAATCTCAATAGTTACAAGATGAAAGCTGGTATGAAAATCTCTTCCATAGCAATATAGCATTGTCGAATGCAAAATGCAGTACTGTTTTTGTAATTATAAGCAAAATAGTTAATTCTCAAAATATATTTATAAAAATAATAACCTTGAAATGATATATTTGGGCATGATTTGCCAGCGAAGACAGATTCATCATACTGAGATATTTCAGCAGTAACACCTCATCATACTTTGTTATAAATATAGTACAGTATATGGACACATTAACATCACTCCTCAATTTTTTTTGACAAATTTATTTATTTTTGTTTATTTCTTTAATTTAGCATTAATGAGGTTTATACATGTAAGGGAAATGCTTATTGGGTGCTTATAAGGGGGTTTTCCTGTTAAGGTGTTTTTTGACTGATGTAGGGTAAGGTATTACTGTAAATGTCGGTGTATATGGCATAATGCTTTTCCCAGCTAGGTTGTACTCTGCCTTGAACCTGGTGCGTGATTGAATAGGTTCTCTGCCGCCTGGCATGGAATGAGCGGTTTTGGGAAAATTAAGGAGCAAAGGTGTGACTTCCCGAATAACGTTTGCTGTAAAACCGGCATTATCACTTTCCTGACTTTTTTTAACATATGGAATTCAGCAGTTGTAACCGAATCTGCTTTGTTCTGTTACTATGTTGCTTTGAAAATCACTCGCTGCAGGATTGCTGGTCGGACCCCTATTGCTCTTTGAAGTCTATTTGCTTGCACCCATTGTTTTCTTGTGTCCGTTTTCCCATGATTATAATGGGTGACATTTACTAACTGTTGTGTGACAACATAAACAACCAAGAGTGATTTTTACCCTAAATATTGATTATTTGACAATAATACTGTTAGCAGTTAGTTTATTTGTGGAAACCTGGGCCATTTCCCACAACCCCAGGCGTGCATGCAGAATACCCGTGATGTATTTTTTAAATTAATTGTGGAAGTTATCTGCTACAGTCTAATTATTTCAAAAAATATATCTAATGTAGTCCTTTGAGATCATTAAATAAATTTCCTTCAGTTATTTTAGAATCTTGGCCGTAAGAAAGGAAGCCTTTTATGACCAACAAGCAAATTAGCATGAGGCCGCTCAGTTCTGCTTGATGATCAGTGTCACTGTAAAGCATAATTTAGTTAACTGTCAGAAGTCACAATAATTATGCATGATATTAAGAGATTACATAAATTCCCAGAACAAACCTGTACAGTATGTGTGTCATACAGTAATGACGTTCACATTTAAATGTGAGATATTTGGATTTGTATTTTTAACTTTGGCAGTTGTTTAGTATACCATGTCTTGATTGGTGATTGTTTAGTATACCATGTCTTGATTGGTGATTGTTTAGTATACCGTGTCTTGATTGGTGATTCTTTAGTATACCATATTTTAATTGGTAGTGGTTCAGTATACCATATTTTCATCCCCTGTTCTTTAGTAAACCATGTTTAGATTAGCAGTTATTTAGTATTCAAATAAACCATCATACTTAGTTAATTTACAGTGGTATCACAAAAGCATAGCCTTGGTGAATACTACGGCAGAGGGGGCAAAACGCCATGTAAGTTTAGATCTACCATTGCATAGGTACAGTGTGTAATATTACAAAGAAAAAAAACAAATTGTAAAGGACTTAATGCACTTAGATGGTGTGAAGGTGTCTTCGGTCAGGGCAGGAACCCTCAAGGCGCAACGATGCCAAGGCAGTGATGGATATTATTAGGAAGCTCTGTAGGCAGATGGTTTGTTTTATATAAGATCTATATAAGACGTGGAAATAATCTGCTGGAAACTGGAGGCTGGAAGGTTTCGCAAAAAGAGCTTTCCGTTTTCTGTGTCTTGTCTTGGCAGGTTCATTACACCATCTAGATAAATAGCCTGGGAGGAGTCTGCTTTTTCTTGCTGTCTGAATCATTTCAGCTTCTCGTCTAGCAAAGCAAACAGTAAAAAAAAAAAAAAAAAAAAAAAACGTACTTAAAAAAAGACCTGCAGTGTTCCTTACAGTGTATTAGGTGAAGCAGTTTAATTTTATTTATTTAACCGTTATTGGTGGATCAAAGGAACAGGCTGGAACCTCAGCCGGGAGGTGTGAGGTACCTCCGCCCCACTGCGCTGTTGAACCTCACCACACATCGTTTCCACTCTGTCTTAGTATATATGCAGAATCTCTTGCTGTAAAACCATTACCAGTGTGAGTGAAATGTGCGTTCTGTTCCACCTCTGCTTGCACAGCCTCCTTCTGTCACCATTGGCCCCGCAGAGATGAAATGGTCCTTGCAGTCGTTGTGATGACACTTGTACCCATGACCCTCACTGGCACTGGGTAGTTTTTTTCCCCCATCCCCACTGTATACCACGTCTAGGATTCTTATCTCTGACACCACTGTCCGCCATCAGAGTGTATGGAGACCATTTGGCTGATTTCCCGGCAAGTTATGACTCCGCCATGGCTTATGAATCATTATAACTGTACCAGTTCGTTCACAGTGTCCCAAACACACCGCTTCATATTGCCTGGCACTTTGGAGAAGAGGAGTCAGTTTTATAGGCGTCCTCCGTGGGTGTTGTATGTTCTCTTTTGACACCTCATTTGCCAGTCGCTTGCTTTCCTGGAACAGCCTTGGCAAACTGTCTGCCTTCTCCTCCTTCCCGCAGGATTGGCGGCGCTGTGCCCATCGTCTTCTCGTACTTCTCAGAGGTGCTGGCGCGGGAGAAGCGGGGCGAACACCTGAGCTGGCTCTGCATGTTCTGGATGATCGGGGGCATCTATGCCTCCGCCATGGCCTGGGCCATCATCCCGCACTATGGTGAGTGCCCTCTAGTGGACAAACATTAATCTTCGCTACAGGTTGTAGAGATTGGAAGGAGCAAGTGAAATGTTAGTATAGAGTTAGCATAGTTAGTAGATCACGTGCCTTGATGAAAATGTCTCAGAGCTAAAATAGTGCAGGCGATCCTTCGACTCTACTGTCCTAATAGTTCTCTTAACCTTTAAGTAATGGGGCGTTTACCTACCATCTGCCCACAAGGCTGCTGGTCTGATGTCTGTTCACTTGTTCTGTAGGTGTAGCTAATGTGGATAATAATCAATCTGCCTCACAACTCAATTAAACATATATTCAGCTGCAATTTCTCTCGCTTAGAAATTACAATAAATTATGCAACACGTTATGTTTTGGTTGAGAAACAAAATTCCCAGTGTATTGCACAACTGTAATTTGCATTAATCAAAGAAATGCACAGTGTAGTGTGGATGTGGCTGTATTAAAAGCAGATGTACTCTATGAATATATAACATAAAAATTATTTTATTATATTATATTGTATAACTTTGTACTACGCTTTAGTACATTGTGTGAAAGGATATTGTCCTGCTTTATGAAACAATAGCTGCCTTTGTACAATGTTTAAGCGTCTCTTGTCCACCAGGATAAAGGGCATTAAAATTTAGCAACATGAACAAGTTTATAGCATCTTTCATAAAGTTTGTATATTAATCGTTATATTAATGACTTTGCTGAGGACAATACGCATAGGCTACCTGTAAATCTGGGATAAGACCCAGCTTTGTGTTGTGAGTCATTTGGGTGGGAATGGGGGGGGGGGGGGTAAGGGGGGTAAGTGAGTAATGCATACTGCACTGGGGATATTTAAAGGACACTGGCGCCAGTGATGGGAGAGATGAGACACAGCCCCATGATTTATATAATTCACTGTGCAGGAAGTAAGTGACGCCTATCAATAAAGTGAATTACAAGAGGCCTGGAAAAGAGGCGACGTTGCAGAATGAATGAATGTGAATGTATGAGAAAATGCTGCTGATATATTACATGTCGGAATCAGAATTATGCTCATTGGCTGAGGAATTCAGCTTGGCCTGGTGCTTGCAGTGACATTTCACAAACATGACAGGGTGTAGTTGAAATCAATAGTCAACTTACAGACAACATTGACTGGTAAATATGTTTGAATAAATAAATGTATGATGCAGTGCTGGCCATAGGGGGGCGTGTGTGTCATCAGTTGTGTGCTGACTAGTGCAGGTGCGTGGCAGACAGGATGAATCATGGGTAGTGCGGCTGTTCTGGGTCATCTTCAGGCCATTCAGATCTGCAGTAGAGTCTGTTGAGACCTGTAGCTGAAATGCAGTTGTCTGTGGATAGGTGCTCTTTCTGTTTGCATCTTCCTGCATCCCTATTCACAGTGAATACCTTGTTCTTCATTTTTTCAGAGTGCCTTTGAGTGGCTACTCCGTCTCCCTTCTCCGCACTGCACCCTGCAGTCTTACTGTATTATACTCACTCCTATAGACGTCCTTTTTTGCTCTAAGAAGCTCTTTGAGTTCTGCTGTGAGCCGGGACTTGTCAGCGTTTTAAATAACCCAGGACCTTTCAGGAAGATGGTGGTCTTCACAAAAGCATGATGTCACCGTGCCTGTGCATTTAACCGAGCCTCTGGTTGCAACCCTGAAAACATTCCAGTGTGTAAAGTCAAATCAGCTCTGCAGCTTTGCTATGGTATATTTGCTCCGTATTTTCCCACTGAATATGATGGACTTGAGTCATTTTAGTCTTTGCCTGTACTTCGGGATGAGATGGGCCGAGGTGTGGTTGGAATGTCTCAGAGCTGTATGCGTAGAAATGGTCTAGTGTCTTCCCCTCCCTGGTAGCACATAAATACTGTCTGTATTTAGGGAGATCCTTGCTTCTACAATGATAATGTGGCATTCCAGATTGTTCTTTTCCAGCCCAGTTCCTGCTCAGCTAGTCTCTCTTGCACTTCAAGCAAAAAGGACTGTAGTAGAATGTATACGCCTGTCTGAATGAAAGAGACAGATTCCCAGGGAGAAGAGCAGGGCTTGCAGTTTATGAAAAAAGATTTCCAGGTCAGGAGAGCATGTTTTCAAAAGCACTGTGGCATAGTTATGCCAATGCAATATGTTTTCTTAGAAAGGAGTAACCTGTGATCCTGTCTACGTAGCTGGAAGCCAGGTTGCTGTTGTCCTGGATCGACTCATATAACCACGATTCTGCAAAGCAGAAGGCAGATGAGGGGAAGAGTCCTTATTTCTCATGGTCAGGGGTTTCATTCCATCCAGTTTTTTTGCGAAGCGTTAAGAGATTAGCCTGGTGAGTATGTTCCCCCCTATGCCAAGAGTGCATTAGTGTGTTTTCCTCTCTGCCTGCATTTCATCGCTTGTGACAGAACTGCAGCTCCACTGGAAAAGACCTCAGAAAGGTAACAGCTGAAGAAAAATACGAGACTGGATTTGATGATGCTGTAGTTTGCGTATTGAGGAGTCTTTTTCGTGTACGCAATTATTTTTCAACCCCAATTTATATCCATAGAAAGACAAAACAGAGTATTGCCACACCGTGGTCACGATGCATTCTTAGTTTCTTTTTTATGTTAGGGCACGTGGGACACGAGTCTCCTGTAGAGGTCTGGCATGGGGGCACTACTGAAAAAAGTGCAGACGTCAGACCTTTATGTGTTCAGCTTTGCTGCTCGTTGGGTGCCACTTATAATCCTGTTAATGACTGCAATTAAAGAACCTGTTCTTTAAGCAACGCCTGTTGTGAACTCTCAATTGATATCAACGCAGTGAATAAAGGGGGAGAAGCCCCCACCCCACCCCCAACACTGTAACCTGTTATACTGTAGTTTCACATTCACACTGCAGACGTCTCAGAAAGTTCCCTCTGTGTTACTTAGCATTAGGGGATTGATTATCAGGTCTGTGGGTGGAGTAGCAGAGGTGGAAATTTCAGATCCAGAAAGTACAAATCCAAACCAAAATTTTGTTTCAACCAACCAGTTGAGTCTCTGTGACTGTGACTCTTATCAGTAAATCATGGTCTGGATTTTTACTTTCTGGACCTGAAATTGCCACCTCTGAGTATAAGACAGCGAGGAGACAGGTGTGTTGCTGACCCCACCTAACTAAAAGTTAAATGACGATGTAATATATTAGTGCTGTTAACCAGCGGAATTGTGTAATGCGTGCATGGGGGGTGGGAACTGGGCTTCCTAGGCGAGTCACCAAGGCCTTGGATTAGATGACTGCTTGGTCGTATAGATGTTTTTTTTGCTGTGGCAGGCTGCCGCGGAGACATGTTACCAGTGGGATCCCTGCATGAGGTTTCCTGGCAGAGTTATACTCTATTGCAGCCTTATTTGACTACTCTTCAAAGGCAAATGCTGGCATGTGATAGGCCCAAACAGCACCGGACTCCCGGTGCATATCCGAGGGAGTCCATCTTACCTCTGAGCTGGGTCTGAAGCCTGCCCCCCCCCTCACCTAGAGCACAGTAAACCTCCTCCTTTACTTTGGACAAACCTCGGTTCATGATTTATGCCCCTCGCCTGACTCGACACTGCACATCGAATACTGTGGCACTCACAGCGTTTTGAAGACGCCATGTCTCCCCCTGAGAGCACAGCGCCTTCCAGCCGCCGGGTCAGCTGGTCTTATTAGTCAGACCGCGGCTGTTTTTGCCAGGAGAGCCTGACCGCAGCTTTATTCCCCGCGTATGGTGCACAGGAGGAACCTCAAGATGATCAGAGAACAAACTCCACCAGGTTTAAGGAGCCAGCGCTGAAGCAGAAATGTCCATAAAACAAGGGTTTAAAAAGAGTGAAATATAATCAGTAGCCCTAAGCTCATTATTTCAGCGGGACTGAAGCAGGACCGGCCCTCTGCTTCTTCTCGTAATGCCTCTGCAGGTCTGTCCTGCGCCTTGCGCCCTCTGCGGTTTTCATCACCCTCGTCCTGTCCTGTCGCAGTGCATTTGTTTACGTAATCTCACCTCCTTTGTTGGGGTTATTTTGGTTCACCATTAATTATGGTACCATTGTTCACACACAGTATCAGACAAATTAAGCCAATAACCTAAAAGTGTTTATGTCTAGTCTAGCTACTTGTCCGGCCAGTACCGTGCTGGGGTTTCTATGTAAGTGTTATATGTGCCCTAACTCGCTTGTAATCACCACAATCTCTAATGTGAAGGGATTTTACTGATAAGTTAAACTTCCCCAGTATCATGTTTAAAAGTTAGCTCAGTGAGGTAACGTGCTGCGCTTCTCAGTGTTCAGAGAGAAGTTGCCGCTGTTTTGCATAAACAGACATTTTTTATGCCAAATGTATGAAATGCAGTCAGACATTCTAATTTACATCATGTAAATTCACCCGAACTTGGATTTCTTTGCATTGTTACCTGAGCATGTTACAGCATACCTATCTTATTATTTACTTAATTCACACTGCGTAGCACATGTGGCTAATGTATATGCTACGTAGCACATCTTTTTGTGACTTTGATTAAGAGCATCTACTAATATGAAAATGTGTTTAAATTGCTTAAGGAGAAAATGACTCCAGCACAACACAGCTGACACGGTCAATAACACCCGTAACTTTAAAATAAGCTGTCATTGCTGTACGCACATACCAGATTCATGGATACTGTATCAAATTGTTACTAGGTGAGTTCAGTGTGCAGTCCTGACAGCATATGGACGGTATTCCCCCAGAACATCTGGCTAATATCTAGGTCTTCGGGATACCCAGTGGCAGCGTGGTGATTGGAATATCTCCTTAAGTCAGGTGATTCCTTTAAATTAAAAAGGCACTGTGGTGCTGCTAATAGCTTATAGCTGATAGTGTGTTCTGGAGTTTCTGTGCTGTGCCAAAGCATGATGTTCAATAGTATAAGTGTTCCGTATAGCAAGGGCGGGGTCAGCGCAAGCAGTTGTTTCGTCACGGAGGGCCCCCATCGATTTTACATAAAGGAGAATGAACCTTGACAAAGAAAACAGGTCCCCCATAAAGAAAGCTCATTTTCTCTCTCCTGCCTATAAAGAGTTGGGGCTCATAATTGAGGTCAATCGATTAGTTTTCAACCTTAACGTTTTCTATTAACTTGGGCTTTGGAATAAGTTGGTTCTGCCGCGTTACCTTCTTTCAGCCGATGATGGGTGAAGGAACATGAGGCTTGGGTCATGCTTCCTTCAGCTGGGAGGGCGGAGTATCGAGGGCCGTGTGTCACCGAGGGCTTTTCCAGGAGGTCGCAGCCTAGGTGCCTCCACCTCAAAGGTCTGCTTGTCATGGGAGGAGGTCCCCTGTGTTGATGGCCCAGCTGCCTTTCAGCCGAGCACCAGTTGGCCCCTCTGTGTTCCTCCCACTGATGTGCACATTGGCCGTCTCACACACTGAGAGGGAAAACATGCTTTTCTATATGGTTTTTCAGGATGATCTTTTTGCTTTTGGGAAAATGCCAGCTATACCAAAGGTCTTTGACCAAAGAAATCTTAAAGCCCTGCCTAGCTGTCAGGCTCAGTTTGGTATGAATAATCCTTACTATCTGAAATCTGTAGAACCTGTAATATCATTCATCTATCCATCTGACATACTGCTTATGTACTATACTGCTGTAGTCTTTATATCTTATTTATAATATTTGAGTCATGAATATTTTGCTGGTCTCAAGATGTAGTAATATACAGTAGATTTTGAAAATATGTTCATAATTAGTTACACCTACAAATGCTACTGGGAATGTCTTTGGTGTAAAACCTTGTAGTACTGAGAGAGTAAATGGGGTACCTTGTAGTACTGGGTTTAGGGTGAATGGGGTACCTTGTAGTACTGGGATTAGGGTGAATGGGGTACCTTGTAGTACTGGGTTTAGGGTGAATGGGGTACCTTGTAGTACTTGGATTAGGGTGAATGGGGTACCTTGTAGTAGTGGGAGCAGGTTGAATGGTGTGCCTAGTTGTACTGAGAGCAGAGTGAATGGAGTACCTTCTAGTACTGTGAACAGACTGGATGGAGTACCTTGTAGTACTGTGAACAGAATGACTGATTCAGAATTCAGATTCAGAATATTTTATTGATCCCTGGTGTAAAGACCCCTCAGTTTAATTCAGAGGACTTCACTTAGGGGGCTGCTGGGTGCATAACACAAGGCAGTGTGTCTGATTCTTTTCAGTGTAGACCTCTGGTTATTGTGAGACTGTCAGGATGATCAAAATGAGAATCGTTTCCTGAAATACACAAATATCCTGACCCGGCCCCGTATGGCCCCCGCAAAATCTACCCTCAGTGGCCACCCCACTGAGCAAAATCTACCGAGAGGAGATGCCCCCCCCTCACAAAAAAAAATTAATGCGTGGGACCCATATTTGCAGGGGGGACCCAAGGTGACATTTTTCAGGGGGTCCAGAATTTCCAGCGACGCCTCTGGGCTTTTGTGTCCTGGACACAGCTGGTGCGAAAGTAAAAGTGACGTGAAGTAATGAAGTTAGCATTTAGATTTACCCTCCTCAGCTCAGTCCAGTCCAATGACCCGGATCAGTGGAGGTGGTTAGAAGGTAAATGGGTGGAATAGAATTAAATGGGATTTTATGATTGCAGATTTAGAAAAATAAAGATGTTCACAAATCTATTTGTGTAGCCTGCACAGAAATTCACGCACAAACTTAAGTGTATATTGCTTTGCTCCTACTTAATTCTGAGAAGGTTTGCCCTGCCCTCTTGTTTCATTATGTGTTTATGGGCATTTCCCATAGTTCTCTGACATAAGCTGCACTGCGGGCTTTGTCTGCGTGATTCACACATCTCTACTGCCCAACCAAGTGAGAAGGTGATATTGAACTGTGTGAAGGCACACGCACACACGGGAGCGCACGCACACACACACACACGCACTGCGGCCAGTGATTTCCTGCATTGAGTGTACTCCCATGATGCAGTGGGACGTGGGGTGGAGCTCTCCTTCTTCACAAGGGCAGTTCCTTGAAAGATTTATTGGGACAGTGGTGATGATAGCCAAAGGCTCAGTTTGGTTTTGGGGGAGGTGGAGCAGACCAAAGTGCAGTTCAGCACCAAAACACGTTCCCAGCCCCTGAAGATTAGCAGAGTACTTCATTTTTTATTTGCTAGCTAAGGGGCTAGCGTAAGTAAGTACTCTTTTACAGAAGATTTAGCGCAAATTCTATCAAGCGCAAACACTCAAATGAGTGGTGAAACAGACAATGCTTTGAGATAATGAATGCCAGAGTCGCCGTGGTCACAGGCGGCAGCGTTTTGTCATCTCACGCGTTCCCCTGTTCTCCGCAGTCATGGGGAGAAGGGAGACAACGTGAAGGCTGCAGCGGCACTTAGAAGTGGAGAGATTGTGTCTGTTTCAATGGACGCGCTGCTACCTTTGTGTGAGGAAGCACTTACCGTAATTGCCTTTTGCATAGAGATTAACATTAACCTGGGTAAAAAATGTGCACACGTGCAGTTTGTCTCCAGCGATCCTTCTGAAGATACTGGGCCACCCATCCCTTAAATAGAAGGCTGACTATGGTTATCCGCTCTGCCACTGGGGGAAAATGTGTGTAAGCCCCCTACTACTGGCCTGAAGCGAGGAAGAGGAGGATTAATTGTGGGCTATTTTTGGACGAGGTTTTTTTTCCTATAGAATACCGTTCATGTTGCCTTCATGATATCCTTTGTAAAACTGGGGCTGTAAGTACATTGAGTTGGGCGCAGGATGGTGCTTTTTAAGTAACACATCTAGAACTGGGAAAATCGCAGAGAGTTTATATATACTGGAAGCTGAAAGGGAAATTTCTTTTCTTGTCCAGTTCATTTCTTTTCCTGATCAGCATGTCGCTCTTTTGCTTCTAGTCTGCAAACGTAGACTGAAGGCTCTGAAATCAGTTTCATTTATTTGACAAGTTGATGGTTCTTTTTGATGATCCTATCCAGGGTCTGTGAGTACGTGTGGGGGGGGGGGGGGGGGACGCCAAATCCTGTATCAAAACGTAGGTGGTCAGGGCGCCGGCTGCCTGCCCGCCTCCAACAATGTGAGACCAAACTCGTC
>JAODKE010000125.1:10587110-10603982 GCA_026779605.1 Mormyrus hasselquistii
GTGGATGAAGAAGAGGATATAGTGATGTGCCTACGGAGGATAGGTGGGTGTGGTTGATTTCCGGGGGGGGGGGGGGGGGGGGGGGGGGGGGGGTGGTTGTGTGTATTTCTCTGTGGTGCTGTGATGGCCACCGCTGGCGAATCCCTTCATACTAAACTCCACGTGTCTCCGGGTCAGGTGGGAAAGCATGACGAGGCTTGGATGGTCCTCAAGCACATCCACGACACCAACATGCGGGCACGCGGCCAGCCGGAGAAAGTCTTCACCGTGAGTCTCGTCCGCCTTCCGCGCACAGCTGAAAGGGGCTTAAAAATGGCACCACCTTTCAATTAACAGAGAAGCGCGCACGAGGTTATTGATGAGCTCCTGCATTTCAACAACTACTGGGTGTTTGTTTTCTGCCAGACGGAGAGAGAAGCTCATTAGCGTGAGGCAGGTGGGAGGGAACACGGAGCACTAAGGGGATGAATCCCAGACTGTAACAGCCATGCAGACGCCCTGCATTCTCTTCTAAATAAATTTCAGCTCCTTCAAAACATTAACCGGTAGCCTAAGCTCCCTCTAATACCTGTATCTGTAACCTCTAAACCTGTAAGTGTTTGAGTAGACTCTGATTTAAAGAATTTTTAAAACTAGATCTACGAATATTAATATTTTATTATTGATATTGTGGTTCAATTTGGCAACGTGGCACATTAGCTGAATTTACAGAGAACCCTTGTCTTGTTGGATATATTTATATGACTGGATGGGAGTCATGCACAAGCGTAGAGCATTTTCCAGTGGTTTTTCTAAGACTTCCTACTGGCTGCATCTGATGATGTGTTTCTTTTGATTTTTAAATGTATTCATAAAAGTCAGGTAGGTTATTCCTCCACTTTACTATATTCAGGTCTTATGTTTTAAGGCTTAATATGATGATGCTGCTGTAAATCTGGATTTGATTTGTAAGGTGTAGGAAAGACAGATGACCATAGCTTTGTTCTTACCGCTTTTGCTTGCAGGTGAACAGAATTAAGATCCCAAAGCAAATTGATGAGCTGGTTGAGATGGAGTCTCAGAGTGCAAACCCAGTGTCCAAAGTCCTCTTCAGGATGAAGACTGAGCTTAATGGGGTGAGTATAGCAGTGCTTTGATAGTTCTGGTCCAGCAAATCAAAATCTAAATTTTTATGCTTGAAATCTTCTTTCATGTATAAACTTGCTGTTTGACTTTGTTGATTTGGCTGTACAGTTTGCACGTTCTTTTCACGTTTCCTCTTACAGTTCAGAAACATGCTCTCAGGTGACCTGACATTTCTATATAGTGTGTGAAGGAGTTTGTGAAAGTGTTATTAAGCAGCAAAACGAGTTTGCACGTTTTCTTTCTTTACAGATCTGGTTGACTTTCATGAAATGCTTGAGCTACCCAGTGAAGGATAACACAATCAAACTAGCCATTGTATGGTTCACACTGTCCTTTGGGTAAGTTATAATCACAGCAAGACAATCGCTTACGATATTTAAGTAATACGCATAATTATCTGAACATAAAGTTTTCAAATAACAAATATGTCTAAATGAAATTTAATGAAATTTTAAATTCAAATACTTGCTTTACTGGTCCCAGCAGCACTGTTATATATTAATATTTTATAATTTAACAAAGTACACTGTATTTTATTATTAATAATTAGATTTTTTTAATGATTATTACTATTCTTGTTGTTATTGTCATCATCGCAACAATAATAATGATTATAATAATTCTGATGTTCATTTGGCGAATTTTAGAATTTATTGTTTTTAAATCAATATGCAGCAGTCCTCTTTTTAAGACCTTACCTTTGCCCAACTGCCTTTACTGCATACCAAAGGGCCAAAGTGCTGCTTCATGGTGACGGTCTTCAGGCCTACGATTCCAATGTCCTTCTGATACAGTAAAATCCCGTTATAACGGACTTCAAGGGACCTGGCAAAACAGTCTGTTATATCCAGATAAGTTGCTGTATGGCCAGAACACAACTACAGGACACCATTTACTCCACACCCTATACACTTGTGGTATAGATTATTACTGTATATTGTACATGTAGTAATCCAACTTCACCTGACCAGATGCGTGACTATTAATAATCCCGACTACGTATCTGCGCCGCATATCACCAGCATGCCACGCCTTGTAGGCGGAGCCTGCATGTCCGTTATAACCAAACAAAACTACAGCTAAAGAGATCTATCTATCTATCTATCTATCTATCTATCTAACTATCTATCTATCTATCTATCTATTTATCTATCTACAATGATGATGATTGTTATTATTATTATTATTATTATTATTATTATTATTATTATTATTATTATTATTATTACTACTACAGGTGTATATGTTATTACAGGGGAATATTACACACAGAAATGCATTTAAACAGTGAAACAGGCCGCAGTGGGCAGAGTGGCACAAAGACACAATGATACCCGTTTGTATT
The DNA here is from genome assembly GCA_026779605.1 of Mormyrus hasselquistii. NCBI lineage: Eukaryota > Metazoa > Chordata > Actinopteri > Osteoglossiformes > Mormyridae > Mormyrus > Mormyrus hasselquistii. The sequence continues at coordinate 10,589,581 of JAODKE010000125.1, forward strand.
TTGCATTTAGACTTATTTAATGGCTGCTGTCTTTCCCAGCAGTGTTTCAGAATGGCTGTTCGGGCTCTTAAATCTTAATTCTCTACAGCCTCCAGTTCAGACAGGGTATGCATCGAATAAGTGAACAAGGGATTCTTTGCATCACCGCTCAAGAGCACTGCTCCTCTGGCTACATTAAAATAACTGTGTTACGTTAATGTAACTCGTGTGATTGTACAGTACAGACCAGCATTCAAGGTGACCGACATGTTTTTCACTGTGCCATTCTGTAACCGTTTCAGTACAACATTATTATTTTGATGCGTATTTGTCAGTTTAAAAACAAATAAATAGTAGAGCCAGAAGTCTTAAAAAGATGCACTTTTTTACTTGCAGGAACTGTATAGGCGTTACACTGATATCTAGACACAAGCTTGTTGGAATCCACTGTGCAGCATTTATTACACTGATGTTTCAACTGCAGTTTGTCTTAAATATGTTCAGTAAAAAGGGACAACATTTGCAGCAGAGGTCTGCAGCAATATCATTTATTTATGAATATTTCTACAGTGTAGTATAGTGGTCTTTGCAGTGTCACATAGTTTTAATCCATTTCAGAAGCCCTGTAAACTCAACATCTGCAGCACTGTGCTAAAGTCTTAAGCAGTCAAAGAAAATATATTTAAATGATCTTCACATTGGAATAAAACAATGATATTATGCCTGTCAAAGTGTGTTAGCTTAGCCATTTCAAAACCTCTGCTAAAATCTCCCCGGTGTCTGTGGCAACCAACCACCAATTCACCCATATTTTTTGACTTGTTCACGAAACCTCGAAACCTCACTGAGTTATTTAACAAATTTACTTAATTAATTAATTAATTAATTAATTGAGCTGGTGGTGAAACTTAACAAATACATAGATTGACTGTGATGCCCCTGAGGAGATTTTTAAAAAGCTGTTGATCCAGCCAGTGAAATATCAGTAGCTTTCTGGAGAGCAGAAGAAATTCTTGTTAGTTTTTATTGTGTTACTCTTCATTTGCATATATTTGAATGTTAAATTGTTTTTTTCTTCTGTGCAAATACACTTACTATCCAAATAAAGCTTTACACATTTTCTCTGACTGCCGAAGATTTTGCATAGTACTGTACATAAGACAGATTTATAGCAGGCAATAACTTTAGCGGAAAACAACCTTCACTGACAGTCATATTAAGCTAATGGCCTTACTTGTACAGGATAATGGAATTTTATCGGTTATTGTAATGGCCAGTTCCTTTGGACATATTTCAATCCTGACCTTAGTTTGGTTTCTTTATCATCCTTGGACTGAATGGAGTGGAAGATCTTTCCAGTGAACATCATTTCGAAGACACAAAACACGAACTATGAAGTCAGATGTCTGATATATGTCCAGTGTTATTCCTTCGAAGGTTTTGCATGGTGCCCATGGCTGCGTGTGTTACAATCGCCAGTTTCCAGGGGTTTAAATCGCTGTGCTGATTTAAACCCCGATGAATGAATGATGTATCAAAGGTTTCCTTCTTTGCTGATTACTTTAGGCCAGTGTTTCCCAAACCGGTCCTCAGGGACCAACAGACGGTCCATGTTTTTGGTACCGGATCCTGGGAGTCTAGGGGTCCCAGAGGACCGGTTTGGGAACCAGTACTATATGTCACTTTTCCACCAGCATACAGGAACTGAGCCATGCCTGATCCATACTCTGAACTGACACTCGTTCCAGTTCGGTTTTCCACTGCAAAAAGGGTTGGCTTGGAAAAGACGTTGAGAGCAACAGTGATGTAAACCTGAAGAGACGCGTATTTACTGTTCATATGTACAGCACGATTTACTATGTGCTAAATTCTGCTAGCAAGTCTGTGAGAGTCGCTGTGTTATGCTAGCATCATGTGAGTCAATTTGCCTTATGAATCCATTCCATTCAGCTGTTCTGTAATACCTTTTTAAGCAAGAGGTTGGAAATTTTCGAATTCCAAGTTCTCAGGAATGCATCAATACATCGCAATGTGCAACACTACTAATAATGAATAATATATATAGAATATACCCTTTTTTCCTTCAGATAATCCATACATAACTCACTCGTATCTCTGTGTATTTCGACCAGTCAGATGATGGTGATGCAACCAACTTGCTTCATGCTTTCAGAGTAACTGGAATATCTGGTGGAAACCTATAAAAATGTGGCATTTGGAGAATATGAAAACTACACAAACTGAGCGGAAGTTTGATTTGAAGCCAGGATAAAAGCACATAGGTTTGACCGCTGGAACACACTTATACATAAATATGAATATTTGCTTATTTTACTTACAGTTAATGTTGTTTATGTCTATTTTTTGGTTTTCTAAAAATGCATTGTACATTGGCAATTTTATTAAATATCTGAAGCATATCAAAGATGATGGCCATGTACGCTATTGTTTAAGGATGGTGTATTAAAACTGGCATAGTAATTCCATCATGCCTCACCTTCCCAGCTTCTCTCATAACTGAAATCATACTCTGAGGTATGTAAAAAATGATCCTGGTTGCCATGGCTGCTTCAGTGCCGTGAGGACATTTTTCTCCCATCCAGATTCCCTCCTTTTTTTTATTCTTAAAACTTTTTTTCTGAACTCGAAACAAATTCAGAATGATTCAAAGGATAACCAATTTTTAAATAACTTTTTTATTCATTGATGGAAACAAATTTACCGAACAGAATGAACGGAATCTAAATGATTTCCAGTTAAATTGTACTATATACACCCAAGCTTGACTGATGCCAGCCCTGTTGAATCTACTCACCCTTAAACAGAATCGGTCCAGCAATCTGAATTTGGATTAGGGGTCGCAAGAAGCAGCACATAGTGCCTCGATCCAATGAACTTCCTGAAGACCTGAGAAAGCAAGTTATTGAGATATATCTGTCAGAAAAGGGTACAAGGCACTCTATAAAACCCTTGGACTCTAGCAGACCACGGTGAGTGCTATCATCTCCACATGGAGAAAACTTGAACTGTAGTATATTTGCCCAGGAATGACCATCCCAGCAGAATTACTTCAAAAGTGCATAGAAAACCCATCACATCAAAGCTCAGACACACATCTAGGGAACTGTAGGCCTCACTCGGGTCAGTTAATGTCTGAGTTTATGATTCTGCAGTTAAAAAGCTAATGGATAGAAATGGTGTCTGTGGGACAGGTGCAAGGTAAAAATCACTGTTAAACATGAGGAACGTGAAGCATCATTTAGCATTTAGCAAAATACCTTGATTAGCCCCAACTCTGTGGGGTGAGTATTCTATGGACTAAAAACGCAAAACTCCTCCGTTCATTACAACGTTGGTGTTAAAACATGGCTGATATTTAAATGCTATCACTGCCACCTTAACATGCCAAGCAAACCACCCATAGAACTAGAAACAAGAGTGTTTCAAGTAAAGCTATTGTTCTTCTGTTGACTGCAAAGAGCCATTGTTTCCATTACAGAGAGACGCAGCGGCTTTTCAGAATAAGCTGGTTGGTTCTGATAAACATTCCGTCATGGCTTTGAGAAAAATTAAAGGATCTGCTGAACATCCACAGGTCAAACTCCTCCTGCTGGGTTGTAAAAAGGCAAAGCAGTGGTTAGATATTAAGCATGGCGGGACGGACAAAACCCACGCAGCAGGCTTTTGGCTGGCTGCCGCTGACATTTTCGTCTTGCGGCCGCGATATGTCTGTCCTGCTGCTCTGCTTTCTAAGCCGTTCCATCTGGCCCCTTCTTCAGAGAACAACGTAACACCAAGGCCTGACTGGACCCAGGGTGCTGATGGTGCCTGTATGTAGAATACTTAAGCTATACCTGGAACAGCTTTACCCTGGCTGTCACTCAGTTTCCATGCAAATGTGTCAATTTGGTTTACTTGCTATCTTTTTTCACATACTGTATTTCCCTGTTGAATCCATCCATCCATCCATCCATCCATCCATCCATCCATCCATCCATCCATCCATTTTCACTAACATTTTATTCAGTTTGGGTCACAATGAGCTGGGGCCTCACATGAAGCAGTTGATCCTGGTCCATCTTGTTCCACCAGAGTCATTGCCAATTCAACAAGCCTGTTGTTCGTGTTTATCTAATGCAAATTTGCACTAACTAATAATAGCAGTCTTATTAAATTATCACGTCAGACCATTTACTGTAGTATAATAAGGGATCCCCTTCCTCCCACACACCCCATAATATGGACATCCATCCATCCATTAGGGATGGGGGAAAATCAATCTCGTTAAAAATCCTGATTCTTCAAGGTTACGGTTTTTATGTGGCTATGAGAGCCGAAAAACGATTTTTAAGTATCCTTTTCAAAGTCGATTACTATAATTATGTCGGTCACATTTGTTACTTCCGACAGATTTACCCAGTTGCACGTGGCCTGACTTTATTAGCAGACTGACACGCATGAGTGTGGCATCATGCTGTCATGGATGAGCAGGCGTGTGCAGAGATGTTTCACAACCCTGTCTCAGTTTAAACCCAAAGTTTGGCCATTTTGGATGGATATCTAGACATGAGTAAAGTTCATGCTTTTCTGCAATTTCAGTACAGCAGGGAAACAGCATCGGCTTTGGAATTGTTTACATTTAAAACTTCCAAAACATTATAGGAAGAGTTGCCCAATGTGTCTGAATGACAGAAGTCATACTCATTTGAACAGTAAAAACTAAATACGTAAAATACTGTAAATGAACATAGACTGCATTGTAACAATCATAATAAATGAATCCTATCTTTTCTGCTACTAAGAATAGTTGCATATCTGTAGCAATAAACACCCCTATAGCTGTGTTTTTTTGAATTATAATTTTTTTTTACCCCAGTCTGAATTTCCTGGCAAAAGCACCTTAAATGTGATTGGAAGTTAACTTGCAGAGATGTACCATTGCAGTTCTTGTCTTTACTTAGACTCGAACTGCTTTTCAGCAGAAACTGTGAAAGCTGGTAAACAAATACCAATATACTATCAATTTGCGAGCACCTCCTAATTCCCACCTCTAATGCAAACACTCTGGGTGGAATTATTGTACATTTATATTGTGTTTGTACTACTTCAGTCTGAAAGGTCTCAAATTGTTGGCTATTGTTTGGCCCTTTAGATTGTTCATTGAAAGGTTAAGAAATGACGCATTTTTGACAACAATGTCTTGTGGAAGGACAGAATTAAGCTTTTGATATATTTGGATTTTTTATGAAATAGAATTAGATGTAATGGCTTGTTTTCCTACTTCTGAGTACAAAATGATTAATTGAATGACTTCCTCTGATAGGCTGTCATTTATTCTTGTTATTTTCTTCCATTCTTCGTTCCTTGGCTTTGGTATTGAATATTCATGGATCTTTCACAAGGAGAACCGGTGTAAAGCCTTCTGTTTGGTGCTCAGCAGAAGATATGCTTTCCACCCCTGGCCCCCAACGCCGGTGCTCTGACAGGGAAGGTACTAATGTTGACCCCCACCGATCCGCAGGTTCTACGGCCTGTCTGTGTGGTTCCCCGACGTCATCAAGCACCTGCAAGCGGATGAGTACGCCTCTCGGGTCAAGACCCACAACAATGAGCGGATTGAGGACTTCACTTTTAACTTCACGCTGGAGAACCAGATCCACACAAACGGGGTGTTCATCAATGACAGGTGGGGAGAGAGTGACATATAACCCCCCCTTATCTGGGCTGCGGCAGGAAATTAGAAATACTTATCGCCCCCCTGCATCCTTTCTGCCTCTGCAGCAGCATTTCTCTTTAGCACAGCCGCAAGAAAAACACATTAATATCCTGTTTTTTGCGCAGCTTATATATTTCTAGGGAAAGTGCTTTAAGTAAACATCTTTTTTTCGTACATTGTTAAAGGATTATCATGAAATGGATCCAGCTTATTCTAGTGTAAACACAAAGAAATTGTATTAAAAACATTGTAGTTAGGACATGGATTTGTAATTTCAAGGCTACAAGTTCAGTGCTGTAATACGTGTGAGGAAGCATTACAGGAAAAAGATGCCGAACAAATGTTTAAACGCATCTCTTTGGAAAAAAGCATCGGCCAACCAGTCGCCCATGATATTCATTAGTTAGCTCCGCTCTGACATTAATTTTGAAAGTTCGCAGACATGAAAGGGTAAAAAATTGGACAATGTAGAAGGAATTACCCACCACTACCACCAAAGGTTTTTAGAAACAAATATGTTCATTCGTTTGCCCATTACTTCTACTGCAAAGAAAGCATCAAAAAGGTAGCAGAGCTGACATTTCTGATGGCCTTCAGTGTTTCAGGACCGCGTGAATAGTGTGGCGCCCCCTGAGGGCCATTTAACAAGCCACTGTGGCCTATTCTCACCTGAACTTAATCTCTTCCACCCAGGTTTGTCAGCATGAAGTTCAAGTCAGTCACTTTCATCAGTTCCACCTTCCAGAATTGCTACTTCGACGATGTGACGACTATGGGCTCCTATTTCAGAAACTGCACTTTCATTGAGGCTTTTTTCTATAACACCGGTAAGCTAACCAGGCTCTGTGGCACCTACCCCCCCCCCCCACAGCAGAGATTTCCCATTATGCTTTTATTGTTCTAGCCTGGTCGTATGGTACTGGGGGGGTGCATGGTTGTAAAGGCCTTTATTACACTGCCCACTCTCTCTCTCCACCCACCCTCTGATGCAATGACCTCACGTTTTTTTCTTCTGAACCAAAGAAAAGGGGTGGAAATTGATGATGGTAAAAACGCCGCAGTAATGTTGAAATGCAGCATGTGAAATGAATGAAGCTTGGCACTGGCCTTAGTGCTCGTGTATCTGGTGAAACTGAACTGTGAACACTGGGTGGAGAACATAAATACTAAAATCCTCGTAAGGGCAGAAGCCTTGTAAAATCACACAAAATTACTTATTTGATGTCCCCAGTATAGGTAATAAGGGTGGACTTGCAGCCCCAGGGCTGGGGGCTTGAATCCTACTTTGCATGCTTGGAGGAACTTCCTGCAGTCTAAAGAGATGCAGGCATCTTTAAATTTCCCATAATGTGTGTGTGTGTGTGTGTGTGTGTTTGTGTGTGGAGGGGGGTTGTATTTACCACATTGTGAGGACCAAATATCCATACAATATGGTAAAACCTGCTATGTTTTATCTTGTGGGGACATTTTTCATGTTCCCACTGTATAAATCTCAGTTTTATAAAAATCTGTGGGTAAAATAACATTGTAATAATATTTTGCTTAGTCACTTATTAAGGTTACAGTCGTCCTGTTGTGATTTTTCCCCATAGAAGTGAATGGAGAGTCCCCACAAAGATATAATCACAAACCTGTGTGTGTGTTTTATACGTCTGCACCCCATGATTGACTGACATCCTGTCCAGCATGTTGTACTCCCTTATTTCACATTATAAACATGAACCAGGGCTTGAATACCATAAAATAATTGTTACGCAACACAGCCAAATGAAAAAAAAAACGTTTCAGAGCTTGCACATATTTACTGTACTACATTTGCCCGAAGCCAAGATAACAAAATGCATTTTAAACAAGAAATGAAAAATATGCTGTGCATATTATAAGAATGAAATGAATGTTGCCATTTTCTATCTCATTTGACTGAATAAGTCATTGAGAGTGATACACTGAGAGGGTTGATTTATCAGTGATCCTCATCACTAAAAGCCGATTGGCTGGAAGAGGCTAATTGAATTAGCTGGGAGTGACTGTGCTATTTTAGACAAAGGAAGGGCCTCTCAGGAAATGACAGAGGGGTTAATGGCGGGTGGAGACGCAAACGCTGACGAGGGGAACGCGGCCGGCCTGCTTTTCAGACGAGCTCCCCAGGGTGCTACCAGGACACAAAGGCATTTAGCTTTTTCTGCAGACTCATGGCGTTTCAGCTTTAGTTTAGCACGTGGGGGCCCTGAAATGCAGGTGTGCTGCAGTAGTGGGCCCATGGGGGGGGCAAACAAGGTTCTGTTAAAAAAAACAGGCCTTAACTGACATTGCGAAATGCTGGAAATGCTGAGTCCTACCATCCATCCGTTAATGCTCTGCAACCCTGCTGGCATGGAGACTTGATGAGGAGTTTTATTTTATTTTACTTTTATGAATGTTACACTAAGTTATACTAAACCAAGGTATTTACACATCAATATTCATTGAAGCTTTCGTTGTAGATGCCAAAAATAAAGATTTTTTGTGTCAGTTTTTTTTCTTCTCGTTGGTAGATATTGACAACACGAAGCTCATCAACACAAGGCTGATAAACAGCACGTTCCATCACAATAAGACAGGCTGTCAGATGACGTTTGACGATGACTACAGCGCCTACTGGGTCTACTTTGTGAACTTCCTGGGGACTTTGGCGGTTCTGCCGGGAAACATCGTGTCTGCCCTCCTCATGGATAAAATAGGACGCTTGACAATGCTAGGTAAGAGAATTGTATTATATACGGAACTCAGGACTTCCAGAACTTTCTCTGCCTTCTCTTTGGCCTATATTCATACACACCAAAAGAGTAAAAGGAAAAAAAAATGATATTGGATTGGAATGCTTAGACTCATGCTCACTTTTTGAGATACAGTCTTACTGCTTAGTTATTCAGGGTTATTTGTGGATTTTGTTTGACGTTCGTCAGAGACGGGATGGTGTGTGCGGTCGGACGATTTTTCCAAGCTTGTCTGCGGACGTGAATCCGTTCAAATCGAGTCTGTGTGTGTTTCTCGCAAGGCGGCTCCATGGTCCTGTCGGGAATCAGCTGCTTCTTCCTCTGGTTCGGGACCAGCGAGTCCATGATGATCGGGATGTTGTGCCTCTATAACGGTCTGAGCATCTCCGCATGGAACTCCCTGGACGTGGTTACTGTGGAGCTGTACCCCACGGATAGGAGGTCAGACCCACACGCAGTGAACACAGAAGATCAGCCAATCACATACTGGGCGCTGGGTCGCTGTGCAACCACTGTGTAGCTCTCAGTCATAGAAACAAAATAACTGGGTTGTCATAAGAACAACTGAAAGACTTACAATTTAACACAAATGCACCACAATATAGCTTTATTAAATAATGGAAAATCAATGTACATATTAAGTGAAATGAAAACTTTGAAATATCTGAAAATTAGAAAACAAAAAATAAGCATTTTGACAAAAAATGTAGGCAATGCTTTCTATGAATGCCATGTATATCCATGTGTATCATGATACATTTAGGTCTATAAATATTTATAAATAGGCATAACAGTTTATACCCATGTGTATTATGAATGCTTCATGAAACTCATGTCTAATGCATAATGCAGTATAAAGCATCCTTAATTCTCATACCAACTACTATAATACATTATGAAGGTATCTGATGATCATCGGATTGCTTTCTTTCTCTGTTCTAGGGGCACCGGGTTTGGGTTCTGCAATGCCATGTGTAAGCTGGCGGCAGTGCTGGGCAACATGATCTTTGGGTCGTTGGTGGGTATCACGAAAGCCATCCCCATCCTGCTGGCCTCCACTGTGCTGGTGTGCGGGGGCTTGGTCGGACTGAGACTGCCAGACACAAGAGCCAACGTTCTAATGTAACCCTTGCCCCCTCCCCCGGTGAAAAAGGCTTAGATGCTTAGATAGTTACATCTCACATTTTGGTTTTTTGTTTTAATTTCTGCCCATAACATCCAGCCTCCTGTTAGGTGATGAACAGGACTGGGCGAAGAACGAGGTCACAGTGCGATGTCACGAGAGACTCGCCAAAGGTACTCTGGGTGACTGTCCTCATGGATCGCGGTGCCCCCTCCTGGCGCTGTGCGGGTTGTCATGGCAGCCGCACATGGTGGCGTGCTTGGAGTTTCACTGAAAGCGACGGGTTATAACGGAAGCATGGAACTAGGAGGATCTAGGCTACTTTTTAAACCGTACTAATGTCACATTAAAGCCGTTCATGCTTCAGGTTAAGAAAATGTAGAATAGCAGTTTTTCTAACGAATATCGCTGCTGATTTGCTGACAGGAAATCAGTAATAAAGTTCCTTACATGATCACGTGTTTTTAGTGAAAAAGATTTAGTAATATTATAAAGTGAGCCTTTAAGCCTTTTACACCCGTTTCAGCTCTGCTAATAACAAGGCCATAGACAATAGAGAGTAATAATTATCAGTTTAGTCTTGTTGCGGGTGACTATATCGGCAATGTTTTAAAAAGAGTTTACATTTTCTGCTTTTTAACAATCTGAAACATGAAAACCTTGAAACGTGGAATCTTTATGAAACCATGAGATCACACAACGTGGATTAAGTTGTCATTATGTTAATTTTTCCTCTGTGCTGTCTCTAAGATATTTGAGCTCAGAAGAGATTTGCTTTAAGTCATATTAATTTATTCATCACATTTTTTCACAACATCCCAGAACCACAGAGGACGGCTGTGACAGGGGCTTCTCATTGAGCTTGTCATTCCTGAATACTGAGTTGCCTCTCCATTTGTCTGTTTGTCTGTTGATTCATTTGTCTATTTCAAAATGCTGTGGCTCTTGCCCACAGTTCACCCACTGGGCCATCTTCATGAGCATCGTCTGACACGCTACGCCCCTCGCTGTTTGCTGTGTGTCCCAGGGCGTCGTACAGACAACAGAAGCAGCAATGCCTAGAAATACCTGCATCAAAAAAAAAACTGAAATCAGTCTGAATATATTTTCATGAAGCAAGGTTTATAAGAAATCAAATTGTACTTTTAAATAGTAAGTTCAAATTGTTCTTCCATCTTCCAATGCAGTGAGTTATTTTGTATGTTGTACGAGTAGCTAATTGAAATCAATTGAATTGGATAATTTAGTCTAAATAAATGTTTTAATCGAAATAAAATTACGTTAAAATAAGTACTGTATGTACTGCTTAGAAAGAAAAGGCCCTAATGCAGGAATCTATTTTAAATTATCCTTTCATTACTTACTGTTGAATGTGCCATGCAGCGACTATCATTAATTCGCCAATTCACAGTCATTAAAAACTCCGGAACATGTAACTCTTGGTTCTGTGCGCATTTGTTTATATGGAGAGCGTCAATGACTTCCTCCCACACGAGTTCGTCTTTCCTGTCGTGTTTGTCGTCTCAGCGCTGCAGTGTGCGCTTGCGCTATGTGCGGTCTATGCAATGCGTCCGTAGTGTCGTCCGCCTTTGGTGTGATTTTACGTGAAGTGGCCATCTTAACTGCAATGTCCCTCCACTGTGCATATAGCTGACGTTCTTCCATTTGCTTGGAGGCTCGTCTCTGAAGACCCTAACTTTGAGTCATGTACAGTATACAGTACAAACGTCTGAGTTTTTCAGATATATAGGTTGTTGGTGTCAATATGTTTAATAAGAAGAGAAGAAAAGAAGACATATTTATTATAATATAATTTAAAAGTGAGGAGAAGCCATTTAAATTAGACAATTCATTTAAACATGCCAACTGCTGCAATCTCCTCCGAGCTGTAAGGAGGTACATATTTTTTATATAATGATTTCATTGGGTTGTATAAACATCCTTTGCTCATATCAAATTGTGTCATTTTGAGGAAATGTGTCCATTCCCATTAAAATGAGCGTTTGTGTGTGTGGGTGTGTGCTTTGTAAATACTGTATATATAGATAGTTGTTGGTGTCTGGAAGCTGAGTCATCTGTTTGCTCACGGGTTTGATTTCCTGAAGCATTTTGTTTTGTTGAGTATGTGATGGTTTGTGGGAATTCACTGGTGGCAGCTGTGCGTCTGTCTCCTGAAAGCTCTGTATCCCAGAGAAACGCTAGACATGTTTTATTATTATGTTAAATCAAACAAACAAAAAAAAATGCATGCATGTGCTGAAGTTGTTCATTTGTGTCCAGCTCTTCTGTTGTCCTTCCCAGAGAGGAACAGAACGGTTGCTTCGGAATGGCCGTACCCATTTTGTCAGGTCTCGTCGTCCGGTTTGTTGGTGAAATTCAACGGACTCGGTCTTCAGTCGTTGTGCAAGGGTGTGTCAGCTGTGAGAGGACTGCACTCACCGGGCAGTTCAGAACATTATGTGAAAGTGTGTGGAAAAAAATAAAAAATGGTTAAAATCTATCCTGAATAATATTTTAACGACGAAAAAGTAATAGGTGCAATGTAAATCTCATTCTGCTCCATGAGTATTAAAGTCTAAATAAAGAGTTCTCTATCTAATGAAGCCTTTGCCTTTTGGTCTTCATACAAAGTGTGTGTCTTTGTCTGGGTACAATGTATCGCAGTCAGTATTACCAAAAATTAATACTGGAGTAAAGCCACATTGGAGTAAAGTTAACATTGTATTTTGACACCCCCCAGGGTTATGGGTTCGATTCTCACGCCCAGCTCTGCGTGTGGAGTTTGTTTGACCTTCCTCTGTTTTTGCATGTCTTTGTCCTGAGAATTCTGCTTCCTTCCTGCCATCCTGAAACACACAGGTGAATATGGGGTGTGACTGCGTGCGTGTCCTGCACTTGTCTGCCGTTACTGGACGTCTCACCCAGGGTGCTCCCTGCCAGGTGCCTTCTGGTCCCTGGATGAGGCGCCGGTCCTGCCATGAATCTGTAATGTAGGAGTGGTTATGGGAAAGGGATGTACGGTCTGTGACTCTTCTTTAGGTGCTACAATACTCTTTGATAATGGTAACTTAAGATGCAATGCGGGAAACTATGTCGACGACCAGGATGGGAAGGTGGCTAATACAGCAGTTAAGGATATAGACCATAATTTCAAATGCTTTCAGTTTCAGGAAGGGCTCTGTGTGTTTATATTTAGTTGAGATAAATCATCTGCCTTGTTTGTAAACTATCAAGCTCTAAAACCCTAAGCTCAGTTAGTCACTACAGATACCATCTGTGGAGCAAATGCGAAATCTTCACTTACCTCACCATGCTGCCACCCAGTGGTGATTTGTGTGCGGTAAAGGCGGCCATTTTTACTATAATTTTTTTTTCCTGTGTTATGTCCATTTACTAAAGCTTGATAAGATTTAGTAAATTAATTTTCAAATTTTATATTTCAATTATATGCCTGTTACAATTTCTGTCCACATAAGCATGATGAATTAGCTGTCAGGTCTCCAAGAATAGAAGTCCTGCAGGTTTTATGACACTACCAATCACGTTATTGCACACACTGAGATTTTCTACATTTGCATGTTACTCACTTAACATGTACAAAAGATACACTTAATATTCTTTGCTAACAAATAAATTTACAATATAGTCACTATTCATGCACCTTTATTAACAAGAAAATGTCAAACCTTTGATTCATCAAAGTAACGTTTCTATCAGCTATAACACCAAAGAAAATTCAAGGCGTTCTTCCTACAGTACAGGTACATCAAATACTACTCTGTCTCATGAGATAGAAGAGTTAACTAGTGCATTTAAAGTTAAAGGATGGCTTAGAATTTGATTCTGCCATCACCACACAACCAGTTATTGTGACCACATGCAGTGTTACATACTCTTTCCATATTATAAAGGAAACTTGTTTTATTTGACTTTTATTTTCATTTATAGTTGTTCACTGAACTTTCCATTGCTTAACAAGAATTAAAAATCTGCAGTTTATGAAATAAATGGAAAAGTGGCCCATTTAAAAACCTGTGGTGTGCAAAAACCTTTGACTGATGGTGTGTGTTTTAGTGAGAGGACAACAGTTAGCATGCTGCTTTAGGCATGATATGTAGCATGAATCATATTATATAACAATGCACACTTATTTTCTATTTCTTTGTTTAGGAATAGAAATATATGTTATCAGTGTTTCAAAAATGTATTTAGTTTTTGGAAAATATGTAAATCATTGTATCTGACACAGAATTGCGATTGCCGTGGCAAGAAATTGATGTGAGATTTTCCAGGGAATGAAATTAACCAATATATATCATAATATTTCTAGACATTTGGGAACCTGCTAAACAGTTTTAAATTCCATGGAAACTGAGTATTATTAAAAAAATAGTAGGAATCCTCATTTGGCCACTCCAGCACTGCAATTCTTACCGTGGTAAATGACCCTACAGTTATTGATTCACACTATTGACCTATGGGCAACATAACCAGCCAGCTCATTAACTTAATTAAGACAGCCAGGTGCATATGACTGAAAATTCAATTATGTGAATGCATAAAGTGCTCAAATAGCCAGTATAAATTCTGTCCTTGGATACATAGTCTATTTTGAGCAGGAGACAGCTTTGAAGATTATGTTATTGATCAAGATAGACCTGGTTGGCCCTGCACATAAAATTTACATTTTACAGCTGAATGGAAGCAACCTCAGACTTAACTGGGAAAAATGTACTGTAGGTAGCTTAAATGCAGATAGATAGATAGATAGATAGATAGATAGATAGATAGATAGATAGATAGATAGATAGATAGATAGATAGATAGA
>JAODKE010000125.1:10627667-10643511 GCA_026779605.1 Mormyrus hasselquistii
TCGTTGTGCTCTGCGTGGTGCACGACGGGGTGTGTGTGGGGGAGGAGAGTGGGGGGGGGGGGGGGGGGGGGGGGGGGGGGGAGGCCTGGAAGTTGTCCCAAGCAATACAGGGCACATTATGAATACAGCATCAGTTTGTCTTGGGAATGACAGATATAAGTCCTGCACAGTGTCCAGAGGGATTCTGAACCGTTCCTCTTGCAGAACAGTGGCAGGTCACCACATGATGCTGGTGGAGGAAAACATTTCCTGACTCACTCTTGGATAGAACCCAGGTTAGAACCCGGACATCCCAGGTTAGAACCCAGACATGCCTGTCAGATAGTTTCCTCTTGCATCCACAGTTACTCAGTTGGATGCGGTCTGTCCTTCATGGCCGTATGCCGACATCACCCCGATACCGTGACTCTCGATATGCCACACAGACTTGTGCACCAGCAATTTGTTCTCTTTGTAACTCTGATATGTCTCCCATTATATTTTATGGATTTGCAATATTTTATATACAGCTGTGCTATTGCTCTGCTAATTCAGCCTTCACACTCTATTGATAGAATGTGCGATCAGTGAAGATGCATATATGAGTGTGAATCCTCAAAACACTATTTTGGCCAGTGTTTCTGTTTAATTGTCATACCCCTTTACACACACACACACACACACACACACACATATATATATATATCCTATGACTGGATCTTCTCTCTCTTTAGTTATTTAAATTATTAAAATAACTTAAATCAGTACATATTTTCTATGTCAAATAACAACAGAGTTGTTATCCAAAACCATTTATATTTAGATTTAGATTTATTTGATATTTATTTCATAAATATGATTTATTTCATAAACTCGTTTTTGAGCTGTGAAAAGACTGGAGGCTACAACTTAGATGAATAATAACTCACAGAATATATAGTGCTGCAATTTGTTGCAAACAGTATGTTTCAAGAACATAAACTCATATTCGTTTTAAAAAGAGTAAGAACAATGAATAGTAATATGGGCCTTTCTTGACATGAATAGACCCATAATGAAACCCAATAAGTGTCAAGGAGCCAAAATACACAAAATAAACTTCATGATATGAATACTGTACCTCTTACTTTCAGTATAAAACACCAGTTCCCAATTATAACATGGGACTATTGAGAGGGGAGGTTACAGGGACACTCAATCCAGCTGAAATGTGACTGGCCCCCAGACTACCGCCTCAGCTGTCACTCACTGACTCAGAACATATCATTGGCTAATGATAAGGTTGGGCGCTCTGCATGAAATGTGACTGGCCCCCAGACTACCGCCTCAGCTGTCACTCACTGACTCAGAACATATCATTGGCTAATGATAAGGTTGGGCGCTCTGCATGAAATGTGACTGGCCCCCAGACTACCGCCTCAGCTGTCACTCACTGACTCAGAACATATCATTGGCTAACGATAAGGTTGGGCGCTCTGCATGACTCCCTTATGTCCCCCTCTTTTAAAATTCCTACAATCCTTTGAAATTCTCAATTATATCATTTCAAAATACGTAACCAAACTTTCCATTGGACTCAAATGCCTCACATGATTCCATGCATAGCACCTGCTCCCATCTAACTATACCCCTAACTATACCCCTAGACTATAAAACTGCATGTACTGGAAAGAGCACAGAATGGTCAGCATGGCAACATTATCACACTTCTGTCGGTGTGTCACACATGCTGTCTGACGGATGCCACAAAATTCGTTTTATTCCGAAAATACCAACAGAAACAGTATGTTGTGTCAATTAGCTTGTTTAGTAGACTTAAATCAGTCATACTCAGTGACATGACAGCTAAACGTATAGCATTTTCTACATATCAACACTCAGCTATGAAACCACAAATTTGCTAATAATATTGTCATAACCGCCAGACCCGGACATAGTGTAGTGACAACGCTCAGAGGATATTTGTTGTTTTTATTAATAGGACAGAAACTAAACGAGCTCACACAAAGGCACGTGAGGGAGAGAACACACACATGTGGTGTCACATGGCTACTTCTCCTTTAGTCCTGCCGCTGTCGGATGATCGTGGGTAAGGTGGTGGGTGGCCTCCAGGCCAGGGGCGGAGTAGGATGTTGGAGACACCACCCATGTTGATGTCATGATGCAACAGGTTGGTGTGAGAACAGTCTTCATCGTGGGTGGTGAATATGTCTGCAAACTCTTCCAGTAGCGCTCGCAGCTGCACTCACTCCGCTTCATCAACGCTCCTGCTGCTCTGCTGGTACAGGGACTTGATTGGTTTTGCTGCAGCTGTCTAAGTCAGTGGGGTGCAGGTCAGGGCTGTCATAGGGTTTGGAGCCGGGGGGCTGGGGCTTGCAGGGCGGACGCGCTGACCAGGCTTTCGGCAAGTGGGGTCTTGTTGGCCGCAGCCATGACGATGGTGTTTTCCCACAGGAACAAGATCTTCCATCGTAGATCTAGCACTGCCTGCTGGCCAATGAGGAGATCCATCCCTAGGATGCGGTCTTCCTGCACTGGGACGAGCTAGGGCTCATGGGAAATGAGCGTACACCTCAGCTGGAGTCTGCAGTGACCTCACATAGGTATGGTCTCCCCCATCACTGAGTGCAGCTGGGAGATGGCAGTTCCCCAGCCTGGCAGAGCGGGCCCCTCTGTCCTTGGCGGAAGGCCTGCTCTCACTGTGGAGATGGTGGAGTTGCTGTCCATTAGAGTGCAGCAGTGCACTCCATCAATGGTGCAAAGCTGGCTGACATGGTAGATGTTTGGAGTGGAGCCACTGGCCTGAGGTTTTCTGGAAGGTCAGGGCGACACCTCCCTCACTGCATCGCCCCTTGCTTTTTTCCCCAATACTTTAGGACAGGGGTGGCCAATCTTATCCGCAAAGGGCCAGTATGTATACGGGGTTTTGGGATAACCTGTAGGTCAGCTGTTCAAACCCAGGTGTGAGGACTCTTCAGCCAATTAGTCCTCTAATTAGTAATCTAATTAGGGAGTTGCAGTGAAAACCCACATACACAGCGGCCCTTTGCGGATAAGATTGCCAACCCCTGCTTTGGCAGCATGCCCAGGGCAGAAACAAGCCCGGTGCCCTCGCTTTCCACAGTGCCAGCAGATGAATTTTGCATCTCCAGGGGGATGGACACTGTCCTCCGGGCCGCCAGATGCACAGCAACATCTTCATAGGTGCCACACTTAAGACTGGCTCCACGGTTTCCACATCATTAAGATGGCCGGTGCTAACGACCAGACTTGCTGTTGTAGGCGGTCGGGGAGGAGAGCCGAGAGGAGGGTCGGCAGCATTAGGTCTTCCTGTACCACCATGGGGTAGCTGGGCTATACCTGGCAGGCTAGCGTGTTGATGTCAATGGCCAGGACTCAAAGCTGCTCCCCTCTGTGCTTGTTTTTGTTATGAGTCCTTAAAAAGACTCAGTGCTGCACAGGCAGAAATGAAACTCGATCACACAAAACCAGGAGAGAAATTGAGTACCTGCGTGAGACTGACTTCCTGACAGAGAAACGGAAGGGAAAGTCACTGCACAAACGGGGGTAACCGCACATGCTGGGTACTTTATATGCAGCTAGAACATGCAAGGATCGAGCATGAATTTAAACAGGATACAAGTACGGGCACACGCAAAACCCGGCCAAAACACATTATTTACATAACTGACACACTGGGAAACATGCAAATTACGGCCAGTCGGCACTCACTGATGCCACAATATGAATAAAGTTATAGCAGACATCCCCAGGTTTGCCAACTCTCACGCATCTGACGTGAGACTCACGCTCATGCAGGAAATCTTACAGAAATCTATATTATTCCACTATAAACATAAAATTAGCTACTTCAAAAGTTTTGGGGTAGTCTGCAAACTCTACAGACTATTTACAAGGTAATAAAACTGTTACATACATGTAAATGTATGTGCCTGTGTGTGAAGACTTGTCTCGAATTGAAAATATCACACCGTCCAGCGGACCAAAGTTGCCAACTCTGCATCTCACCTCTCCCGGAAATTCCGTGAGTCTCCTGCATGTTGATAGGCCCTCTGACGCCTGCTTTCCTTCCCCCAAGATTCTAGATAAGCTCTAAGGCAGGGGTCTCAAACTCCAGTCCTGGAGGGCCGGAGCCCTGTCTAGCTTAGATCTTTCCCCCGTCCACCACAAATGATTCAGCTCGAGAGCCGTGCGGTCATTAGCACAGGTGTGTTAAATGAGGCTGAACCAAAAACTGTGTAGGGCTCAGGCCCCCCAGGACTGAAGTATGAGACCCCTGCTCTAAGGTCTTTGGTCTCTCTCGTGCGCTCCCGTTCTAAAAAACGAATGCCCTTAATATTGTATATAATTTGCAGGCGTCAGGGAGCCTGTATCAATATGAAGGAGACTCCGTGAACTTCCAGGAGAGGTGGGATATCTATTATAGATTGGTCTTCTTTCTTGCTTAATTATAAAAAAGTACGGTATGTTGAAAAAAAAAACATGCATAGAACATTATGTTGTAATTCTCTCAAATACATAGCCACAGATATACTGCAGTCTTAAACCAGTTGCCATTATCACATTTAACCGCCTTTGATCTTTTTTTGCGATGCAGAGTTTTACCTCACTACAGATACAATGACAGTCATTCAAACTGTTCAAAACGGTAGTTATAGATGCCTATATATGTATTTTTATGCATGATCCCTATCTTTTGCCGCATATCGAATCCGCGCCAATAAGAACAAGCTGAGTAAGCTTAAATTACGATAACAATTATACAATAAGCAAAACTTCAGGGAATGGTTAACACGTCAGCTTTACTTAATGCTTTGCACTGAACCCAGGTGTGTTCACTGGGAATAAAAACCATAGCGAATTATGACATACATTTTTAGCGATATCCAATTTGTACCCCACGGACAATCTATTTTAAAAACGTAGCCAGCATAGTTTTTTTTTCTTTCACAATCAAAATATTTTGCCAAGAACTCGTTTGTCTGTGAGCGGATAGGCTGACGATCCCTGGTGATCACGTGACTATCCGCGCCCAACCTGCCGGGCTCCTTAGTTTTGTATCCTCTGTCTCCGGACTAGTAATTCCGTGCGCGATACAACCTGCTGTACGAAGAAGGATCTATGCGGCGTTATACCTATTTCTAGTAATCGGATTGTTACTTTGGAAATGTTTTTCTGTGGTGAAGTAGGTAAGGTGTCTTTTTTACTTACTTGTATTTGAAAAGCATAGCTGCAGGACACTCATGCGGGGTCTGTACTGTCTGTACTTTATACTGTGTTTATGTGGTGTGTGGTTCCTCCCGCTGTCCAAAATAAATAATAATAATAATAATATTAATAATTGCAAGAACAGTAATACGTTTAGTGAAGTAGCGTCTCGTTGACCGTACATGTATCTTATATGTGTGTTTTTTTTTTTTAGCCATCCATGCAACCAGGGCTGGAAATTAAATTTGCTCACTCAACTGACCATACGTGTCAGGTCTCAAGGTTTACCTGCGAGACAAGTTTTTTAGTCCAATTTGCCCTCACGATTGTCATTGTGAGACGCAAATTTCACCACTCGCCATGAACCCAAGCCCAACAAATAGTGACGGTAAGTTACACCCCATGCAGCGAACATATTATTTTCAGGGAAAGGGTATCGAAATAGCAAGTTAATGAACTCCCAATGACTGAGGTACTTGGAGTGATGTCTTTTTTTTTCTTTTCATTTCAATTTTCCGACATATGGCAATGTGAGTGACCATCCGAGCTGGTCAGTCTCATAAGGGACATTGGCAGCCGCCTAGGGAGTCAACCTGGTCACACCGTGTTTAAGCTGGCTCAGACTGCACCGTCCCAGGCAAGCTGAATGTTGAGATAATTGCATTAATGCTCACACTATAAAAGAGGCTGTAATTCAAGTTTCAAGGATTGTTGTCACAGCTGTGCAATACATTACAAAAAAACAGCAGCGCAATAAAAGAGAGACAGCGCAAAACAGGAAGTGGAACAATAAATTTGCAAGGAATATGCAATAAACAGGTGGGGCTCATTAACTCTGGAAGATTGTTCTGCAATAGAATGACCCACTGACAAGCTGTCCTGACAGCACCAGGAATGTGTCCAGCAGATCAGCTACATCCTCATTCTTGGGAGATTAAGCTTAAGGCATCAAAGAGCTCATGAAAAAAGTGGGACATGCCCAAACAAACTACCGGTCCTGAGCCTGCTCTATGGGTGTAGTGCTTGTGTTTTGCCACCAGTAATATTATTCTCTAAGATTACAGTCACCTTCAGTGTTGGGAAGGTTACTTTTGAAATGTAATATGTTATTCATGTAAAAAACAATGTAACCATTTTGATTAGTGAATTAAAGTAATGATTCTACATATAAGCTTTTTTCCAAATATTAAATATGTGCATGCAACTCCTTTGTAATCACTGACATTATAATTATGTTACGCTGTTACATGTAGCTAGTTTTTCACTAACACTAGACACCTTCTATAGGCAATGAGAATCATACTCTTGCCTTTCCAATCCCACTCTCTAGGTCTGACTGTGAATTTTATGCAGTGGAAACTCTCAGGCAGCCGGCCGCTAAGACACATCTCAGCAAACGTCTTCAGTAAAATTCACCATGTCAGAGCAAATTAAAAAACTGAGCTGCCTCAGTGTCTTGCTCCAGTTACCGGAATGTGATCTTTCAGATTTTGAAACCATCTCTTGGAATAGAAATGACAAATAGCAAAAGTCAGCCTGAATTTTTTCATCATCTGGATCTTCAGTAATTCTATGGGCAGTTTCAGTCAAACCCACACCCTCAGAGTGGTTTGACTGCTGCTGTTGCTACTTGTGCCTTAGGCTAATACAGTCAACAATTACACGCCCTGCCTTAGGGCACTAGACGCAGCTACACTTAGCATTCAAGTGTGGTAAAGTGAATCGAGGCGACTTCCCATTCTGAGTCCCGGTTAGGGTAACCACTTCTCCAGCATTCTGAGATGGCACTGGGGAAGACGGTAGCTTGAGATAACAAGCTCGTCCTCTCTTCATTGAGATATAACCTAATACAATATGGCAAACAGTGTTTAAATTCCTCCAGGAGGACAAGCTCATGAAGGGATGTAAGATCTGACACTTTCCTGGCGACACACCATTTAACAAAGAGGGTGCCCTTTTCTCTTGGCACCTCCCTGTAGTTCTTGAAGTGTTGCCTTCAGGCACCTTGTGTTTCATTGTGATCCTCATTCATCTCAGTCTCCATCTGGGCTACCTCCCAAACCTCAGGCCTCTCAGCTGTGGGGACCTCAACAATCGTAGGCGTAGGGACAGGACAGGCAAGGCAGGCAGGTCTTGGTGTCAATATGGGTTGTGCGTTAAAGACAGATGTATTTCATGAATACATATCTTTATTGTCATTGTGCATGACAATGTTTTAAAGGATAGATAAAATAAAAATGAGAAAATAAATTGGAAAATAATGTATACAATATACACTGGCCGGCCAAAAAAAAGTCACCATCTCAATTTTTCATTGGACCTCCTTTAGCCTTGATTATGGTGCACATCCGACATTGCGTTGTTTCCACAAGCTTATGGAACATCTCAATATTTGTTTTCATCCAGATTTTCATTAATTTCTCACCGAGATCTTTTATTGACAAGTGAGTTGAACCTCTCTGTAAAGCCATCTTCAGCACATCCCATAGACTAGTATTTCCCATCCCAGTCCGCAGGAAACCCTAGACGGTTCACGTTGTTGCTTTCTCTCAGCTCCCAGCACACCTGTACCAGGTATTCGGTGTTCCTGATTGGCTGGGAGCTGGGAGGGAGCAAAAACATAGACTGTCTGGGGTTCCCTGAGGAAACACTGCCATAGACTTTCAAAGCGGTTATGGTCAAGACTCTGTGTTGTCAAATCACATGTGAAAAGGATTCTCATGTAATTGCCCATGAATCACTCTTTGACAATTCCAGCCCAATGAATCTTGGAATTCCCATTGTAGAATATGCCCATGTCATTAGTGAAGAAAAAATCCATTGATGATGGATGGAGGTGTAACCTGGCCATTCAGTAGACTCAGGTACTCAGCTGACTTCACTTTATTGCTGCATAATGTTGCTGAGCAGTAATAATGATGCTGTCATTAGCTTTTACGTATTTGCTAATTTAAATTCAACTTATGACCTTTTTTGGGCTGTGTGCGTTATTAATCAATAGTCTGGACACACCTACTGAAAATCGCTTGTTCTTCATCAATGACCCCTAAGCACACCTGGAGGTTATGTATTATCTTATTAATAAGGAAAGAAGAGTGCTGTGACCGATGATCTGGGCCCCACAATCCCTTAAAGTAAACCTTATAGAGCTGGTTTGGGATGAGTAGTCAACTTGTGCTTAAGACTTGTGAGAGCTCCTTCAGGACTGTTAGAGAAGCATTCCAGGTAGCTAAGCTGGTTAAAAGAATGCCAAGTGTCTGCATTGTTGTCATTGAAGCAAAAGGGGGCTATTTTGAAGAGTCTGAAATTT
Organism: Mormyrus hasselquistii; assembly: GCA_026779605.1. Taxonomy (NCBI): domain Eukaryota; kingdom Metazoa; phylum Chordata; class Actinopteri; order Osteoglossiformes; family Mormyridae; genus Mormyrus; species Mormyrus hasselquistii. The sequence goes on from JAODKE010000125.1 coordinate 10,636,186, forward strand.
AAGAAAATTTTGAGATGTTCAACACTTTTCTTGGTCATTACAATATTTGAGATCTATTACAGTACTTCAGTGCCTCGAGGCCTTTTATTATAAGGTGAATAACATTGCTAATATAGAAACATTCTGTCTGTGTGCAGACTTTTTGTTGTAAAAGCGGGTGTGTTCTGAATAATGAATCAAAGTGCAGTAGTGCAATCGCATATTATTATAGCAGCATTAAACAATGTAGAAGCTACTCCTCAGTCTGGGAGTAGCTTCAAGTTTGGGAGTAAATAGCCCTGTAGGTATTCAGCTCCAGCTTAAAGACTGTATATCTTACTTTCCTTTTAAGATACCCCGACCCACAGGAAAATGTAATCAGATATTAATGGAATAGCATGGAATATCACAGTATAATGTCCTGACAGTATCAAACGTCTCAACAGATGTGCTGCCTGGGAGGTTGGGATGCTGGCAGTAAAGTTTGCCAGTTTGCATGCTGGTGGTAATATTTTCCGAATGAGGGTGGAATTGCGGTGGTAAAACTTCTTGTCCGCTAATTTTTCTGCCTCTGAATAGCGGAACAGCAGATTACCAGGACATCACACATCATTTGTGAGTGTCAGGAAGCTGCTGTCATTTAGCAGGAGACTCTACACTATTATATTGTTAAATTTTGACTCTGACTCTGTATTCTTTCTAATTCTAGGCAACCAGTCAAGTGACAATCTCTTCTCAGTCTCTGATACTGAAGTGGCAATACTTACAAGTAAACTGACCACAGTCTTCCTTCCGGTGTTCTACATCATCGTGTGTGCAGTGGGCTTACCAACCAATGCAATGGCGATTTGGGTGTTTATCTTCAGAACTACGAAGAAACACCCTACTTCTATCTACATGGCCAACCTGGCTCTGTCTGACCTACTGTTTGTCATCTGGATCCCCCTAAAGATTTCCTACCACTTTAATGAGAATAACTGGGTCCATGGAGAGGATCTCTGCAAAGTGCTGGCGGCTTTCTTCTATGGGAACATATACTGCTCAGTAATGTTCATTACCTGCATCAGTGTGCAGCGGTATTTGGCTGTAATCTATCCCATGTCAGATTACAACAAGAATAGCAAAATTGCACTTGCTGTTTCAGTCACAGTTTGGATTGTAATGTGTTCGGCGACAATTCCATTGTTCCTCTATGATCAAACAGTAGAGATCAGTAATCCTAGAATCACCACCTGCCATGATGTCACCAGACCTCAAGACATAAAGATGGCAAGTGGCTTCTTCATGTCCATGGCAATTTTCACTTTTTCCATCCCATCGGTAATCTCCATCGTCGCTTATGTTTTAATACTTCTCGGTCTGAAGAATTCCACGTCTGATGAAAATATCCGCATGAAGCGCCGAAAGACTGTCTACCTCATCGTCGTCGTCCTTGTCATGTTTTTGTTGTGCTTCGCCCCCAGCAACATCATGCTGCTTGTCCAGTATGGGCTCCTCTTAAATGACCAGGAAAATAAAGCGTATGGCTTCTATATCAGCACGCTGTTCTTAGCCAGCCTGAACTGCTGTGTGGACCCCTTTGTCTACTACTTTATCTCTGAGGAGTTCCGCGATCATGTGAAGAATGCCTTGATCTGCAGGAGTGTGAGGACGGTGGAGAGAATGCGGGTTTCCTTCACTGCTTTGAGGATGACAAGGAGGAGCAAAAGGGATACCTCAAGATACAATAACGAGTAGTAGCTCTGGAGGGGACACATCTACCTGGACACATATCATTGAGTTATATATTTATTTTTGTATATTTTTATCATTCTTCCTTCCTGAACAGGTTGTTTTTTAAATTATTGAGCAAAGGACCACTGACAGCACTTTCAGAAAATATACAACCATTTTTTATTGAAGGAAATAACAGTATATGCTTGTCATTTCTCTTCTAGCCTCAAATTATGAGGTATTTGCCTCGCCTGGTGCTTCCTGGGTTTATCAGATAGTATTACTGTGTATTCTGTAAATCCTGGACTCTGCCCCTTTTAAGACTTGAGTGTTTCTTGCTTTAGATCAAGTTTGACAAACCTATGCTTGTGTTACCCTACGTACAGTCCAATAAATTTATTTTATGTTTTGAAAGTAACGTTGTGGACCTTATTCTTTATACTGTAAAAATAAACTGAAAAAAGATGTGTTTTACTTAAGGTTTTCTTTGGTGGAATCTAAACTTGTTTGACCAGTTTTTGACTCATCTAGGTCAGGAAACTGCAACATAAAGAAAAGTACACAGTGCTGTGTGACTTTGTTGAAATTAATTTTTGTAGTGGTTCATTATAAAAACCCTGGTACTATTACAGTGGACTCACCATTTGTTCACAATAACTGCCAGAAACCAATAAGACATCCCTTTATGATTGACGAAGAGTGTACAATAATCCCACACAATCCACCTTCTCAGGGGTGACATGGTGGTGCAGTGGTTAGCACTGTTGCCTTGCACCTCTGGGACCCGGGTTCGGGTCTCTGCCTGGGTTACATGTGTGTGGAGTCTGCATGTTCTCCCTGTGGGGTTTCCCCCCACACTCCAAAGACATGCTGAGGTTAATTGGAGTTAATAAATTTCCCATAGGTGTGCATGTGCAAGTGAATGGTGAGTGTGCCCTGCGACTTGTTCTATTAGCATGTACAGTAAAACCTCGGATTGTAAGCATAATTCGTTCCAGAAATGTTCTTGTAATCCAAAGCAGTCGTATATCAAAGTGAATTTTCCCATTATAAATACTGGAAACTCAGTTGATTCATTCCAAAACCCAAAAATATTCATATATAAAAAAGATTAATACAAAATATAAAGTAAAAATCCATAAAGCAACTTAACCTACACTTTACCTTTGAAAGAATCGTGGATGGTGTGAGGGAGACGAGAGAGATCCAAGCATGAGAAATGATTACCCACAATCCCGCAGCGAGAGAGAGAGAGAAGAACCATTGGCTCAGTTGTGATTACGTAACACTAGGCAGACAAAGCCTATACATAATACTCATACTGCAAGATCTTGCTCGTTTATCAAGTTAAAATGTATTTCAAAATTTTGCTCTTCTTGCAAAACACTCACAAACAAGACTGGGGAACAGGCGGGCTGGATGACAGGGGAAGCTGGGCTCAGCAGGGTCAGTGGGTCAAGGACGGGAGCTGGGCTAAGGAGGTAAGGAACAGGAGGTAAGGATCTCACAATAGGCAGACGGGCAAGGAATGGGAGCAAAGGGAGACGGAAGACAGACAAACGCTCAGTAAGGTTTATCATTAGCGCAATACTTCGCGGTTGGTTTGCGTTAGACTCCGTCCTTATATTGAGGAGGTAATTAGTCCTTGATGTCCTGCACCTGTCCGACTCGCCCCCGTGGGCATGACAATATGTATGGTGCCTGCCATTTTTGTTTGGGGGGGATTATGGCTTTATGGTACTGTTACTTAGGGAGTCGGGGAAGAGTTTGTATTTTTGTTTCATTTTGATTTCAGTTAGGAAAGGCAGGAGGGTGTAGTCTCTTTTGGGGTTTTTGTTTATTATTTTGGCTACCGTCAACGGTAGACTGCTCTGGTCAATGACAGGCAAACAAGTGATCACAGATCATGTTAAGGATAACCCTAGCAAGGACCTTACCCGGCACTGAGAGCAGTGTTGTCCACTTGTAGTTGTCGCAATCCAGGTGATCACCCATGCCTTTTCAGATAGGGACAACAAGTCATGTTTTCCAATAAGTTGGGATGACTCCCTTCTCCCAAATGGAAGCAAAGATTGCCAGAAATGCCAATCTTATTGCCAGCCTAGAGAAGTTCACCTCTAGATACCACAGAACTTTTCCTGCCCCCAGCTGATTCACCACCAGTGCAATCTTGGTGAGATCTGGTGGTTCACTTGGAGGATCAGCCTCAAGATCTGTTGACCCAGAGATGTCCAACATCCTAGCCAGAGGATCAGCTTTAAACAGCTGCTCAAAGTAGTTGGTCCAGTGGGTCACAAATGCAGTGCCATCCGTAAGGACTGTTCTCTCACCTGCCCTGACTGCAATTCTCCAAGGGACAGATTCCGAGGTGTATAATGCTTTGATTCCTCAGTAAGCATAAAATGGCTCACTATACCACAGATGGTGTGTCACCTACTCACAGATTCATCTAACAAACAGCTCCTTATCTGCCCTCAGAGTCCTCACAGCCAGCCTCCTCAGTTCTCGGTACAGACTGGAGTTGTCACCAAGTTGTGCGCTATGACTCCTCTCAATAATATCAACACCGACAACACCAACACAACCCTCAACAATCTTCAGAGTCTTATCATGGAAGGTCTCCCATATCACATTAGAGTTAGCAGTCACACCCAAGTCTGCAAATTTCTCTCACAAACTGCATGCAAACTCATCAAAAACAGCCTGATCATGGAATCTGGCTAAGTCCAGCCTCATTCTCCTAGTAGATGGTAGCCAACTGGACCTAAGCTGAATCTTCAGAGTAACAACAAGTCTGTGATCAGAAATCACAAACTGGGCACTTCTGCAGACCCTGCATTTCTGCAGTAGTCTCCAGCTTTAGCCCACAAGGATGTGATCGATCAATCTTCGCCACACTACCAGTACTGGGGTACCAAGTCCAATGATGTAGCTCAGTGTGTTGGAACCAGGATCCAGTGACCTGCAGCCCCTGACCTTTCATAAAGTCAAGGAACATAGAGCCACTTTCACCCTGATCTCCAGACCCATGGAGACCGACACAATCGTCATAGCAAGTCCTGTAAGAGCCAGTGGTCACATAGAAGTCGCCCGTGACCAGAGGAGTTCCTGTAGGCGGCTGCAGTAGTGCTACTCTCGTGGAGAGCAGAAGGGCCTTGTGTCTGCAGTGAAAGCAGTGATTATTAAACATTATTAACAGTGGATACAGTAGCCCAGGTACACAATTCAGCCTGATTGTAGTGCCTCAGAGGCAGTTCCAGATCCCTTTTCCTACTCCAGACTCTGTATTTTCATTCATTATAGCCATAGCTTGCTGACTGCTTGACCACAAGTACTGGCACTAACATGGACAATAAGCAGAAGTACAGAAAAAGATACAGTGGACCAAAAATTGAGCAAATGGAATTATTTTTGTACCCCAATTACATTTAATACATTTTTTCTTGTATCTCCATGTTTCTGCGTTAGAAAATGTGAACACTAACCAATACATTTTGTCTAATAATTTATTATATGTCTGCTATTTCACCATTAATGCAATAAAAGAGCTTATTTTCCCCTAATAGAAGCCATAAAGATGGTTTGCGCACACAAGTTTGTAATTATACCTTTGCTGGAACTTTTCACATTTTTAGTTTTTTGATTACAGGGATCTTTGTGGAGACCTGAAAAATGGTCCCCACAAAGCAAAAATAACAGGTTTTTATTACATTGTGGGGGACATTCAAACACAGTCCACACACACATATAAATAGATAGATCCTGTGTTCGATACTGTGCTGCTTGAAAAGCCCCTATATATCAAGTCTAGAAATATTAATCAAGTCTCTCATTGTCTTCCACAAAACATCAAAAAAATAGGGCACATTTTTTCCCCACACAGTCCAAGCAGGACCTTTTAATACATTGTATGCATATTATATGCTGTTGCTCCATTTCAAACATATTGACAGAGAGAGAGAGAGAGAGAGAGAGATCCCCTCACGATTAATGTCGTACGGATCATCCAGGTACACCGGCATTGTCTTTGGAGAAATTGTAGTGGGAGGGGTGGTGCTCATATAGGGCTGGTTTACGCAGAAACCTCGACTTAACCAATAACAAAAACTACTCGGAGTAGGTTTGAGACCTAGCATAAATTGCCATAGCAGCATGCCTTGACTAAAACCTACCCACCTTTGGTAGTACGGGTTAATTGCGAAGTTACACCACACATCATCAAGTTACTCGCAAAGTAAGCCAGTAGCCCCGCTTCGTAGTACAGGCCACAGGGCAACAGGGAGCAGGCAGGGAACAAAATACAAAAATAAACACCGGGGAAGTTCTAACATTCTCAAACATACCTATTGAAATGCACATGGAATACAACAATAACCCGCTAGGGAACTGAACTAAGATGGGAATATACATACAGAAACTGAACTGGGTAATGATACAGCAGGAGTGAGAAATGAAACAACCAATCAATGTAGAACACACAAGGACTGGCACAAGAAAATAGGCAACAGGTGAAATGACTAATTAAATCAAGGAACTAGGAAACAGAATCTAATACTAGGGCAATTACAAAGACAGGTAAAAATACAATCACGGGCACAAAGCAAAAAAACAAAACTGAACACCAGTTACAAAAAACAGAAAGTAGAAATCTGATACAAATGAAATACTAGGGAACAAAATTTACAAAAAAAGACCACCTACAGTTCAGACTAGAGCTGAGAGATACAACGATCATGATAATTATTGCGATACAATTTTTCTTCAGTATCATTCAATATAACAAATGCTCCATAAAAGTTCTAAATATTTTAATACCCATTGTGTCAGCAGTGACACATTTTGCCGGACAATGAAATGACATCACTTTCGCTTTGACTGCTTGTCAGGACCAGTGGCTTAAGCGCAGATATAGCCGCAAAGAAAGCACAAATGAGGGATTTATTGAACAAATAAGAGAATTCAACAGGGCTCTATGAAAGGTCAACCTATGCCCAACATTCACAAATCAGTGCTCTATTAACTTCCAGGCATCAACAATGGGCACTGATCGTAGCCCACCAGAAAACCATGAAAAGTATCAACAGGTCTCTTTATTGCTTTTACTGCTGCATTATCAAACTATACATCCAGACTGACAGGAAAGCGATTGATTGGATCAGTCGCCTTCCCGTCATTCTGGGCATCATGATGCAATTTATCCAGCCAGCCTCACATGCTTTGCTTGTCTGCTGCATTAACATACAAGTATAAGTAGGTTGTATATTATGAAACATCATCAGGGTCAAAACCCTCAGAATTAAAATGTCAGATTTCTTTTAAGTACCTATCACATGTTTTATGTGCAACTTTGATGTAGTGTTTTGGGCAGTGTGCAGTAGTACTGGGAATCTCGGCTTTTTAAGCTACCGCGCATCCTTGTGGTCAGCCAATCCACAAGTTATCATTGTAAGTCCCACCCCAGTAGTTTGTGGTCAAACAAAAATACCTAGGTTGTGTTTGCAATGTACTCTCCTACTATACTGTCCACTACAGGGGCGTCAAACGTACGGCCCGCGGGCCGAATACGGCCCACTATGGTGTCCAATACGGCCCGCGGGATGATTTGAACAATAGTATTAAATATCAAATCTTTTT
>JAODKE010000125.1:10714736-10751545 GCA_026779605.1 Mormyrus hasselquistii
CTTTTTTTTTTTTTCCACCCGCCCCCTGCCCCGCCCCCGCTTGTGGTTGGTTCCGCCCCCCCCCCCCCCCCCCCCCCCCCTTGCAGCCTGCACAGCTCCCCACCCTATAACCTTGACCAGGTTAATGATTAATGATATATTTTTTGTTTGTTTCATTTGTTTTCGTATGTCCAGTGGCTTAAAAGGCATTAAATATTAAAATGGTTGATTTGAAATGTATTGCTCCAGAAATAATTTGATGCAAAACAAAATGGAAACGCCCTAATAATGTCTATCTCAGAAGCCAGATAGAATACGCAAAGATGGATTTCGTTGTATCTGCTAAACTACAGTACTTGTACAATAATAACAAAGGCACCACGTTCTAATTTGTATTGTTCTGAAGTAATTCAATTATCATGTGTATGGTTTCAGAGAATTACTACAGTTAATATTCTTCCATTTAAAAAATCGCGCTTTAATTTTTGGCAACAAAAACGTATATAAATATCATCAGACCGGATTGTCAGATTGCAAGAAGCGGGGGCGCACCGCTTCGGGAGGGAGCGTCGGATATCTTGTCAGATGATCGTGGATAATTATGTTCACCTGTCCTACCTCCTGATGTACAGTCATAATATATCTGGCCCCATCCTACAGGCATGGAAGAACCGCAGTAGCTACTTGAAAGTTAAGATTTTTCATCCTCTGCATTACAAATTTATTTCTCACCACAGCTTATTTATCGGCGTTCAAAGGGCAATGATATTTTTTCTTAGTTCTGTTGTGATGTATCCCATCCCGTTTTCTTAAGAAAAGGAAACACGTACATGTATAGGTAAAGTGTTTAGATCTAAATTATATTTTTATTAAAAACGTATAAAATTGCCCTTCACCGTCCCTGAGTCTATGTTCGCTATCCAGTTCCTAGATGCTATCAAAAAGATTTTAAAAGGCTACTGTTTTACTTCTTTCTATTCTTCCGGTTGAAAAACAAGCCTCCTGTTTGCATCACATAAAAACAAATTGATAGTTTTCTTTTCACAATATATATGTAATAAAACTCTGCGTAAATACGGGACATCGCCTAGTGAACAGCATCGTTATTATACACTTGCTAACAAATTAGTCCTTAATGGTAACCACCTGAATTGTGGACGACAAGCTAATTCTGTAATGACCGATGGAAACTTTGAGACAGACCAGTGTGATATTTTATCAATATTCATGCGTAAAAATATTTTTAAGTGGGATATTCAAACTCGATCAGAATCAAGCTTTTTCAAGAAAGTTTTTAAAAGTGTTATATCGCTGATAGCACTGTGATAACATTTAAATATCTTGGGAAAAAAACATGTTCAAGTGAGGCTTGGATACTGCAGACTTGATTATTTTTTACTGTAACCAAGACTGACACCCGTTTTTAGTGAAAGATTTCCAAATTATTAATGTGGTGCTTTGTTATGATGTATGGATAATGGAAACTAATATAGTCAAGTGGTGACACATCCACCGGAGGTAAGTGTACCCATTTAGCGGTTATTTCTGGATCCCTGACGCACAGGTCTCCAGGGCTGTGTCACCATGGGGTGTTGGCAAGAACATGCGGATTCCAAGCCCCACTTTCCTTCCAGCAGTGACACCGAGCTGTGAACCACACTGGCGGTCCCTCTTGGGGAACAGAAATTGATGATATTGAGTGACTTTGACTCTAAGTATTTGTGGGGATTTTTCTGGCATTGATATGTAGAGCATGAAGCTGAGGCACTTCTGAGGAGTCCCGTCTCCTTTGGCAGCTGTACAGAAACCAAGGGATAGGAGGGGATGGACTTGCCAGGAACAGCTCTTAAACAAGCAGTATTGTGCCTGACAGCCCAGCAGACCAATCATCAACAATTGCATATCATGTGATTTTTATTGGTTGGCAACTTAGCAAGCTTGTGGTGGCTGAACATGTCTGGGCATGCTCAGACTGTCATTAGCAGCAGCTATGGAGATGGAAGCACAATAGTACAACAGTATTTGTATCTTATAACAGTATTTGTATCTTATAACAGTATTTGTATCTTGCTCCAATTTCTTATTTTTCATAAAGATTTATTTTTATCTTAGAATTACATAAAAGTGTCACATGTAAAGAGACTGAAACCTATCTGCTGTTTGTGGTTCTGTTTTAGTCTTTGAATAGATATTGTGCATAGATAAAGAGGCTCGGGAGACTGAGAGATGGAGAGTCTCCTAGCAGGGGAGGTTTTATAAAGAGAAAACAGGAGAAAAATAAACACAAATGTGAATAAGTCTGGAGGTGGCAGTCCCTTCAGGCATTGACATGTAGAGCGAGGACTTGCATGGTTTGCATTGACATGTAGAGCGAGGACTTGCATGGTTTGCATTGATATGTAGAGCGAGGACTAGAATGGTTTGCATTGACATGTAGAGCGAAGACTTGCACGGTTTGCTTACTCTTTCCTTCCCTCCCTACCCTCTTCCTCAAATGGGCTTTAGGAATGGCTGCCCTGTGAAGTAATACCTCAACTCAAGGGTAGGCTATTGGACAGCCAGAACTTCTTACTTCACAGCAGTATACCATTGTTCTCTGGGTTGAGGTGACAGGAGCCATATAGCTCCAAATGGACATTGCCAAGGTACCAAAGTCCCGGGAGAGGATGGCTTCCAAGCTGAGCCCCAAGAAATATGCACAGTTGGCTGTGTAGCTCAATGTCTGGAGTGAAGAGTACCAGTTCAGTGGTGAAGGATTCCTCTTTCTGCAGAAGGCAAGTTTGCTTGAGAGAAGAAGTTGGGAACATAGCAACAATAGTACCTAATCTATCACAAGAAGACCCATACCTCATTCTTTGTGATGTGGAGGAGAGGATTTTATATGACTTTGACCTACTCTTGGGGCAAGCCTAGGTGGCTGACCCAGGTGAGCCCCCAGGGGCACTTGAGCAAGGTTTGTAGTGAGGCCTATTTGCCAGATTGAGCCAAGCACTCAATGGTGGCAAAGCTGCCTAACTCTCAGCATGGATGATGACATCATGTAAGTAGGATACTGCATATACTTAGTGAAGGCACAATGTTCATGAGCCACTGGAAGGTGATCGGTGCCTCTTGGTCCTCAGAAGGATGAATATGGTACTGCCAGTGATCACTGGCCATGCTGGTGGCCATTTTGTCCTTAGTGCCTGGGCAAAGAGGTCCCTGCTGATGAGTCTTGATAAAGTCTAGATATAAATTGAGCCTTACCTAGACACTGGACTATGTCAACCACCTGAGCTATGGGGTAGCAGTTGAATTGGGCAGCCTTCTTCAGTCAGCAGAAGTCCTTGAAGAACTGTTGAGTGCCACCTGCCGTGGGAACCATCACAATGAGGCTGGATCATGAACTTTGGGACAGGTGGGGCTGCCTCTCAGTCTATTGTTTTTGCAGGTTGATGTGGTGAACTTGCTCAGGAGAGTGGCAGCCAATATAATAGTATAATATAATTATTTACAGGACTCACCTTTTCCATTGTGATGTAAGACCCCTGGAAAGAGGAAGAAACTTTCAGGAGTTGTTTTGGATGAGGATTGGATCGCCAAGGTTGGGCAGGTCAGTTGAGGACCTGTTGTTTGTCTTGCCGAGCTTGCTCTACATGTTTTCTGATGATTATAATAATCTTCTTGATCAAATGCTGGATGTGTTCCATAGTTGAGTAGTAGGGCTTTTTTGCAGCACATGAAACTAGTCCCAGGGTTGCCACCCTAAGAGTAATTTGAATGGGGTAAATACTGTGAAGGCTTTGCAGATTTCACAAACCATGAAGATGATGTAGGGCAACAGTATTTATTTGATGAGGCCATCTCTCTGTGGGGGTGGTGTGGGGGTGGTGGATCACAATGAGCCCGGGAAACAAATGCTGTGTCCTGGTCTTGGTGATTGACTTTGGAATATCCATATAGCTGAACAGTTAGAACTGCTCTCAGAACACATTCTTCAAAGTAGTCTCCTGGTGCGGCACAGCCTCAGGATACATGGAAGCATAGTCCAGGCACAAGGATGTTGTCATGGTCAAGTGGAGAATGTGGGAGGGGCACCACCAAGTCCAGGCTGACTCACTTAAAGGGAACCTCAATGAGAAAGAGGTGACAGATGGGGAGGTGTCCACTGGCACACATGGATTCACCAGCAGAAGTCTTTGCTAGCGATGTGTGTCCCTCGCTGATAGGAGCAGTTCCAGATTCACTTCTTTCTGTTGTGACCTCCTAGGTCCCCAGTCATAGGATGGGAGTAGCCTTACCCCATGACCACATCCATCTAGCTCCACAATACCCATTTACATTTTTTACAGAAAAAAACACGAGTCAACCAAAGAACCAGGTATTTCATATAGGGATACGTATTAGCTCTAAGTTGACCCACAATCAGACACAGGAATTATGTGCTGTCAGTGAAATTTTCTAAAGTGTATGTGAAAACCGGCTAACCTTGTGTTCCGACCTGAAACGTCACTAGACTATACATGTCTGTGTGTGTGTCTCATAGTAGAGCAAGATGCAATAAGCAAAGATCATAATTTCATTGTACTTGCTTCCTGTGGGATGACAATAAAGGTGTTCTACTCTGTTTTATTACGCTGCATCCAGTCTTCTAAGAGAACATAGGTAAGGTGCTTGAAATTGTATCACATTTCAGGTATCAAATACATGTGGACCTACTGGGAAATTTCAGTGCTCACATGGGGAACAATGGAGATACCTGGAGCAGCATCATTGGGAAGAATGAGCTACCAGGTCAAAACTAGAGCCATGATTTATTATTGAACTTTAGAATAAGTCATGGATTGTTCATAATAAACATCATGTTCACATAGAAGGATGTTCCTAAATGTCCATAGTATCACAGCACCCTAAGCCAAAGGTCAATGATCAGCTTTATAGTCATACTGTCTGACCTGAGACTGCGCTGAGAGTGGTCAGGAACATTGAGTCTAGTTGCACTATGTTCACAGACTCAATCATTGCAGAGACTCCAAAGAGTTTTATCCAGAAGTCAAACACCTAACCCTAGAACCTGTGGTGGGGAACGCTGTCAAGCTGAAGATAGTGTTCAATGGGGCAATGCTTGAATGGAGGTATTCTGAGAATATCTGAGGTCCTCCCCTAGCCTGGTGGCTATGCCACAAGGATTAATTAGAACTTCCAGTGGGAACTCAAAATAGATTCCTTCAAACTGAGATGTATCAGCTAACGTCTATTAGCTAACTTAATCTTGCCACTTGGATGCCTTCTGAGGGAACAGCTCCAGGCATATCCCACTGAGGAGAGGCTCTGGGGAAGACCTACGAAAAGCTGGAGGGATTATGTTTCCAAGATGGTTTGGGATCAATAAGGTATCTCACAGAATGAACTTGAGTCTATGGCCATGGAATAAGATGTTGGGTGTGACCTACCTGCTCAGCATGCTGCCACTGCAACCATCTACAGGAAAGCACTGGAAAAATGATGATGATGACTCATGATGATGATGATGACTCATGATGATGATGATGACTCATGATGATGACAATGACTCATGATAAGGAATTGTCATCAGGTTTGGCTTCTTCTCTCCATTCTCTTGTTCTCGTTTCCTGTGAGTATCAAGGTCCCCTTGGACTGGATCACATTGACCATCAAACATCTAACCAATGGCTATTTACCATATCAAGGTGCGCATGTCACCTCTTCAACACCAGTGTACTAAACTGTGTAATGTGAAACTTACTAAGCCACAGTCTGTCTGTAATGCTAAATTAAAATTTAAAAATCAACTACTACCCCATGTCCATTCAACACCTTGGCAAACCATCTAACATCACTAAATGTTCCTTATCAAGGCTGCAATAGCATTACATAAGTCCACAGAGGCTCAGAAAATTACTCAAAGATCGATTTAAAAAGGCACTGACTTTCATCCTGACAGTGGATTTTGGAAAGCAGCTTGTTATTTTTCACGGCACTTCAGAACAATTAGAAAAATATTAGGGGTAAGAGAAGGTTGTCATTTAAATGCATCAGCATAATTAGATTGCCGGCAATATGAAATTATTTCAAAGGGTTTAAATTTAAATTAAACAAGAGTTACCAAGAGGCAAGTGCAAATAAGCCCAGAGGGTACAGAGGCTGCAAAGTAATTCTATTCGTGAAATCTACATTATCTACAGCAAAAAACCCAATATCTCTTCACTGTGAGAGAAGTGAGCTTGAAAGGTTTTATAGGAATAATGAAAAACAAAGTTCCGAGAGTTCTATATAGTAACAGGGGTTTTGAAGCAGGACTTTGTGCAGAGCCCAGAATTGCATAGATTATAGCTGCAGCAGGTCATAATCATTCCCTTAGACGTCTTTCATTTTTAATATTCGGGAAACATCAGGGTATACCTTTCCAGCTGCCTGTGGTTTTCCCTGGATCTCTGCTCCTTGGGTGCATTATCAGCTCAGTGCTTATGGGAAATGCCTTTATATTATGGTTCCTTAAACCTGTTTTCTTTTTTTTTTGTCAGCAATGCTATAAAATGAGGTAGAACTCGCTGAGTGACAGGTGGCTTCCAGCTGTAGAGTTCATGCAATCTATGAATATTAAGGCAGGAAACACCGTCATTTCAAACCAGTCACTTAACGGTGTGCTTGATGTAGATGATCAGCTCTGTGCAGGTGTTCCGGGCCTTTTCCCTGTAATGAAGCAGGGTGGCTCAGCATGGCAGCAATTACTATTTAAATAAGGGATGCCTCGCTACAGAAAGCAGGAATGCGGGGAACCGGCACTTTTCACCGAGACGCTAGCTGATGTTTCTGCGACATGTATCACGTATCCAACCTTTAATTAGGCATTCTTCATCTTGCAGCATGTAATTTTTCTATTAAAAACACACAAAGAGACCCCACTTTGGTATTAATTTTTTGCTGACAGTTTCACTGACATTTTTTAATTTTTACTGGCAGTTTATGTGCAAAACAATATAATGGTGATTCTGTTTCTTTTTTCGTATGAGTTTTAGTTCAAAATATTAGTGAAGAAGAACATTTTATGTTAAGATGCTGTATATGTGTGCTGTCAGACTACTATTAGATAAACATACATATGCATAAGTTTACATAGATAACACATCTTTTTTTTCTTCTGGTTTAAGGATAACAATAGTGCGTATAATATCTTATTCATTTTAAGTAATTTATCAGTTATCCATCCTTAAAAATGGCTCTGCCGACATTTTATAAAAAAAAAAAGTCTTGACTATTACAACAGCGGCATGTGAGCCTCACCAGTCTGAGTTTGTAGGGCTGAAGTTGTCAGTGCATTAGATAGCAAGATGATGTGGAGGAGATATTTCTGTCTCTCACAGCCACACAAGAAACATTAACACTGCTTTACCTCCCATTTAATAGAAGTGCATGTACGAAATACGGTGAATAGATCAGTCATGCTAAATCCCACGCTGAGCGGATGTTGCTTTTGCACAAAAGCTGCTAATTCCGCTTGTTAAGGTTCACATTTGTCATCAGCGTGACTTCCTGATGTGCCTCTCTTTCCTTTTTCATTGCTTTCAGTTATGCCAGAGATAATGCAAATCTATCATCACAATTAAGCAATACACTGCAAAGTATTTTGAATCATTACAATTTCCAGTAAATTTCTTTTGTGCTTTCTTTAATATAGAGTAAATATATTTTGTTTCTTTATGTCATTTAGGATGCACTCTATTTTATATTATTCCGTATTATTTAAAAATTATATTAAATTATATTAAATTTCATTGAAAAATGAAATTATTTGAATGAATTAACTGAAAGACTTTAAGTTAAACATTATTAAGTATACAATTTAATTCATTTACAGTATAGTGCCTTTATGTTCATGTTATATGGTATCATTTAAATTATTTTATTTATCCTGAGCAGTCACTTTATGGAATTATAAGCTTCGGAGAATGCATTGTCATGCAATTCAGTTTTATTAAAAACGTTTGGTACAAATAAATAAACATAATTAACGTTGTACACACTGTGATTGTTTTGATGGGAATTTGTATGTTTCTTGAATTGTGATTTTTATAGACTACACTTTATTAACGAAACAGAACACTGAAAATTCAATATAATGATTTTGAAGTATATCATTTACGCAAATTATTTTAATACATATTCTGGATGATTTCATTATATACTTATATATATCATATAATAAAATGTCAAATAATGTTATAATGCAGACAGAACCAAAATAATATTTTATTGAGCCTACATCAGATAATTTACATAGCAGAAAATGAAAGCCAAAGAAATAAGTAACAGCAATAAATAAACATGTTTCTCAACATAATTTTGTATCCTCACTTCAGTCACATTGTTATTTGGTGTTCAGAGAATCTCCTTGGTAAAACCAAAAAAAATTATTCCATGTCACAGAAGTCCTCCAAGTTGTTTCCTCTGAGCTTCTCGAGTTCGTGTTGATGCAGAAGACGGTACTGAAAAGTGACGCGGTTGACGAATTTCCCGCTGGACACCATTCTTAACACAGTGTTATCGCATCCAATCTTCATTTGAGCTAAATGGAGATGAAGACAGGGGAAGCCTTAAAGCCATTTTTAAACTCTGGTAAGAATGTTTTTTCTTTCCATTATGAAAATCAAAGGCATTTGTCTAGCATTCCTTCCACGAACTGGAACTTAATGTACCAAATAAATGAAAACAACGAAGAAACATTGAGGAACGGGGAATTGGTTTAATTGTGAGGATTAGCATTCTCACAAAAAGCTTTTGTACTAAAAAGCATTTCTGAGAAAGCCAAATGGTTGAGGAGAGGAACACCTGTTGGGGTTTCGTCATATAAGTGCTGTACACCTGCTCCTGAGAGATCATACTCACCAGGCCCACTGAAGGAGTAGCAGAGATCGGCCACAGGAACCATTTTGGAGGTATCCATGCCGTTCCCCCTGAGAAGCTCCACAAAGTCCCCGGCTCCCACACACCCCCAGGGAGACCTCTGAAATGGCATTACCCAAAAGGCACTGCAGTAATCAAGGCTGTAGATATGGGTGTGGATGGTAGGGATATGTCGCTATGGGTAGAAATACCGGGTGTTTTTAGGCGGTTTGGGGCCGATTTGGTTCCTACTGATGTTTAAAACAAACCTACACCCTTGTGAACTCCACCCTTGTGAACTCCATAACAAGCACAAGGTTACGCAACATCAAATTATTTGTCTATTTTTAACAACGAATCAACATTATCAAAGTCATGTAAATTTAAGAAAAACATCTGAAAGCATTTATATTCTATGATAAGACAACTGGTTACACAAAATGGATCAATTACATTCTACAAAAGCAATACTGGAAGAGGATTTCAATGTAGCTAACATTGGACTGAAGGTTATTGTTAACTTTTAATGATAAAGTGAAAAAGACATAAATGTCAAAGGGGAAATGTTTAGGATGGGAAATCTATTTTTTTCCTGTGCAGCTGCATGGAGGACATTCACTGTTTCCCCGTCAGGACAGTTTGATAGGTTTGATTCTTTTTATGGAAGAAACATTCTCCAAGAGACTGAGTCTAAAGTGCATTCGAGCCACAACAATGAATGCTCTCACCTTCAGAGAGACGTCATTTAGGTGTCCCAGGCTAAGCTCAGCTATCTGGATCTCGACGGGGTATATGATGGAGAAGCTACAGTTCTTCTGTTGCTGGGGGATCACCATTGTGAAGCTGCCCTCTGGGGTCTGGGAAATAACATTGCAAGCTGTGGGAAAGCAGGAGCACGGGAAAATGTTAATAATGAATGCTGTATGAATGCTGAATTTCTGGAATAAAGAAACATTGCTTTGTCTTTTGTAGTTAGGAGGGTATGTGATCTAAGTATCTTCTGTGAAAATCCTCTGATGTTTTTACTTAAAGATTAACTTAAGTGTATCATCGCTGCTTATTTTTATCACGACATCATGCAACAATATTATTGCAAGCCGCCACCATGGTTTTTATAATTGTGACTCACTTGAAACATTCTTTAAATGTTTCAGTTTCCTAAAAAGAAGTTTACACTTGGCCCTTTTGTCACGCCTGCGGCTTACAGTCAGTGTACTCCGTACGTTGATAGCAGGTATCCCCTAGGCACACTCACGAAAGGGGTCGATGACTTTGGTCACCGTAATGGTGAATCCGCCGCCAGCGCTGTGTATGCGGAAAAAGATCATGGCCACATTCTGAGAGGAGCGGATCACAGTCCGGGAGGAGCCCGTCGTGCAGTAATCCACGTAGCGCTCATACAGTGGGTAAGGGTGGTCTCGGGAACTGGGAAACATCTCTCCTTTAAGGACCCAGCCATCAAATATCTGCGTGGAGGATATACTGGATGAGGGTAAACTGATGGGTAAACTTACTGAACTTGCTGCATTATAAGTTACAGTCATTTTTTTTTTTATTTGTCACGTGCAGTGGTACTTGTACAACACACAGTGAAATGCTTGTTTTGGCGGGTTCACAGACCGTGCTACATGAAATTACAGAAATTACAAATTGAAACTATACGGAATATAAGAAATATACTAAACATAAAATCTAAAAGTATCAAGAAAAACACAAAAAATTGTCACAATACTTTGTGCGTTATTGGCTGCAAATATACAAGGTATTTGTTGTGTAGTAAACACAGTGCATGCAGTGCAGTGACAAAATATACAGTACATATGAGTAAAAGGAAGAAAGAAATACTTTATTTGTATTGTTGAATTGTTAGCCGAGTTGCTTAGCATGCAGATAAAGTGTGCCGAGTCCAGGAGGTTCACTAAAGGATTATCCCCCGTGTTCAAGCTTCTTTCTGCAGGTCTGGGATTAACAAGCTATAGTAGGAGGTCACGGGCAAAGCGGATAGAGAAACCGCGGCAAGCAAGGGCAAGCGGCCATGTCACGGCTACCTTTATGAAATCTCCACCCGCACAGTCAATGTCGGCGGCGTCATACTGGATGCTGATCAGCTCATTGGGCTCGCCGATGAAGAAGGCAGCGCAGCTGAGCTGCGGCCGGTCGGCCGTGAAAGTGAACTGTCCCTCCACGACCAGCATGTCCAGGCATCCTAACGCAGGGAACAGCGAAGACTCGTTACATTACGCTGTACATGCAGCACAATGGACAGGCCAAGGAAAATTATACATTTTACTTTTTGGGGTTGATTAGTAGTTTGACCGTACAGCAAAAAAGCTAATTATTATAATAAATATAACAAAGTCAACCTAAAGAAAGTGGTGCTCGAGTGCTTATGGTAAAAGCACAGCATGTTTAAAAATGTGGATGTTATTAAGTGTTTTAAGAGTGATGTAGCAGAATATATATTATTCAAATTCTTTTAGTCTATGTCTTACAAAATAGAGCAAAAAGTATTTAAATTCTCTTGCTTTCAGCACACCCACTAGCGACAATATTTTAAACAGAGTCATTGTATGAGCGAGCAAGCGCTCTGAAGCAAATATCCCTGATACTTTGCATTAGATTAAAGTATGAACAAAAACAAGTCTTACAAGTCTGTTAATTTGAGTGGACCAGGCGAGCATGTAATGCAACTGGCCTACAGTCTCCATATCAGCAGCTTCTCCTTGCCTTGTATAATTGTGAAAGTATGTATATGATGACTAGAACTGTATATCCATCTGCGCTGATCCTGTATCGAGCGTCCTTTAAAAAGTCACTCGTAGTCATGCTCCTACAGGAGCAAGGACCTGATGAGTAAAATATATTTGAATATAACGTAAAACATCTTGTACAATATATATTGCTTAGACCTACTTACGTAAAGGTCGACGGTAAACAAATTCGTCAGACAATTCCCTTTTGAGTTCCGAGTTCAGTAGAGATAATACTCGTTCTGGAGTAATCTCGTGCTCCTGAGAGTATACATAGTAAACAAGCACTGAAAGTAATTTAGTTTAAAGATTAATAATTCAGCCCACATTATCAATGACACCTTCATGCCGATAAACGATCGCACAATCTGAGCATGAAATCAACAGCGAAGGAAGACGAATTTAATGTAGTAGAAGGCAGTCTACTTCCTTCCTTACATACAAATACGTATTTTATGTTTGTTTATGTATACACATATACATATAGAAGTATGTATATGTGTGTATGGACATATATACATTTAAAATTCGTATGTATGGAAAGAACAATTATATCAACAAACATACGTATAAATAAAGTTTAGTGGAGGAAAAAACGTTGCAAGATATGACACAAAGAAAGAAGAGCACCTTAGCAGACTTACCTCCAGGTATCGACTCTGTCCCTTGAGAACATACAAACTCAGCAGGAAAACACATAAGTGTACTCTGAAAGTCAAAGACATCGCACCTCTCATGATTGCAGTGGACGGACGAAAAGTAAGGATCCTGCAAACAGAACGCCCCTTTTATACAATCCAGACTGCAGTTAATAAACGCGTTCTGTGCAAAGATCTAATGATAAACACTACAGTTACCATAGGCTAACCTTTATAAATTGCGTGCTTGTGACGACAGCATGGTAGAAACTACGGTTCGACAAACTGTCAGACAGGCGGAGGCTACTTTACGACCTGACAGATGCCGTAAGGCTTAAGACGCGCTGCTTAGCTTCCTCCCCAACTCAAGTCTTCTTCGGAATGATTAGAAGTGACTGTACGTAGCCAACGCGTCGCGGAGATCGGAGAGCATGCATAATCATTTGTAATGGTCTCTGAACTATTGGCGATCTTAGGGAGCTTCGAAATGTACTATAACTTAGAAAAGGTACACAATAAAAAATACACGAAGATCCATGATCTTGGATACATGCCTGTATCTAGATAATATAAACAACGAACTATGACATAAAACTATGTGAAACAGTATTCATAATTTATAACTAATATCGCGACCAAATTGTGTATTTTTTCTTGAAAATGTAGTGTTATTTCAGAAAGTAATTTCACCATTGTTTGGATTATAAAGCTTTCTATTTTTAAGTTAATCGATTTCTTGCAAGCTCCAGACTACAACCGTTAATGGTATTGTATTTTCTTTTGGCTAATCATGGTCGACACAGAAAAGCCGAGCGACGTTTTTTTTTTTTTTTTTTTTGGCACCATATATGTTGAGGATTGCCCTTTTGTATATAATTATACGAATATTTAATCCACTAAAAGTTTCTTTCTTATTCACATGTTGACAAGTAGAATTAAAGCTACAATTTTACCCGTAACTATAGTGTCATTTAAATTTTTAACATTTAAACAAAATTATGTATTTGCCGTTTATCAATAAACTTGAATAATATGTTGTGTTTTCAATTGGAATTATGCAAACGATTATTATAGAAGCTACGAATAATTTCTTTAAGTCATCAGTCCAGTATGTTCTTGCAGATCGAGCTGACTAAATCCTGCAGTGCTTTCTGGAGTTGTCCTGTGTTTACTATGGAACGTCAATGCTAACATTCGCCGCGCGTACTTAAAAAACGCTTTACGGAATTAGATTCTTGCTATAAAACTATTGCTCAATCTTTTAGACTTCAGCCATTCTAACAACAGATCCCGGGTGTACTGTATATGTGTATCAAAATTATCTCACAAAAAAACAGTGGACATTCACTGAATCCAGTAAAGGACAGTCTTTATGTTTTCATATGCATTACAGTTTTCACATTATATGCTTCAAGATTGACGAAAGAAAGGAGAAATTTAAAGTAGGTCATTTAATATGCTGGTAAAGTTATTTCATATTTTGCTCAGTATTGCTCAAAATATATTGACGCTAACCTTATTCGGAATAATGCAGCTCATAATATATAGCTGAGTGAGATTCCAGGTTGAAGTAAGAAAAACAACAGTCAACAGTTACTCAAGTACTTGAACTATTTATATGATGTGGCTAAATAAGTTATAAACAGCATTTTAAAATGGTTTATGCAAGGTAAGACAAGAAAATACATTGAAAAAGTACACAAATATGAAAGAACAAAACAGACTGATGGAACATGGTTTTAAGGTGGCTTTGGGGTATTAAGAGATTAAGAGAATACTGGTTATGAAGAACCTTGAGAACAATTCAAGACTTCGCTTTTCTACACTAGAGATGACGACGGATATACAGTATCAGTTTGTGCCCATGACTGCAGGTGGAATCAGTCCAGTGTAGTCAAATTCTACATTAGAACATTTACGGACAAAGCACTTCACCCCAGATCAGTTAAATCACAGCTCAGATGATTATGTTGTGCATGATGGGGAACATTCCAATGGGAGAATGCATTTCAGTGCTCTTGATGATACTGTAATCCTGTTTTTGTTTTTGATGGCGCAATAATGTTCTTTCCCCTCTTGGTGTATAATCACCCGATTCCAGTAAACATCTGGAAAGTGTAACAAATGGAGAGCTGGGTTTCTTTTCCCTCAACCACCACGCCATCATTCTGTCATTGTGGCTTCCTTGGGTCTTAGACCACTGCTGTGCGTCCAGTTTGAAAGGGACTCCAGTAACCGCTGAAGGCATCGTGTGGAACACGCAGAACCAGAAGATGGGGTCACTCAGCATCAGGAGAAACTCACATGATTCAAGGGTCATTTCTGTTGTGCCAAATAGCTTGCCCCTCCCCCCATAATTTCCCTTTTATTACTTAATGGGGAAAAAAACATTGCTGGTTTCGTCACTGTTTGCAGCAAGATACCCGAGGGCCGCATTTGCCAAAATTCCATTGTCCCTTCAGGATGCTTGGCAAACATTCTGGCTTGAAAGACGTCAGCTTTTTTTCTCTTTGACATGTAAAACCAGCATGGGGGGAGAAAGCCGGCTTTGGAGCCAGATTGTTGAACTGGACTTTCTGCATCGCTGCACATTTCATTGACTGGCGCAGCATTACCATGGAACTGAGATGTTGAAATAAGGTTATGCTGCCTTTTGCTAATGATCCCTTCAAGCCAAGGTTTAGTGTTTATTTGAGATGCCACTGCATCCCCATGGCCTTTCACAAGCAGTGCTCCCTCCAGATTCGTTCATTCAATGAACACACCCTTTGTGAATACATGTTCAAAAAATAAAGCTTTAACTTAAGTTAGAAAGGGCTGCTCCCTTTGTACCTCACTCAGGCTGCAAGGTTACCATGTTCACACACGTGTTCATACACTTTGTTGGAGCGTCTCCCTTTTTATAACATAGCGTGACGAAAAGACAAACACAAAGGCAACTTTATCATAAACTGAAGTCAATGACCTGAAACAAAAGGGACCAAACAAAGGCAGAAAAGTGGAACACGAACTAACAAGGGCCAAAATAAACATGAAGGAAGACGCAACACCAAGCACATTTGGGCCGCATTGCAATGAAAAACACAAGAATGAAACATTAAAAAAGTACATATAAACTCCCAAACAAGCAGGGACACAAACACAGGGACAAACACAATGACCAAGTGAGTAAGACAGCAGAGATATATGATGAGGAACAGGTGCGGGCCATTACTAATTAAGCACTATGAGCTACAGGAACGAGTGAGGGCAATTAACAAATGCTAAGTATTCAAACCCTTGGGGATTCCAGAAACATGGGTACAGACAATACAATAAAATTCATATAATCAGGGATAACTAAAGGTACAAAGCAAGAATCAAAACAGATACAAGAACACATAATTGACAAGATATTCTCAAAGGAAAACTGGGCACATGAACACAAAATGTCAAAAGGTGAGGCTTGTGGAGTTGCTTTGTTCAGAAGTGTCCACTTAGCCCACTGGCCTCAAGTTATGTAAACTTATGACCACAACTGAAATGTGTTTTTGTAAAGGAAGCACCATCTCATGGTAACACCCTGCAAGTGAATAAATGGGTGAGTTTAGATGAGAATTTAGGCATGCCCCCAGAAGGAGGGGGGTTACTCCCTCTGACTTTTTGCAGGCCTGCTGGCAGGCAGCCGGCTTGGAGGGGAAAATTGAGGTGGCTGCATCTGTACTAGGACCTATGAAAGGTTCTGAACCTAAGGAAACAACTTACAGGAACACAGAACGGGATGCTCAGTGTTACGATCCCCAGTCTAGGGTTGGGGATCGCCAGAAAGGTAGAGGAGAGGGAAAGGGAACGACGGGACAAGCAGGGGACCAGAAAGGGGAACACAGGAAACAAAGGGATCTTTTTTTTGTATTTTTTTTTATATTTATTCACAGACACAGTTACAAAAACAAGGTGCAACAACTTCAGGAGTGACCCAGGCCAAAACAATAACCAAAACAGCTAACGAACACGTCCCGAACTAAACTAACACTAAAGGTAACGAAAACAAGAGAAAACAAAATGACAAAGACTAAGTGTAACTCCCTAACCAAATTAACAGAAAACACCACGTTCGCAAAAACAAAAAGGCAGTCACTCCTTACGCACCTAACAGATATAGACAGAAAACACACAGTCCAAGACACGGTATCCAAAGGGGCGAGCAAAGAGAGTAGTCAGGAGCTAAGCAAGAGGTCGAACCAGAAGACAATCAAATCGAAGGCAAAGGTACAAAAAGGGGTAAAGCAGAAAGACAGGAATCAAAACAGTCATACACAGCGGTCAATCAGAAACAGCAACAGACTTCATACTCTGGAGAGACGGCACGCTCTGTCTCTTTGCTGCTGCTCCTTTTGCTAACTTCTGGATGTGTCTAGTGCTTTCTTATGCCTTCCAAGGTGGCACCTTTGTTAAATGAGTTCCCCTGCTGCGTCTCTTACGGTAGCTCTCCTAAGATGCTCACTGTTCCTGAGTGTGATGCTGTGCCAGAGAGGTGGGCTGTTTGCCCCTCCCACAGAGGCCGGCGGACAGAAATTCTACACTCTATAAGTCTAAAATGTACCCCTGCCTTGTGCCCTATGCGGGCTGGGACACCCTCCGCCCCCACAAAAAAATCGCTTAAATGGTGCATGGATGGATTGATGGATGGATGGAAAATACTACACCTCCACGTGAAAAAAGAATGTCCATCGCAGCTAGCTGATTAAAACCTGGGGGTCATGGGGGGATGTTTGTAAGCCATTACTCCCAATGAGCTGAGCACTATGTTTTGAAACGTAACAACATAATGAGAACTGCTGAATGTGGATGGGGGGGGGGCATATTTTTTGTATTTGTTTGTATTAGCTCATATAAGGAAAATAAGCATTCTTCACAAGACGATACGGAATGTAAAAAGCAATGAAAACATAATAACTTTATTATGCATTCTTGTTACTATCGGTCAAAAAGATACCATAATACACAAACAAAAGCAGAGGCTCTGTGATGCTAATTGTCAATTTGGAATTAACATAATCGTTTAACAATTCAGCAGCATGGTAACTGCATTCCCAGATAAACATATCCTTGCAAGAAATACGGTTTGTTTTTTGATCTGTACTATTTTATTGCCAGACCCACACCAGACACCCAGCATCTCCTGAAGAACCCCAGGCTTTGTCCTTCTGCATCCCTGTATCCCTGTTTTTTCCAGTGCCAAACAAAATGATGATTTGGGAAATAGAGAGTTACTGGCTATTAAACTTGGCTTGGAGGAATGGAAATGTTGGTTAGAGGTTGCTACTCACCCTTTTCTGATGTTAACAGGTCATCATAACACTGAATATTTCAAGAGGCAAAACGTCTTAACTGTCATCGGGCTTGGTGGGCTTTTCTCTTTGACAAGATATCACTTCACAGTCGCTTTCCAACCCAGTTCCAAGAAAGCTGAGGCCTTGTTCCAATTGTATGACCCCCCCATATCTCACCACATCATCCCCATTCCAACAGTCAGATGTTACGCCTTCATCAGGTCAGATCCTATGACAATATTGCTCCTCCGATCAAGTGAACTGGAGTTGTGCTGTCATGTGGGCTCAAAACACACAAAAGTCACTATACAATACTTCTCACTACAGTGCGTCCTAGGCTACCAACCTCCATTGTTCCCCTAGGAGATGGAGCAGTGTGACCTTCCTGCCATGAATGATCCAAGCGGAGTGCGCAGGTATGGGAGAAGGCGCACACCCAGTTAAACTGGGCTGAGATAACCCAGAGACATTCTGTGGACTGACACGTTTCCACCCAGGCCAAAATGTAAGGCTGTCAGCGAGAGACATCAAGCTGCGGATGCGGATGGGAGCCTTTCAAAGTGCTATGACACGTAAACCCTGTTACTTACCGGCTAAAACTTCCCTGTCAGAACCGTGTTTCACCTACCTTTCATGTGTCATTACTCAAGTTTTTTTTCTTCAGTCCTCCTTCAGTTTCTACCACAGATTCATCAAGCCCACCTCTGCCACTGGATGTCGGCGGAGATCCAGACTACTCAGCTCATGCCCTCTTAGACTCATGGCACAGCAAGGGATTCCTGGAATACTGTGTGGATTGGGAGGGCTGTGGTCCAGAAGAGCAGTCATGGGTACTGGTGTGTGATATTCTGGATCCCTCCTCAACTGAAAATTTCCATCAAATGCACCCAGACCTCCCTGTTCCTTGTCCTTGTGGTCGCCTGACTCGCCGGTCATCTCGTGCTTCAGGAGCTGCTCGTAGGGGAGAGGGGGTGGGGGGGGGTACTGTCATGCCCATGCCAGACCAACCGCAACTACGGCTAGTTTCTCCTGAACAACCCTGCCTATAGCAATTTATTTAAACTGGCTGTTCCATGCACTCAGCGTGAAGTATTGAGTGTTTTGCACCATACTGAGCATTTTGGATGATTGTGTTTGTATTTCCATGCATGACCTATAGTCTTGACATTCCTGATTTTCGATCCTTGTCCTTATCTCTCTGGCTTTGGCTGCTTCCTGGATCGTCTCTGTGTTGTTTATCTTCAACCCGTCCTTTCGTTTTGCTCCTTGGATTGTGTTATTGGATTTGTTCGCTTACCTGCCTTCCCACTGTTAACCCAGTCTTCCACTCAGTACTTGGATCCTCTATGTTTATTCATTGCATTTATTTAAAAGATGAGGCTTTCACATTGATACAGAGTGCTATTGTACTGCAATTACAGTATGAGGGGCATAGCAGTTAAGCCGGTGGGCTTGGAGACAGATGTCACGCCCCACATGCCTCTTTCCCCTGTGTTTCCAGGGTTAACCCTGCCTCTCGCTTCAGCCCTCGTGTGGATGATCCAAGGTGCCTCTCGTCTGCTCCTCATCCTGAGCTCCCCAGTCCGCTCATTGTATTGTGTGCGTGATCCCGCTGCCTGTTTGTGCTACCCCCCCCAGTTACCCTGTACCCTTTGTTTTCCCCCCACTCTCCCTCGTGGTCTGTTTCCTTTTGCCTTTTGTGTTTTGTTTTGTTGGAAGAAAACCCCTTCCACTTTCCCCGATGCCTGCCTTCACCTGCCTCCTTCCCAAGTCGTGACAATAGAATTACACTTTGGAATTAGAATTACATGTTTCAATTAAAATTAGAATAAGATTTATTTCCTTAAATTTTTCTTATGATTACAAAAATGGTATACAAAAATCAATTAATGCATTATTTGTATGCATGAAAAGTACTCTTATTTTCGAAAATACCTGGTTTAGGTATATTCTGGTACAGTAGGGAAATATAGATCATTATTTGCAATTCACTATGAAACAGCTATCAGGTGCACAACACATTTTTAAAAATCTGATTCTGTTTTTCGGTTATACAGTATTGCAGAATAAAAGTTTATCTTGCAACTCTCACCCTTTAACATTTATGGTAATGCTGGCCAGATGTAAATTCCAGTCTTTCATAATGACAATGAAGAATTTTTATTTCTGCAGGTCAGATGCATTAAATGTATCATTATTCTTTATTTTAGTCAAACACTTGGGCATAATGCTAATGGAATGTGACCTAAATTTAAAACTGATTTAAATGGCTCCAAGAGTTGCTGAATGCTTCTAGAATTTGTATTCTACCTTGTTCAGTGCTGTATAATTTATTTCCTTGTTTAATTCATCCATTTAATTGTGTAAAATAAGTTCTGTTGCAATGACGCAAATTGAAGATTTAAGTAGCAGTCTCAAATAAAAATCAGGCGTTCGATGCTCAGAATTCCACTCCCACAGGAAGAGTAAACAATCAGGCCTTTGTATTAATAATTTAGCTGGTTTCAGTGCGAGTTGGTCTGAACGCAAATGGAGTCCCACTGGGTTTTTTATGTGATGACTTCACCTCGGATAAATATTTGTAACCCGAAGATATCTGGACGTGCCATTTGGGGCACCTGATGACAATCGCAGTGTGTGACTATGGTAACCAGTATTTCAAATAAATAATTATGAACTCTGCGGGTATAATATTATTGCAGAAGTTTTTTTTTCTGCATAGTTCAAAATAAATCATTACAGGTCTATATGATAACAGTTGATTCAGAAAATTATTCATTCACCTCAGTGTAATTAAACTATAATTAATAGTTATAACTGTATATTCTACTTTTGTAGATAACAATTATAGCTGTCATTAGCTGTGTTGTCTGATAATCCTTTTGTTCAAAAGGTTTGGGCCTCAGCAGGAGAGGGAATGGCAAGGCACCTGATAGCAAACCCAGTTCCACAGTAACGTGTGTGATCTTTTCAATTTGCGGTTATTACAATGCCAAAGGCATGTTATGTTGCATATGAATATTAAACCTACAGTAACGTTTTAAGGCACAGCAGGAATCTCTGTCTGGTCAAAACCAGATCGAACTTGATTAACTCCCTGCCTCTCGCGTTCAGCTGCAGCGGGGTGAACAATCGAGAGTACGGACTCCATTGGAAGAAGCGGCCAGAAAGTAAACTTCTGAAATGAAACATGCTGAGAGCATGTAAGTGCCATATACCAATAAGGCAAATAAAAAAAAAAAAAGTCAAATGGTTTGGTCAAAAACAAAAGCAACACAGATGACCAGTAAGTCCTACATGGATTACTCATTGCATTAAGGACGGTGAGAGGCTGTCTCTCTGGGAAATACCAAGCCAGCCCTAAGGCGTACCAATAGCAGTGCAAACAGTTGTCCTTTGCAGACTTCCAATGGCTGTTACAAGGTCAGTTATGTTGCAAGCATCTATCAGAATAATTGTTCAAGACATACATCTCAGATTGCTCTGGGCTGCTGTCAATTATGCACGCCTTGACAGCATGCAATACATCATGATCCCTCTGGTTTTAAACACATTTTTTACTTTTTTATAGATAAATGTGTGGAGCTCTTCTGCCAGATTATTCTGTGTAGGGCACTTTTTTGGCCTGCTTTACATGTTGTTATTAGAAATCAGAACTAAATCATCTTAAGGAAAATGAAACATTACATGTATTTTCTCTCGTGTTATCTATAACATATGGAAAATCCTTAACATCTTGGGCTAGTGTGAAAAATGTTGCTTTTGAGCTGATAACCCAAGGTTTTGCAGCCACATTTGCATTTGAATTTTGTTGTGGGCGTTCAGAGTAGTATTGTGAAGATTCTCTCAATATGCAGCAACAGTGTCTGTTTCTTCCATATATGGAAACCAAGAAAACAGATTATATTTTAAGACACCAAATTTGCAACTACTGCCTGCATAATAACTGCTGGTTATTATACTTAAGCATAACTTTTCATTTTCATTATTTGATTATTTGTGGTGACTTGAGGTCTTGCGACCTCACGAAAAAGCTGATTAGCGTTAGGTCACAGTGGATGAGTATCGGATCTTCCGGTCCTCTGGAACAAGTAATTTATTTTACGGGGGGAGGGGGGCTTTTGCTTGCTACTTATGTGGCACATTACATTTGATGAGATTCTGAACAGCCACTATAGATAATGACTGAAATTAGTTTAATGACGTCAAATGGTTAATTAAGGAGACATCCGTTATTCACTAGAGATGCTGTACTATTCCTTGGTTGTGATACCAGGCAGGCACACAGGTAAGGCAATCATTCAGTTAATGTCCACCTTTTTGCCTACTAGGGAGCTGCAATCTGCTTGCCATTGTGAAAAAGCAAAGAAAATGAAACTATCCAATGTCATATTTTTTAAAATTCTAGAATCTATTCATTGGTATTTTTAATGAAATAATGTAAAATGTATACATTGCATTTTACAGGATTAGGTGCATTATGTGCAGCCATTCTGCAAAAATCCTGCAGGGAATTAATGTACATCTACAACTGCATGTTGACATGTAAATTCAAAATCCCATCATTTGGATTTTTTTCTTTTTTGTCTTTTTTCAAGATTCCTGCTATAGCCTATAGAATGATGAGTGTAGGTGCAGAAACGTTACGCCGAGGCATCAATCAATCGATTGATGTTTACAAATGGGCTAATAGATAAAGTTTTGTACTAAAAGATTCCACTGTTGAAACATTCACTAAATACTTAGGGGAACCATGCATCATGTACAGTAGCTCATTAGTCAGTACAGCAGCCCCCCACCCCCGGATGTGAGTTCAGTCTTTACCTCTAGCTCAGTTAAGAGAGATGCACGCAGTTCTGTGTTTCTGCGGGTTCCCTCCAACGATTAAAAAAAACATGCAAGCCATCCGTTTTCTACCCCTTATCCAGGGTCGGGTCGTGGGGCACCGGTCTAAGCAGGGGTGCCCAGACCTCCCTCCCCCTAGCCAACTGGAGGAATACTGGGGCATTCCCAGGCCATCTGAGAGATAATCTCTCCAACGTGTCCTGGGTCTGCCCTGGGCCTTCCTCCCAGTTGGACATGCCCAAAACACGTCCACAGGGAGGCGTCCAGGAGACATGCATGATAGATGCCCAAACCACCTCTTCGATGCGGAGCAGCAACGGCTCTACTTTGAGCTTCTCCTGAATGTCCGAGCTCCTCACCCTACATCTAAGGCTGAGACCAGCCACCCTGTGAAGGAAATAAGTTTGTGCCACTTGTTTCCACAATCTAATTGAGGGTACAAACATAGTTTGACTGGTAAATCAAAAGCTTTGCCTTTGGGTCAGCTCTCTCTTTACCACCTGTTACCTGAGCAGTAGAACATCCAAGTAACTGCTGACGCTGCACCAATCCCCCTGCAGATCTCCCGATCCTGAAGCCATTGAACTGTATCCTGTCCAGCCCTTGGCTGCGACTACAAATTCTGTCCATAAAAGTTATGCATAGATTCAGTGACGACGGCCAGCCCTGCTAGAGTCAAAGATCCACCAAGAACAAGTCTGACTTACTGTTGCCAATGTGAACCAAACTCTCACTGTTTATACACGGAACGATGGACCCTGCACTTCATATTCCCAAAGCAACCCCCGCAGGACCCCGGTGAGGCATGGTCGTGGACCTTTTCCAAGTCCACAAAACATATGTAGACTGATTGGATAAACTCCCATAAACCCTCTTTGTTCCGCGACCAGGATGAAATTCGTATTGTTCCCCTTGGATCCAAGGTTCGACCAATGTACAAACCCTCCTCTCCAATGCCCTGGCATAGACCATCCCAGAGAGACACAGAGGAGAGGAATCCGCCTGAAGTTAGAACATAATCTCTGGTCCCCTTTCTTAAAGACTGTCATCAATCTTCACACAATGTTGAAGAGGCGTGTCAGCTAAGACAGTCCAACAACATCAAGAGACTTAAGGAATCTTGGGAGAATCTCATCCATCCCCAGAGCATTACCACCAAAGAGTTTTTTGACCACTTCAGTAACCTCAGCCCTAGTGATGGGCAAGTTCTCCTCAGAGTCCTCCGATCTACTTCCTTCAGGGAAGGCAAGTTAGTGGGATTCAGGGGGATTTTATATTCTGGAAGTCCTCCTGACTATATTCCCATTTGAGGTTAACAGCATTCCATCGCTGATATAAACATAATGAGTAAAGCCCTGCTTCCCCCTCCTGAGTTGCCAGAATGTTTTATAGGTCAACCAAAACTCATTTTCCATGGCCTCTACAAACTTTACCCATACCTGAGTTTTTGCTTCTGCAACTGCTGAAGTCACATTCAGCTTAGCCTGTCGGTACCTTTGAGCTGCGTCAGGAGGCCACAGTTTCACCCAGCTGCCTCAGCAATGGAGGCCTGGAACATCGCCCATTCAGGCTCAATGTCCCCAGCCTCTCTTGGGATCTGAGAGTAGTTACATGCGAATTGAAGATCTCCTGAACGGGAGACTCTGCCAGGTGCTCCCAATACACCCTCACTGTGAATTTGAGTCTACCTGACATTACCCTCCACCTTCTGACCCAACTTACCACCAGGTGGTGATCAGTTAATAGCTCAGCTCCTGTATTCACTTTAGTGCCCAAAGCATCGCTCATTATCAAAATTACAAAATCAGTCATTAAGGTGGCCTGGTGCCAGGTAAACTTATGAACACCTGAACAGCATAACAGCACAGAAATCCAATAACATGGCACTGCTTGGGTTCAGATTGGGCATTCTTCCCAATCACACCCTTCAAAGTTTTATGGTCGTTAACCCCGTGAGGGTTAAAGTTCCCCAGTATAACAATAGAGCCCCCATTTTCCATCACCCCATCCAAGGCCTTCAAGAAGTTTGAATACTTTGGACTGGTATTCAGCGCATAAGCACAAACAATGCTCTGAGCCTAAACCCTGATTCTAAGAGAGTCGCCCTTCTCGTTCACCAGAGTAAGCTCCAATGTGCTGCTGCTGAACTAGGGGGCTAATAGAATACTGACACTAGCCCGGCACCTTTGACCAAGAGCAACACGGAATGGAGTCCAGCCTGGTCTAGCATATACAGTAGATTGTGGTCTTTGTCCACAGATGGAGTGGTATCCTTTACAGGACGTCCTCTGCTTTGTGCTTCCTGACATTGGTTCACAGTTCACCTAGGTCCAAATAATGGAAAATATAAGTACAGACACCCCTCAATAAATGACCTACCTGTTTAACGATTGCCTGGACTGGCAACCAGCTCTCCGACCAGTCGGTATTGTATGCCATAAGAGAACTTTGGTCATGGAAACGGCAGTATGGCACTCAACATCAAGTATCCCTAAGGCCCCAGAGTTGGCAGTCGCTGCAGCGCCCCCTGCTGCACCGCCCCCTGCTGCACCGCTTGAACTCTCTGCTATGCCGCCCAGCGCAGCTGCTCTGCCTGAGCTCCCTGCTTCGCCCACAGCTGCTCCGCCCGAGGTACCGGCGCCGCCTCCACCCACAGCTACGCCCGGGGCTCCAGTGCCGGCCTCATCTCTGGCAGCACCCGTGGCCCCGGCTGTAGCCGCTGTCCTGGTGCTGCCTTCTGAGGCTCTTGCCTCACCCAAGACAGTCCCAGCTTCAACTCTGCCTGTCCTGCCTGTCTCACCAGCTCCGTCTGTCCTACCTGTCCCGCCACCATCTGCAGCTACGTCCGCTGCTCCACCTCCAGTTCCACTTGAGGCTCCTAGGCCTCCGCCTCCTGCTCCGCACGAGGCTCCTGTTCTTGCCCCAGTGCCGATGGCCCCAGTTCCAGTCCCCGAGGAGGTCCCAGATTATCGGCCCACCGCTCCTTCCTCCCTAGAGGAGGAGGAGCTGAGTGGGACCCCTCGGGGACCTCCTTAATGACTCCTTCACCCCAGCATAGGGGATCCCGGCCAAAACCCCGCCTGTGAGTGTCCCGTAAAGGCAGGGGACACCTTCGCAGGGGTCGGGTCCCGCCCACCTTGCCCCCTGGCTCGCCCCCTCGTCCCCTGGCTGTGGCTCCGTGGCTGTCTGCAGGTCCAGTGGCACTGGCTCAGCTGTCGCCTCAGGGTCTCTTTCCGGTGCCTCGTTGCCCGCCTGTGGTCCCTCCATCGGCATCTCGTCGACTGCCTCCGGGCTCCCCTTCTTCGGCTGGGCATTGGACGGCGCCTTCCCTGGCTCCAGCTGCGCCGTCATCTGCCGCAGTTTCCCCCTCCTGCCTGCCTGCGCCGGTGTTCCCTCTTGCTCCCTCCTCATTTCCTCTGTCTGTCCCTCCATCTGTCTCCTTGCCCCCTTCGTGGTCCCCTCCTGCTCCTGCCTCCGGGTCACCTGCGGCCCCCTTCTTGGGCTCCCTTTTGTGCCCGTTCCTGTCTGGCCTCCCTTGTCTGCTCCTCGTCCCTCTGTGCCTCCCGTGTTCACTCCCGGCCCTTTCGTTCCTCCCGTTGGTATTTCCCCGGTGTTTCCCTTCCTGGTCTGTCTGTCCGCGTTCCCAGTCCTTTGTCAGATTCTGTCTTGGTTTTTGCCCCTGTGCTTGTTCTGTGTTTCAGTTCTGTTTCCCGTCTGTCATTGATGTTTATGCTTTTGTTTTTCAGGTCCTGTGCTACCCGGTCTCGTCTCCTCTGTCGCCTTCCCTGAGGCGCACCAGGAGTGCGCACCTTTGGGGGGGGGGGGGGGTACTGTCATGACCTGCTCGTCCAATCCTCCTGTGTGCCACACCCACCTCGTTACCTCGTGTTAATTCCCAATTGTAATCACCTGTTACCTGTTAAGTTCAGCCTGTCCTGTGTATAGTCTGCGTCTGAGTTCGTATCCCCAGGTCCATCATTGATGTGATTTACCGTGTGTCCTGTCACTTCCGAATAAACCCCATTTTGACCGTGCTTACGGCTCCTGCCTGCTTCACTACCTGCCCTGCCGACCGGTCGTCACATCAGTCTTGGTCCAGCAGTTGCTCGTTATTCACTACACTAGCGTTCTAAATGTTTCATCTATAAATCTTGTCTACAAATTTGTACTTTATTGTGCCCATAGTATAAAATATTAGCAAAAATAAATAAAAACAATTACTTATGAACTGTTATAAACGGTGCAAAGCTGACTTTAAATATCTAAAGATGTTTGATATAAACCCAGTACCAGTAAAGTATGCTTGAAATATCAGTAAGGGGCGGCTCCTCGCTTCGACGGATTATTACGGTGTTTCTTTCTGTGCGGAAAACAACAGATTCCCCTTTCAGGTAAAACATCTTTCATGTACTGTACCTCCCATAGCCCACTGTGTACATGAAAGATAGTGGCAGATTTGGTCTCACTAGTTCCCCCCACCCCCACCCACCTCTTCTGCTCATGCTAAGATAATATCAAACCCAACAACCAGCTAATTCTATACACAATCAGGCTGACAGGGTTGGACTAACTGATTGTACCTGAAACTGGAATATATTTCTTTGTATCCATTCATCACCATAACCACTTAATACCAACTGGGGTCACCGGAGCCCATCCTGGAATCAATGGGCATTCATCCTGGGAACAATGAGCACAGGCGGGAATCAACCCTGGACAGATATCAGCACACCGCAGGGCACACACACTCACACCTACCATGCACACTTTTGCACTATGGGAGGAAACCAGAACCCCCGGCAGAAACTCACGCGAACTCCACCAGAAAGGTCCTACACCCAACCTGGTGACCAAATCCAGGACCTTATTGCTGTGAGGTAGCAGCAGTAAGCATTACGTCACCATGCCATCCCTTATCTGCTCAGCAAATTAAAATCATTAGTGAAATCATTTTTTGAAGATCACTGAAGAAGGATGTTGCAAAATATTTGCAATACAAATGATATCCTGCTATGACCCACTCATACATAACAAGGATAACTTCAGTTTTGTAGAAATCTGTGAATAAAATTAAAAACCTATAATTAATTGCTGGGATTAAGGTTTTGCATATGAGTGGAGAATCCCCACAAAGATATGGATACCGAATCTGAATCTGTGTCTGTGGGTCATGTAGTATTTATTACATTGTGGGGACCTGTGATAACATGTGATAAAACATGTTATTCTGATGTTGTGGGGACCACCTTTTCGGTCCACATAAGGGGAAACTCAATTTAATAAAAATCTGTGACTGCAATACAAAAACTAACATTGCTTGTATTTTGTTTTGTTACTTATGGTTAAAGTTAGGGCTTAGTAGGGCTTAAGGTTATCATAGTTGGAAATAGGGTTTTTCCCGTAGAAATAAATTGTTGAGTCCCCACAAATATATGACTAGAAAAATATGTGTGTGTGTGTGCGTGTGTGCGCGTGTGTGTCTGAAATACTGTACTGTAGGCCTATATTACACACATGATTCAGATTTCTGCAACGGGTTGGAGCCCCATCCTGGTGCCTTGTGCCTTCTGGCATAGGCTCCAGGCTCCTGCAACCCTGCATTGGATGGATGTAGAATGGATGCATGGATGAATGATTCAGGTTTCTCAAGGATACTACAATTGATTTTGAATGTCAACATACAACTGTAATGGTTAGGCAGGTTCAATTAACTGGCCCATACAGAACATTAGCTCTGTTTCACTTCATATTTTTCTTGGATGCTTCAGCCGTCGGGCTCCCGCCGACAACGGAGACATCACCCCCTCATCAGATACGGAGATACAGGATTGATTTCTGTTGCCATCAGTGCTCCTTTCAAAAAGCAGTCAGTGTGAGGACAAGGCATTTTGGTTTGGGGGTCGGCATCCCGTATCATGTACTTTTTTATGGGAGTATGTTTTCTTTCAATGAACACATGTCATTGGGTGAAACCCCCCCCCCCCCATCCCCCCTTAAAAGACAGTTACACCTTTCTGGGGGGGAGCAGGGGAACTCTCAGTCATGCTTAATGTTGATAATCATTCAAAGGATGCTGAATACTCAAGGGCTATTTAAAAGGAATTATTTTGGCCCAAACTAGTCCTCTGCATTTATGTATTTTGAGCAGAGACATTAACACCCGAGGCTAGGAAGTATATTGAGGGACATCAATAAAAAATCAGTTCAACAGTATTTTTTTGGGGGGGTGTTAAAATGAATAACATTCCACACTGTAGAAGCCCCTACATATGAAAGTAAAAGACAGAAAGACGAACGTGATTTCTTAATTCCAGGTAAGGAATGACTCTCGGGGGGTTAAGGAAACGTGCAGGACGTAGGGTGTGTTAAATGTCATTGGATTTTCATTACCCAGAATCACTTTCACCAAGGAGTGGAGACTCGTCAGAGGTGTGAGTCTGATGCATCACCATGACGAGGAGCTCCAGGGGTCCTGACCTTTACTCTGAGCCTCCCGCCCTGCCGTTGGGATAGACGTCACCCGCTTGTCAGTCCCCGAGACTTCAGATTGATTTCAGCTGTGGACTGCACTCCTCCCCTGCTTTGAGTCTGCTTGTCGTCCATGGAGTTTGTCACCGAGCCGCCGCTGGCAGCTCATGACTCTACAATAACCCCCCCCCACCCCCTCTTCCACCTCCCTTGGTAATGGGTACTGGGCTGAGGTTAGCAGTGTTTATGTCCTCAGGAATAGTACCATGTTGGGAGGGGGCACCTGCCTTTGGTTCTGACGAATCAGGGTGCACCAGTTGTACTAAACATACAGGTTAACAGGTTGATCATTTTTTAATAAATTTCCTCTAATATTTTTTCATGTGTGAAAATGTTCAAATTTCTCAAAGGTGCAATGGCAAACCACCTCTTAACATGTAGTTTATCATCTGAAATAACAGATTGGACAAATCAAACAAAAAGAATGTATTACAGTACCTGTTCTAAGGGGAAAATAGCCATTTAACAAGGAGAATAATTTGAAATGTGACAATAACTGTACTATTATCATCCTTGCATTTAGAAATGGAGATTTTTAAACATTGTTACTTTGATCTTATGAGAAATTAAGCCCTGATATTCATGCTTTTAAGACAGAATGCATTGCCGGCAGTTCCCTTATTATCAGCAAACTGACAACAAAGTGTATCTGCCAAACTTTTCTCCAAAACACCAATTTGTCTGTGACACCCAGGGGAAATTTTATATCATATGATCTTATCACACAGTTCTATGGAGCGTGGCTCCCCCACAGTCATTCAACACGCAGATCTGATTGGGAATCGTAAATGGCAGCAGTCTTTGCCAGCCCCAAAATTTCTTTTGGGAGACTCACAAAGACAGATATGCCTATGACTTTAATAATCTGCTTTCCTTTGGTGAATTGTCAGCCACATGTTAGCACACAGAAATTCCTTTTCTGCCAGGTGTCTCCGGGCCTTTAATCACGCGTCACAGCTCGGAGGCTGCCGTGAGTGACTATGACAGTGTGGTGTGCTGCACAATCACCTCAGCCGTGAATGAATGTGTAGGACGCCAGCTGCAGATAAGAGGACAGGAAGTAAAGCCACACTGCCACTTCGAGGTGCTTTATGGAAGCCAGATCCTGGCTGGAGATGTAACTCATGTGCTGCAAGGCTGCATCTGTGCTCTCAGTTATTGGATGTTGTTTTGGAACAAGGCTGTGGTGCCCTTTAGCGTGTTGCTTTTGACTGGAAAGCTGGAGAAATGCAGGAATGACATACTGTACTAACTCCAAACGCACAGACAGGAGTGGGATTAACCAATGACCAGACGTGGGGACTCAAGTTATTAACTTAACTCGGACTCAAGTCACAAATTTGATGACTTGGACTCGACTTGGACTTGAGGGCACATGACTTGAGACTTGACTAACACTTGGAATGTTTTGATTAGAGACTTGACTTGGACTCGCCAAGGAGTGAGTTTTTTTCCCATCCCTGCCAATAATTGTCCAGTCAGATTTTTAAAAATGGATTTATCCAATATTCTGTGATTTTGACAAATGTCTTTGGATTACTTCTCCATTCTCAGTCTTTGCTGAAGGTCTGACCATCCCTACAGAAGGTGATGTGTACTTATTTACTGGGATTTACACATCACAAATCCACAGATGAGCAGCACTGGCAGGATCTCACTGCATTACTCATCTACCACCACAATTCCTTGCCCTTCATGCTGAGCAGAAACCAAGCTGGAGCTGTACTCAGGTCCACAAAGTTCGGACCTCAGACAGGAGTGTGTGAACAAATGCATGCCTTTGTTTAAAATACAATAGTTATCAACAGTCACACAATAAGTGAATATATTCCTCCCCACTCTGTTGCTGTGTTTAATCTATGATCAAAATTGCATCCAGTTCATGTTTTTTTTTAATCATGTAATAAAATAAATCTTCCATGGTTTAACTGTACATGTTGATGTGTCAATTAACGTAACATTAAGTAATTTGGTATCCGGGGACTAGCAGCATTTTATTTTGGCCTAAAATAAACATAATAAAGCCTTTAGACATACATATGCTACTGGCTCTGTTGTAATGGCGGTATTAGACTCATTTTGCAAATTTAAGTCCTTAATGCTTTATCTAAGACAAATTGGGGGCATCAAGAAAACGCAATCTTCTTCTCTGCCTATCTGCCAAATTATTCTAAACCTTATAGACTAAGGACTGAAATTTTTGTATATGCATTTATTATTACAATAACTAGATATTTGCATTTTTAGCTGAGTACTGTACGATGTGTTGACAGAGATGTTTAGTAAACCAGTATTTTTTAAACCCATTAACTTGCTGAAAATGTGTTACCCCTAATTCTCTGGAAGTAAATTGCCTAACTGACTTAATTCCAGTTACACAATATTAATATGTTCCCTTTTATTAAACTCTTACACATACTTATACATACTTTTCCATCTTTTTGTAGCATTGTATAGAAGTGGAGCATTTCAAAGGTGTTCCCTGCCTTGTTCTCTATACTTTCAGGAACGGTTTTAGTGGATGGGTAGATGAATGGATAGAGGAGAATAGTAGTAAATTTATATGTAAAGCTACCCTTTAAAAAAAATAAAACTTCTAAAAATGTTGTAAAAAGCCTTCATAGGAGTTCATATCAGCCTTCATATCAACTGCTGCATAGAGATTTATTTGTTAGCAGATGGCAACAACATACATATTTATTCACATACTGTGACCGGTGAAGAAGCAGAGGAAAGGCAGCTGAAGGCCACTTTATTGGGAGGTGGTACTTTTTTGAGTTTTTTTTTTTTGGGGGGGGGGGGGGCTAAGTGCCTCACTTTGATGTTTTTCATACAGTCCAGCTGGCTTTACATCTGACACCGTCCCTCCTTTTTAGGCAGGACTGAAGTCAGAAAACATTTCTTATTAGTCACCAGCAGTGTAACAGGCACCTTCCTGCCGGGACGCCACAGGCCTTCATTTTTGTTTTGTGTTGCGATGAAGAAACGCTGTCCAGTCTCGGGGTGCTGGAGTAGGAGGATCCCTGCGGGGGCCGGCATCGTGCTCTGCTGTTCCTATCTCCACACCCCCCCCAAAAGAAAAAAAAAACGTGTAGCTACCTGCATTACTAGGTGCCATGTCAGCATGATGCTGGACCATGACATGGAAATCTTGGAACCACTTTGTGACCCAGGCATTGGTCAGACTTGGCCTGAGTCATTGGCTGGAGGGCGACACATTCAGGGTCACTCGTCCAAAAGCACACACTCAATGGCCAGAGCTTCCCGTTTCAGGGCTGGTTCTGAGCAGTAGACTGCCTGAGGGACAGGTCCATTATGGCGTGCTCTTCCTCCTTGAAGTCTCCAGATAGGACCAGGGCTGGCTCAACATTACTGGGAAGCAGTACACAGGACAAAACAGTAACAAAAGGGAGCCATTTGAAGAGCAAAAATTTGGACTGACACTGATTTCTTTCTACTTAGGGTAGAAGATCAAAACACCATATATATATATTTAAATATATTTAAATTACACAAGAATTATGGCTCTAATATTTTGTTGTTCATGTATTTATCCACGATAGTTTTACAAAAATATATTCCACAACTTTCTTCTAATCTTTGACTAAAACCAAATCAGACTATTATGACCTCTTCATGTTTTGTTTTTCCAATACATTCTGCATTCTTTCATAACTGGCGTATGGAACAACGGTCAGTACTTCAAAACGAGGCTTGAAATCAACTGTATTCTGCCAGTTTTATGTTGGCTACTGAACAGCCAAATGAACCCCTCCATATCTAAGACATTCTCTGTCTTTTTTTCCACAGAAGTGACAAGACTGATCATTGCTCTGTAATGTTTACTTCATATTTAGTTTTAGTTCAAAGGGATTAATACCAGGACAATGAACATTTTATTGTGACATAACTACCAATGGAATATCACAGCCATGATGAAAAGCAAGCAATTATTTATAACAGTGCCATTAGTTTAGATCGCAAGACTATCTTTAGGTGCATTGTTATCTTTAGGTGTATTGTTATTCTTTTAAAAGACTAAATCAATATAGACAATAATACGGAGAAAAAAAACTTAGAAACAAAAAAAAATTGTACACTAAATAAATGAGCAATTCATATCTATGGAGCCACCAAGTCCACACAGCCGATGATGGTTGGGGGCTCTGTAATATAGTCTCTGATGACTTTGGCATAAGGCTAGTCTGGGGAAAATGGTAGGAAGGTATCTGTGTGGAGACAGAATGGCCTGTGAAAATCCAGAGTGGGCCACTAGTGTATTTTGTACTTTGTCCTCCACAATAAGTTCTTGGGCCTCTGGAAATTTATAGGGCTCCTTTCGAACAAAAACATCAGGAAGGGTCTCAATGTGATTTGTTTTTTATTATGTTTGTTTGTACCAAATATTTTGCTACTGATGAACTTTCTCTTGTTATTGTTGTCTCTGTATTCTTCTACAGTGCATTTTCTGTGGTCTGAAGTCAATGAGGTTGATTGTCAAAGAGTAGTTTTAATGGGGTCAATCCTCTGGAGGTTTGTGGAATCTCTTGGACTCCTAAGACTAAATACAGTGGCCTCCAGTCCTATACTGAGACACTGCCTTTTTCAGTGCCTGCTTGAGTGGCTGATTGAGGTATTCAATAAGCCAATCTACAATGGGGTGGTAGACCAAGGTGCAGAGATGTTGTACTTACACGAGCCAAAAGATATTATTCATAATTTGCAAGATGAACGGTGTGCCCTAGTCAAACAGGATGTGTTTATTTGTTGTTTGTTATTTATGTTGCATGGCAACACAGATCTACACAGAATTAGAACAACTCTGCTGCCACATTCTTGGATATAGCGTTTGTAATGGAGTGGCTACTTGAAGGCCTAGTCCGCAAGGACTAAAATGTACTTGTGATGCTGGACTAAGCTTGGAAGAAGCCCCACTTGTTTCTTATCAACATGCTCCAATGGTTTCTCAAGGACGGGGCTGGGTGGACGGCCAGTAACACATTTCACACTGCTGTCGGAAGTTCTTGACTCGCCCCAGGGCCTTGTTCTGCCACTTGCTCAAAATTGACAAGATAGATTTCAATGTAATCA
The DNA here is from genome assembly GCA_026779605.1 of Mormyrus hasselquistii. Lineage (NCBI taxonomy): Eukaryota > Metazoa > Chordata > Actinopteri > Osteoglossiformes > Mormyridae > Mormyrus > Mormyrus hasselquistii. The sequence goes on from JAODKE010000125.1 coordinate 10,748,763, forward strand.
TGTTTAAACAGTTTGGTCATAAAATGGTGAATGGTCTGTTGTGGTTCCTGGTTTCCAGCACTGTTGGGAAATTCATCCTTTTTCAGCTGTTGTGGGGCAATTGCTGAGGGAAATGATATACATGGCAACTTTTTGAGCAAGCTGCTGACCAGTGATGCTCGGGCACTTTCACTTTTGTGATCATCCAGATGCAGATGAGTTGCCCTTTGACTCATCTGGGTGACTATTGCTCAGCAACATTACTCAAATAGTTCCCCTGTGTATCATCACTTTAGTGGCTATTGGAGCCGCTAGGCAACTGCCCTCTAGACTACCCACTGTCTTTTCATCACAGTGTATAAATTTCGGTAATGTTTCCATGTTCCTCCAGTAGAGAATCGGATTCCCCTTGAAATGGTACTGGGAAGTCTCCATTTCAGAATGCCCACATCCTCTCCCACGATGTCATCATGAATAGTGGTTCTGTAGTGGTCTTTGTAGCCATGATCAGACAGTTGCTGGTTTAAGCCCTGACCTCGGCAGAATGGTCACATGTCTGTAGACCCTTGAACAAGGCCTTTAGCCCCCAGCTCCAGGGGCAGCACATGATAGTTGACCCTATACTGTGACCCCCAAGCTAATCAGAGCAAGTCGAGGTAGGCAAAAAAACAGATTCCAATATACTTGTATTCATACTTGTGCAAATGCTCAATAAAGGATTTATCATTCCTCATAAAGAGATAGTGGTGGCTGAGGGCTCAAGTTCCTGAGAGGGCGACCTTCTTTGAATCTTTGTGGGGGTGCCATGTGTTGGAAAAAGTGCTCAAGGGTATTGGTCCTCTGTGGGGGCTGCAACACAATTTTCCTAGGGCAAAGGTGGTTAGTGCATCCTTTTCCAGTTCTGATTGGCATGGGTGGTGACAAAGTCACCAGAGGCAGCCATTTTCTACACAATCATTTTATTTAACAAACACGTTCCAAAGTGGTGTAGCATTGAGAGTTGAGTCAGGAACTCCCTGGGGCAGTTGGGGGTTAAAGGCCTTGTTCAATGGCCCAACAGTGAAATCACTGGAGCTGGTGACTTTCTAATCAGGCACAGCATCTTAACCCACTGAGTCACACACCACACCACTTTGGCAGTTAGTAGTCTTGGCAGACTCCCTTCTGACTGAGTTAGCGCTCTATCCAGCCCTCCGCTTAGACTGAGACTGAGGGCAGAAAACCAGCAGCAACTTGTTAGTTACCAACCATATATAAAGTGGCATTTCCTGGCCAGGACATCAAATGTATTTCTCTTTGTTTCAGATTGTATTGAAGAAGCGCATCCATCCACAGGGTGCTAAAGCAGCGGAATTCCCGTGGGAGCCAGCACTGCGCTGATATTCCCAAGGTGATGCCATTACAGTACTCAGACACACTTTTAAGTAACCACAGCACAGTGCGTACACTAGAACACTCAGGGAAAGCAAAACACAGATTAAGTTAACATACAAAATCAGTAAACGCTGACAATCAGTAAATGCTGGATGCGAACCTACAACTTGCATATTGTTTGGAAAAATACTACTGTATTAGAAATATGTTAGATAGGCAAACTTCGTGTTAGCTTTAGTCTTTTACTGCCCTCTCCTGGCAGGCTTCTGACAGGAACAAAAAATGTAAGATTCTTTATAATGTTGTCTTGATCAGAAAGCCCTTGAGATATCCTATATTAATTAATTTAAATTATAGTTTTTCATAATATTATAATTTTTATAATTATAATTTTTTATATCAATTGTTACAGTCCCTGTGATCCTGCATAAGATAAGCTGGTTATAGAAAAGGGATACAACACTCATCAAACACTAATTACAGTGAAGACATACAGTTCTGCTACATGTATTTGAAATATTTAAAGAAAAGACAAAAAGGAAAATACAGATTACATCCATCCATCTATTCATCCATCTTCTAACATTATTAACCTGGTTAGCGTTGAGAGGACAGTAAATATATTTTTATTACAAACAATAATGTAAAAGCTCCCAGAGTTGGAATATATTTGTGGATATATTTGAGCATTTCAATTTAAAGCATTTATATTTGAGTATGTTTCTGATTCCAAAGATGCACAGACAAAACAACTTCATGTGAGAAAAAAGGCATAGAGACAGATAACTAAAATAAACTCTGATAATATCTGCAACATTCAAATTTAAAAAATGTAATATATTACTACGCGATTGCATAGTAAATTGAAAAATTGTGAAAGCATTCGCTAGATGGCAGCCATCTTGATCAGCACCAGGTTCTTAAAGGCATATCTGGTTTCAGCTATTTTGCAAAAAGAGGTGGGATGGCAGTTCAGTGAGTAACTCTCTCATAACGGACCTTCAGTACTGAGCATTTCTGCATGTCTGTGTGTGTTTGTGTGTGTGTTTGCATGTTCTTCCTCCCATAGTCCAAAGACAGGGCCCAGCAGAGACTTTATATGAGGGACAGAGTAAAACTGGTCAAATGAGGGGGGGGGTTCTGCCCAGCAAACCAAAACAAAATTTGACCCAAATGCAGATGGGACCCAGCACCCCCCCCCCCCCCACCCCATAGTCTGTGTCCAAAGACATGGGTAGGTGAATTGACCATAGTGTGAAAATACCCTGTCCAATGCCCTCCCTTTACTCGTATCCTTTACCTGCCTAGAATATGTTCTACACTCTCCATGATCAATATCAGAATAAATGGTTTGAAGATGATGGATGGATGGATGGATGGATGGATGGATGGATGGATGGATGGATGGATGGATGGATGGATGGATGGAT
>JAODKE010000125.1:10761909-10782543 GCA_026779605.1 Mormyrus hasselquistii
TATACACACACATACAGGGAAATCAGTGATGCTAACAAAGGACGGAAAATGCTGGAGAAAATGGGCTGGAAGAAGGGTGAAGGGCTCGGGAAGGATGGAGCCGGGATGAAAGATCCGGTAATTATGAAGATGTTTATCTGACCTTTTATTTCGGATTCTTACCACTAAACATGATGTTTAGCTTTCTCTGATAGTTAACTGATTCAACAGCTTTCAGCTGATTCAGCAGCTGTTATGGTCAGTAGTGTAAGACAAATGCACCAAGTAGGCATTCATGCGTTTGTCTTCAGTAGTTCTCCTTAAATCCTTCCAGATTCAGCTTCAGATCAGGAAGTCGCAAGCAGGACTTGGGGTTAACGCCTCTGTATCAGTGGAGGACCTGACCTTGCCTCAGTCCAAGAGCAAGAAGAACTGGGAGAAAGCCCGGGAAAGGTTCGCTGACACATGCCGGGTGCCGAGCACCTCTGTTAAGAAAGACCAACACAAGCCGAAGTCGTGGGTCAAAAGTGAATCAAAAGAGCCATCAAAAAGTACCTGAGTTGTTGTTGTTTTTTATTGTATTTTTCATTTTTATCCGACTTTTGCTAAAGGTCCAGAATAAAACCCTTGGCATTTTCTCAGATATAATTGTGATTGTGCTGCTAACGAAAGACGAGACCTTTTTATTTTCATCTGTTAATCCATTTATTTGTGTCATCCATGTGATCCTGCAACGTAGCAATGTGAAATTATGAAATAAATTCATTTTTTCCTAAAGGTCCTGCTTTTTGGAGGTTATGCATGCTTGTTGTGACTGGACGTGGGAGGGGTATTTGTTCACTTGTGTTCTAATTCAGTGGGGCCAGTTTTTACCTGTTGTTTTTTTGCTGTAATGGTGATATGAGTGTGTGCGATGTAAGTGCTCATTATTCTCTTAAGGGCCATAGGCTTAAGTACAATAAGAAGTCAATTGATAAATTCTTACACTACCAAGCTGGTAGACACATCTGCTAGTGGCAAATAAAAATGTGTCATAAACCTTTGAGTTGATTGTAGTAGTGAGTATTGCAATATGGACATATTATTTGGCTGGACTTGTTTTAAATATTCTGAATTGGCACTACCTGCATTTTTTCAGGTACGATACTGAATGTTTGTTTTTATTCATTTTTAGGAGAATTTTATTCAGCTGATTTGATGAATGGTTAAGAAATTCAATATGTTTCTTTCCTAACAGGTGGTTTATCCTTCTGGTTGCAAACAATTGCCCCTAGTGTATCATGGCCAGTTTTGTACTGCAAATCTAAATATTTAATTTCTGCTGTGATTTTCCAGGTGGTATAGTGAACAAAGGAACTGTAAAAATTGCACTACGTATGAAACTTTCACACAGCATGCCTCTTGTATTACTGGAAATGGGAGTCAAGTATCGGACTCTTGGTCGGCTGGAAGTTTGCAAGTATTCAATGAGCTTATATCCAATGTGATTACAAGCATCTGTTCTGACCAAACACCGACGTTTTGTATGCTGCAGTGAAAATGAGAGGGCACTAGGACCGCACCAGCGCTTCTGCTGTACATCTGATGTTGGAAAGTTGTGAGGTTTGCGTACAGGTGGTGGCTCGCGCGGCTGAGAACGCGAGCGGAGTCTCGCGCGGTGCAGTATCGTCATTTTATCGCCACGAATTAATCACTATAATTATATAGAGATGAGCCAGAGCAGGGAAGAGGAGACCGAAATCAGCAACAGGCGCTGGAGAGAGGTAAGGGGGAGCGTTAGTAGTGGGTCAGTGTTGTGGCAACTTCTCACGAAGACCTCCCCCCCCCCCTTTTTATATAATTTAGTTCACGCTGTATTTCCCAAATGTAAACTGTCAAGCAGGTAAGCTGTTAACCACTTTGAATGAAGGAATGTGTCTAAAAATACCAGGATGTGCGCAGTTAATGTTATAGAGCCCTATATGAGAATTAGAGATATGAAACATATTTCAGGTGTGCGTCTTTTGATTTTAATTACTTTGCAGTGCCGTTTATTTTTAATTGTATTTCAAGAGTGATTTCCTTTAACAAGTTAGAACTTCACTGCGTAGACGATATAATTTAAAGACCACCTACCTACTAAAGATTAATCTACCGAAAAATGTTGCTAACTCAATGCCAAAAATTGTGTGGGGAAATAAAGACACAAATGCTCTAATGATTGGATACATACTTGCAATTGGATATAACTAATGTTTTTTAATTGGTAAAGATATTAATTAGTTCCAAGCCGTCTAGAGTTTAGCAAAAAAAAATAATAAAAATGGTTTCTTTTTTTTCGAACGATCCAAAGATGGGTACGTGCCTCAATTTTGAAACGAACTCAACTGAAACGGAGCAGAATTTCGCTTCGTACAGATACATACATATCACTGCCACGAGAGGGCATCAAATAATTTAAAGTTTAACAAAAGTTTTCCACAACTCGTTTCAGTACGATACGAATTATTTGTCTATTTTAAATTAGCATGAAATTATTGTTACAAATAATACGGTTTTGTAGTCTATCTAGCAATGTCAGTTCTATTATAGAAAATCCTTCGATGATATTGTATTAACATTTGATTAAGTACTGATAAAGGCTATCAATCCAAATGCATTTTACTGTTTGATTTTTATATATCAAATCATAAAAATATAATAACCCAGCATAAGTGACTTTAAAATGTATGATTCAACAGTCTCCCATAACTAAAATAATATATTTCAACAACTGAAGTAAAATCTCATGCAAGTTGATATGTAGGTAGAGTAGTTATACGAGGTTTTGTTTGCTTTTATAATGCGTTGTTCGTATGAGGTTAGCGCAGCACATATATGTTATGGGTTAGACTGCAGTCTTTAGCTCAGTCCCAGTGCAGTCGCAGTTTCATTCTCCTTTCTGTAGGCACGATGTTGGCAGCACAGCTATAGAGGAAGTGGAAATGGGCACCTTAGCCCATTATTTCAGTTGAAGATGTTATAGACAAGCAGGGTCAAATTGTGTGCTGGGGCGACTTACTGTGCACTTACTGGCCATTATATTAGATACACCCTGCTAGTCCCCTGTTGGACCCCCTGTTGCCTTCTGAACTACTTTAATTATTCACGGCACAGATTCAAGAAGCTGCTTGAAACGTTTCTCTAAGACTTTGGTCCATGTTGACATGATAGCACCATGCAGTTGTGTCAGATTTTTTGGCAGCACCTTCTTAATGCAAATCTTCTGTTCCATAATGGAAATCTTCCATTCCACCACATGCCATAGGTGCACTATTGGATTGAGATGTAGTAATTGTGGAGGTCATTTGAGTACAGAAACTCATTGTTAGAGGCGGACATTTCAGGTCCAGAAAGTAAAAATCCAAATCACGTTTTTATTGCAATCAACCAGTTGAGTACTATATGACTGTTACTCTTTATGCTCAACTGGTTGGTTGAAATAAAATCGTGGTTTGGATTTTTACTTTCTGGACCTGAAATGTCCGCCTCTGCTCATTGTCATGTTCAGGAAAACAGTCAGATATGAGCTGCCAGAAGCAGCCATTAGAAGCTGGATACACTGTGGTCATACAGGGATGGACATGATCAGCGACGATGCAGAATTTAAACAATCCTCAACTGGTACTATGGGGCCCAAAGTGAAGTATCTCCATTAGAAAATATCCCCACAATTGTTGCAGGATAGATCTATGCTTTCATATAATTTATGCCAGGTTCTGATCCTACCATCTGAATCAGCAGAAACATCTAACTAGGCAACATTTTTCCAGTCTTCATTTGTCCAGTTTTGTTGAGCCTGTGCCCTCTGTAGCCTCAGGTTCCTCCTGACAGGAGTGGTACCCAGTGTGGTCTTCTGCTGCTGTAGTCCATCTGCTTCAAGGTTCAGCATGTTGTGCATTTGGAGATGCTCATCTGCTTACCTTGGTTGTAACGAGTGGTTATTGAGTTGCCTGTCTGTTGCCTTTCTATCAGCTTGATCCAGTCTGGCCATTCTTCTCTCTCCTCTGCCATCAACAAGGCATTTTCTCCCAGAGAACCGCCGTTCACTGGATGTCTTTTCTCTTCGGCTCATTCTCGTTACACCCTGGCTGTGCGTGAAAATCCCAGTAGATCAGCAGATTCTGTAATATTCATACCATCCTGTCTGACACCAACAATCACATCATATTCCAGGTCACCGAAGTCACCTTTCTTCCCCATTCTGGTGTATGATGTGAACATTAACTGGAACTCTTGACATATGATTGGCTGATTAGATATTTGGTTTAAGGAGCAGTTGGACAGGTGTACCTAATAAAGTGCTCAGGGAGTGTATATTTGTTTTCATAATACAAGCTTAGGGGCCAGTTTTTCAATTTGCGTGTGAGGTACCTACTGGAAACTGATGTACAGAGACTGTAGGTTTGGACGATTCCAAGGGCCCCTGAGTGACAGGGGCCCATGAAAGCAACTGATATTGGGCTCCCCAGTCCAGATCAATCCAGTTGTTTTCTAATTTTGCCCTTGGAATCATCCTAAAATCCCAACCATTATGGCGCCTCTGGGTTATATAGTTTTGCAGTCCCTCGATACAATATAAGTAGGCTACAATTTTCTTGTCGAACAATTAGTGTAGCATTACGAAAACCTAGTTGAAACCCATTAGCTAAATGATGTAGAGTTGTTTTTGACGTTCAATGGATTTCGAAAAGAGTCATAAAAAAAGGAAAGGAATACACACACAGGAATAATGTAAATGGTTATGTAAACATAAACAGTGCTGTACAGTTCATGAGACCTGTTAATGCCCTGGGAATCCCCAATGCACACAAACCGCGTTTGTACGGGAAATATGATCCATGACAACTATGGCGATAAAAGTAATATTTAAAAGCTAAAACCACATGGGTCGAATACAACACAGTAATGCAAATTAGGTGGAGAGAGCCACACATCTCCGCCAATTTACTTCAATGGCTAATAGATGTGAGTGTCTTTTAATTGACCAATTCAGTTTGGTGGCGTGAATGGGCGTGTTAGATAGTTCTTCTCGGAAGCGAACGTGACAGGCAGAGGGCATTATTTGTGTGGAGATGAAAGGGATCAGCTGAACCCGACGTAACACTTTCATATTTTTGTGATCCGTGTGTGCGTTACACAATGAAATGATTCACTCGCGACACACGGCAATGGTCGCATTGCACAGTAGCATCAATGATATTATTCAGTTGATAGCATATGATATTAAAACAACAGCAGTCGCGAAAGCAGAGCTTGGAGGACACACACCTCGGCATCGCGGAGTGCAGGAATTAGCGGCACAGTTTGAAGGTGTAAGAGAGGAAACAACCTAATATTTCTTCCTTGATGTATTCAAATAGACGGAAGGGACTAGGTGGGGGAGTTGCAATAGAGAAAAGGCGCCGATGTACTGAAAGAATAGCAAGGGGAGTTAAAGCGCCGGGGGTGTAGAAAAAGACATCCGACACTCAGAAGTAACAGGAATTATTAAATAACTGGGTTTGCGCAGGATCGTTGGTGTGCGGTATGGGCTGCGCTCCCAGTATTCACGTCTCTCAGAGCGGGGTAATCTATTGCAGGGACTCGGACGAGTCCAACTCCCCTCACCAGACAACGACTATCTCCCAGGGTACCGCGGCCACCCTCCACGGCCTGTTCATCAAGACCGACGCGGCAGACTCCATCCCTTCTGTCATCGCCTACCAAAGCAGACACGTACGGACAAATTCGCATCGGGAGCGCCGGGAAAACAGCGGGGGACACATTTGCATCGAGGCCGAGACGCAGACGAGCCACACCAGCGTCAAGGTATGGCTCAGATACAATACATAGTCACAGAACATCTTAAAAATCCAGCTGCCGTTTATTTATGGAAGAGAATAGGCCACTGAAATTGCTCTCTAAATCTTTACTCATGCAACTACTCGCATTGTCTTTTACCTAAGGATTATCATAAGTGCCATGCCTGGTATAAATATTGAATTTATACGTGTAGTTATTATAGACACTTTAAATGCGTTATTTATCAATATTTTAATGAATGAATAGGAAACAAACCACTTGGAATTCATTACAGTGATTAAGATAATGCTGAATGATCGAATAATCAGTTATATTTTGTACATTGTTGCATATCATTTGAAAGCAACATGACTTTAAACCCCTTCTCTGGCTTTATAATGAAGGGCGTTGAATTGCAGTGGTGTGTCCAGTATGTCAGTTTCATGTAGTTTAACATAAACTTTAGTATGTGCCCTACAGCTGCACAAACCCTTAAAGCAGCCCGTGAGCCTTCAGGCTTCCATATTCGCGTTCTTCAGCTTTCCAGGAAGCTGCTTTATGTTATTTTCATGCCACATCCTGAGTGTGAATTTGAGAACATGGTACTTCATTTCTAGAAAAGCAGAGAAAAATTGCAACAAATATATGCCTGAAATGTCTGATAAATGTCATATATAGAGATAATTGTTGAGTGAGATTGCTTTTGGCTCTTTGTTGAATTACACTATTCCTGCGACACTGTGAAACATTTCTATGCTAAACATTTAAAATTGATGTACTATTGTCTTTTTGGCTGATCTGCTTATTGTCTTGCATTTATTGTTCTGCATCTATTTTAACTTGGAATTATCGGTCTTTAGAAAGCAGAGTCAAAATGTATTGTACATTGAATTAATACAATGGTATGTATGGAAGTAGTTGTAATAATGCAACTTTTTCTTTTGGATAATCATCTAGGAAGCTCCTTCAGTGCCAACTTGTTATTTTTAATATCCTAAGGGCTCCACAGCTTAAAGGGCTCCTAGATTGTGTTGTGAAGATAGAAGCTTCTGACAGCATTCAGAGTCAGCTGATCTCTTGTTGAGCCATTAATCAAAACATATCAGTGATCTTATTGACTGGTGCAATGCTGTGATGTTTCTATAACTGTGATTGTGCTGATAGCTTCAGTTGGCTGCTCTGGGGCAATGTTTACCCCTCGAGTCCATTAGTCTGGATTATGAAGAATCACATGTGTGCGGGTGATAAGCCACACAAAAGGTGTCTGTGGACAGAGTTATGGTTTTTCAGATGACAGCATGCTGTAGTTTGTGTGCGATGGACTTTTTTTGGTGAGGGGGCAGGGCAGGGTTCTGTGACATACAGTAACATGAAAATGTGCTGTAAATGTTTTGTTTCCCGTTTTGTTTACTAGGCTGGTGCTACAGATTATAATTTTGTAATTTTTAGTTTGTCACACACCAAAGAGCGTGCTGAAAATGTTGCTGGATCCTGAGGGGAATGGCTAGATCATGCCGATTTTTGGATCTGTTGCACCAACCTCATGGTATTGCTCAGTATTTTCTGTAACCGCTGCTGAGTGAGTCATCGCTAAATTGCTGTCCAGTTTGTGCATTCGGAATATCTTTGCAAAATATTTCTGCCAGTTTCTAGTGTTTGTTTCTGCATACATTTCTATAGGCCTGTTGCTTACAACGTCAATATAATCTGATTGTTATGATTTTACAGATATATTTAAGGAAATAAGCAGTACAGTGGACCACATCATGTATTTTTTTTCCCAGACTTTACTTCTTCTTGCTGTTCAGCCCCCATCGATTGCTGCCCTCGTTGGGGTATTGAATGCTGTGAATCATTTGACCGCAGCAGAGGTCTCTGTGTATATTTTAAATAGCCTTGTATGAGTAGCTGTTTCCCCATGTGCTAAGCTGGTAGTGCTGAATACACAGTCACACACGCACATGTCGGGTAAACATATCTTTATTGGGACCACTCATTCATTTCTATGGGAAAAATGCTAACGCTAACTATGATAACCTTAACCCCTACCCAGCCCTAACCATAACCATAAGTAACCAAGCAAAATTCAAGAGTTTTTGCATTTTTAGATAATTCATTGCAGCCACAGATTTTTATTAAATTGAAAAAGAAAAAAAAAATGGATATTCATCATGTTGTCGAGCATAAGGTAAGGAATACCCGCTCGCACACACAGACACACACACACGATATATATATGTGTGTATATACATGTATACATATTAGGGATATGAACAATTAAGATATGATTACATGATTAAAAAAAAAAAAGATATGATTACACAACTGTGTTTGTCTGTGTGTGTGTGTGTGTGTGTGTGTGTGTGTGTGCGCGTGTGTGTATTAGGGTATGATATGAATGATATATCAAGTTATCTTCATAAACAGTTTATATAACAAAATATGATATTTTGAGTCACAGAAAGGTTGGTTAAGTTTGTGGCGCATGCTATATACTACTGTTTTGGTAATGTAACGAAGGGGAGTGAGATACTCCCTGAGAGGAAACTTCAAGTGTCAGCAATGAACGCAGCAGCTCAGCAGTCACAGTATCTTTTTAAAAAGGCGACATTGTGGATGAACAGGTAAAGACATTGGTGGTATGGTCTGACGTCCAACAGACTGGTGCTGTGTACTGTAAAGAGAGGTGCTGAAAGCATACCGTACTGGGCCCCCACCCAGACCAGCTTTTAGGCCCCCCCGTCACTCTGGGTCCTTGGAATAATCCTGACTGCCGGAAACCTGCGCCAACAAAAACGTGAACCTATCTCAGCACCCTGAATGCACTGCCATCAAGCAGAGCATACGGAACGCAAACTCTTAATGTCACAGACCGACACTGACACTAGCAGGCAGAATGTCTACTTTCACTCTGAAGAAATTCAGGACCCCATCATCATCCAACATACAGGACAAGTTGTGTCCCAAATTGGTTCAATACAGGACGCAGCATCTTATTTTTCAAATTGTACCATCCAATAAAATATGGGGCGGTGGCAATGTGTACCAGCACCGTCAGAGCCGATCCCTGGGAGGAGCAGCAAGGCAGTCAGAGAAAAACCCTGCAATAAACCATATTGACAGCATTTTCTCGTGTTAGACCCTACGACAAAAAAATGTGTATTTTGTACAATTACTTCAAAGTTTCAGTTTGCAGCCCATGCATCTTTTTCATGTTCTGAATGTTCCTGCAAATCGTAAGGAAATTTTAAGCAAAAATGCAGCCAAGAAAAGAAACAAGTATTGGAGTTATACCCTTAAAATTATTCATATCAACTGATTTTATGTTCATATTGCAATTAAAATATTTTGCCACATCGCCCAGCCCTGAAATCTGTATATATTTACATTTATTTATTTAGGAGCAGCTTTTATCGAAATAGTGAAATCATTCAATTCCCCGGCAGGGAGCCACACACCACCCTGAATATCACCTGTATACTTGTCCTTTTTTCTATTTTCTAATAAATGTATAGTAAATGATAAGATATGCAGAAACATTATAAATGGTAGTTGTGATATTTTTAAAGGTTGCCTTTTGATTCTTGTTATAGTCTCTCTCCCAGCAGTCTGTTGCTAATTATCTCTTCCTACCTACGTAGTACAATGGCTCATTCGATTGAATAAATTGTTTGTGTAATTCAGGTGTGGTTTAGCTACCTGGAGTACCTCTGCTTTCATGTTCTTCTCTCGCGCATTTTTAGCCAGAGGACAAAAGACATACTTGTAGCATCTGTTTATCAGCAATACAAAATAAAGAAATTAAGGATGTTGTTTACAGGTATATTTATGTTGCATGTCATGCTAATTCACCACCCACCAGTCAAACCCATAAGTCTTCAACGATCATTAAAATTCTCTAATGCCACCAACAGCACAGATAACCAGCATCCATGGATAAAAACAGGGTGAAGTATATAAATGGATTGGTGAAGAGGCACTTTCCATACCTGACATGTTTGTATTTTGCCTGCACTGCTCTGCTCTCGAAAGACACATGCTTATACATGTACTCACACACATGCATGTCTGCATGCATATTAACATTTGCATATATTGGAGACTAATTGCTGGAGTTGAGAGTGAAATGATGTCTCATTCTTACACAGTGTAACCCTACCTTGCGAAGAAGAACAATATCTAAATATGATGCAGAAATGCTGATTTCACTGGGCCCGAGCTCATTTAAGATGGACTGAGGCAAAATGGAAAACTGTCCTGCAGTCTGACAAATCAAGTTCTCAAATTCTTTTTGTAAATCATGGATGCCACGTCCACCAGGTTGAAGAGGAGAGGGACCATCCATCCTATCAGTGGACAGTTTAAAATTCAGCATCCGTAATTCCGTAATGGTGTGGGGGTTCATTAGAGCCCATGGCTTGGGTAGCTTGCACATCTGAGAAAGCACCATTAATGCTGAATGATATATACAGGTTTTGGAGCAACATGCTACCATCTAGACAATGTCTTTTTCAGAGAAGGCCCTGTATATTCCAGCAAGACAATGTCAAACTGCATTCTGCATGTATTACAACGGCATGGCTTCATAGTGGAGGAGCCCAGGTGTAGGACTGTCCTGCCAGTAGTCCCGACCTGTCACTCACTGAAAGTGTTTCGCACATCATGAAATGAAGGATACAACAAAGGAGAACCTGAAATGTCCTATCTCAACAAGAATGTAGCGTCATTTCACTTGCAAAACTCCAGCAGCTGGTCTTCTCAGTTCCCAGAAGTTTGCAGAGTGTTAAAAGAAGAGGTGAACATGCCCTTGTCCCAACTTTATTGAAATGTGTTGCTGGCATGTAATTGAAATGAAGCATGTATTTGTCGTAAAAAGATTTCTCAGTTTCAACATCTCATATGTTGTCTTTTCTACTTTCGGTTAAATATGGGTTTATATAATTTATAAATCATTGGATCCTGCTTTTATTTGCATTTTACACAGCATCCTAACTTTTTTGGGAATAGGTATACACCTAGAGTCTTCTACACCTGTTTTTATATACAAGGCATCCCATCCAGGACATTCCCCAGCCTTCTGTCCTTATGTCCTTATCTGCACCCAATCCCCACCCCCCACCAAAAAAAGTGTGCTAGATGAGTATTTGGATGATGGATGGATAACAAAAATAGACAGTACTAAATCTGTGTTTGTGTTTAAAAAAATGCAGAGAACAAACATTATTTTGAGTTTGATGGTTTAAAAAAGCTGTTATGTAACCACAACTGTCACATGGTGCCATAGTCCTGGTATTATTGAATTATGGTCCTCAACACCATGGAGACCTTTTCATTGTTTGGTTATAGTGGAAGGTTGGTGAATTGAATCTGTTTAAAATACTGCGGACCAGCTTAAAGTATTACATTATTTACCTCAAAATATATTTTTCAGTCTCACAAATGATTGCAAAATTGCATAAACTTATTTTGTTCCGTGTGTCCTGGCCTTTATTAATAGCTGACTTCACAGGGGAAATATCACACTGTGTTTGTCGTTGGTCTTTTATTGCAAGGGCAGTAATCCTGATTTAATACATGTAGACTTTATGAGGTCAGGCTGTGAGCGGTCTTTGCCACCTGTCGTTCTCATTCTTAATTATTTAGTCTTTTTTCAAGTGGAGAAAGGAATTAAATTGCCTAAAAAATTGAAATGAAAGGTTGAGAAGCAACAAAGGAATGGTATTTCACTGTCGACTATGCAGTTGATGTTGGTGCGTATTTTTTATGTGTTTTTTTGCAGTTGTACAGTTGTGCACCTTGATATGCTGTACAACGTCCCCTGACAGTTTTCTGAAGACATAAGCAAGGGGACAGCACTACAGACATCTCTTAAACCACCCCTAATGAAGTGGTCATGACCTGATCATTTTTGCCATCCTATGCAGAACTGAGGCTTCTCAAAATTGTCATTGGGAGAATTTTTCTTTGCTCATATTGTGACCTTCATATTCAGTTTTTGTTTAACAAAATATGAATAAAACAGCCCACCAGGATCTGGCAATCAATGCAGTTGTCTTGAGTAATATGCGTGTGCAGTTTAGGATTAATTAAATTGCAGGACAGTCGAAGGATATGGACCATAGTGGGAAAGTCAGGCAGACATTATGGAGAAACTAATTAAAGGAGTTTATGTTTATAAAACATCCCATGAATCCCATGAGTTTTTTGAGATTTATTACAATAATGTAAATCACTGACTCTCCCGACCGGCATGCCAAAAAAATGCCTCATAGGCTTCACACATCGTAGCAGATGATGTCAGAGAGTACTGTTTGGCTCTTGTCCTGATAAATTGGCCACATACATAGCAAAATGTGTGTGGAGAATGTTTGCATCTTCTTGATGCCATCTCTAATAAATTCTTGAATATTCTTGTAAGTTCTGGAAAGTTGTCTACCAGCTACTCAGCACTGTACGGAGCCCCAAAAGGGACATGGGCAAATGGAAAGAAAACCTTTGAAACTTTCTTGTGCAAAATTGGCCACTGCTTTTGCCTGAGCTCTGCATGAGCTCTCTGAGTCAGTCAATAAATCATGCTCTTCTTTGCTGCTGAACGCATAGACATTGTGGTGCGTTTTGTGAGAAATTGAACAAAAGAGTGAGAATGAGATAAGCAAGCAAGAACTCATCACCAAAACACATTAGCCTTCCACTGAATGGAACTATTTTGAATTCCATAGAAACTATATTGGACAAAAACAAATGATTTGTCGGCATGACTTGTATTGGCTTAACTCATGACAACACAAGCAACTTATTTGGCAGATTCTTTTGGCAGACAATAAACTATAGTCCATACTTATATTTTGAGTGAATTGTCAACTCATTTTACACTTTATAAATATTGCAATATTTACTAGAAAAATCCCATTATATTTGATTTTTTTTTCTAATATCATGCAGCCCTAGACTTCAGAGAAAAGCAGATTCTTGGTGAAATCAAACACAAAGCACAAATGACCGCACTAAAATTGTCTTACTTTGGATGTTATGAAAAGACCCCGGCACATTGGACAAGACTATGATACTTGGAAAAATTAAAGGGTTAACCTGAAAGATGAGAGCAGGTACAGGGCATTCTGTAGGAATATTGTCTAATATGATCAACACCAGTCAACGTCAACCTGATGGCAGCTACTCATAATAAGTTACTGTAAAAGTGAAGCTCATTATTTTGCATGTACTGGCTGAAAGTGAGTACATTATGTTAACATTGATCAATTAGTCAGTCAGATTCCTCTTTTCTTCCCTTGGAATGGTTCGCCAGTACATCTCTGTGAACTTGGATATTCAGCACAGTGCAGCATGAAATGTGAATATCTTACATTGGCAATTCTTAGATCTTTGTTGGGTCTGATCACTTCCAGCCCATTTTTTACTATGAAGAGAATGGCAGTCATGGTAGCATTTGACTGACGTTCAGGTGTCCAATTCTTCCCTGCGTCATTGAACAAGCAAACGGCTTCTGCTAACATGACACAGGGTGTGTAGAATGCTAAATGAATAATTAAGATCATTCAATGAAAATGTAGAAAATCAAATTAGCGACGTTGCCCTTAGATGTATGAGGTGCAATGGAAAAAGCAAACGATAGATCTATGGCACCTCCGGTGGTTGCCAGGTAACTTTTTGTAAAGAAGGTCGTAATGCTCAGAAATGGAGGGTCTTTCAATGCTGTCCCTGGTTCACCCTGCCTACTGTCTCAGTAAGGCAAGATGAACATGCTTTTGGGGGGGGGGGGGTGTCCCCTTCCCATTGCCACGTGCCACCCGAGTAAGTCTGTCAACAGATCTTGTGTAAAAATTATAATTATTCTTTTTGCCGTGTAATGAACATCTTGTCACACCAAAGGATTACTGTTGTGCTTTGTGTCCTGTCAACAGTAGAGGAGCTGTAAAATGATAAGATGATTAAAATAGTAATTCATCGCTATATTTATTAAGCAGGTATAAAAGCATGCAATGCTGACTTGTTAGATGGGTAAGTATGAGCTCTGTGTTCCTATTGGTCGACGCCACTTGTCTGCCGCTCCTTGCCTGTGGTCGTCTGATGCTCGTGTTTTGAGCACAAGCCAGCTGCACTGCTGTTATGTAACGCTGGTCTCTGTCTAATAGCTGCGAGACCATGATGTCAGGTGGCTGGCAAACTGCAACAGATGTTTGTTTGCCACGCTTTTCTAGTAAGACAGAAACACATTAAAATCAGCAATGGCACAGTTCACGTACATCATGGCTGCGCTAACAACTCTCTACTACATCCCTCCCATTCAGCATCTTAAATATTTTTTGATGCACAAAATGGATTAATGTACTTTTGTTGTTTATGTTCCTATACAGAACTTGGGTTCGGTTCCTGTCCAGTTTGTGTATGTATTTTCATGTATGTAGTTTGTGTGATTCATATGTGCTTGTTTGGGTCTCCTTTAGGTATGTTGGTTGTCTGCAAATTTGTGTAGTTTAAGTGAATAGAGTATGTGTGAGTACAGTATGTGAGTATGTGACCTGTGATGGACTGGTCTTTCTTACAGGGTGAGCCCTACCTCATTCCCTTTGCCTCCTGGGATGGTCTTCAGGCTGGCCACAAACCTGCATTGGATAAGTTGTTATTGTAAATGGGTGAAGGGATGGAAAATATATAGTGCTTCATTGCACAGTATATGCTTTTAATTTCATTTTGTATCTGCAAGGTCATAAGAGGACTGTATTCTTTAGTGCAAAGTACCACTCTAGAGTGTGTTACTAGGGCTTTGCAGGTTATTTTACAGAAATATGAAAAGGTGCTTGAAAATGGATAAGCTGGTGGTCTTACAACAAACAATAGCCATGCTGGGATGGTATATTGTGATTGTATTCTGTGAATGAGTGAATGGTGACCATTTCTTTATCACTTAAAGTCCAATATTTAAAAAATAATTATGAACCATTGTTCTTCTCTGTTTTTTACTTTTTTATCCCCAGTTAGATGTTTAAGCAGAGCACTTGGAAGTTAACCTGGGGTTTCTGTTTTTTACCACATATTGTGATGTACCACCAACCTGTGTTTGATAAGTGGTCATGGAAGATGTCACCACGCTACACAGTTGACAGTCATTCCTGCTGTTACACCTGAATACAAGCAGTACTTTTCGAAGATGAGAGGCCTTTAAGAAATGAAATAAGCGATTTTATATCTGCCTGATGCAGGGAAATTTTAAGGAGGTTCTAGAAAAAATTATGTTAATGGGGGCGTCAAAAAATTTCAGGCCGTCATCGAGAGAGGGATTTCCCCAGTACCACATGGTTATTGATTGATTGAGTGATTGATTAAATTAATCATTTTAATATATTACAGCGATGTGTTTCTTTGCATTGCTCTAATATGTTGAAATGATCATGTTTTTGACGGTAGTGTGAAAAGGGAATCACTGAATTTTCAAAGCACTCTTCTGCAAAGATCTAGCCCAAGGATAAACATTAGCATATGGCTAACATTATGGCTAACATTAGCATATGGCTAACATTATGGCAAACGTTAGCATATGGCTAACATTATGGCTAACATTAGCATATGGATACTAAGAAAAGGGCTTAATGTTGATAAATATGTTTTATGTTGCACATAATCTGCACACAGAGTATAGGTAAGTCTCGTATTACATTATTACGCATATAACTATCATGTATTGTAAGGTGGATATTCTAAAGCATTTCAGTTCAAAAAAGATCTGGCTAAAGAAAAATACCAGGTGTCAGGATACAAAGCCTGCATTTTGTTGCATTTGTTAATTTTTGGAGGGACAGTATATTGAGAAAAACTGATATTTTCATTTTGCATGTATGATGCAGCATTAAAGTTGCATAAACAAAGCATATTGTTTTTTGCACTTTTACAATCGTATTGTATAAAGTAACATGCCATGGGCATTTATTTAGTACTAGATCGCAAGTGGAACAGAAGAAACATGGTGAGAAATTTAAATAAATGCATAGTTTTTAAATTTCACTTCAGTACTTGCCATTACTCCGAACATTGCATACATGCAAACATATAATGCAGACACTATTTAGATGTAGTTAGACCTGTGTGACTATCATTGTACATAAGTCACATTTTACAAATTTCTGATGCCATTTCCTCAAAAGAAACATTTTTGGACTTCTCTTTAAAAATTACAGTTCTGGTTGTTTGTTTCTCTTGTAAAAACTGGGTTACTGCAACACAATATTTTTTTCATAGGAAATCATCCTTGAAAATAAGGGCTTAGCTGGATCTTAAAAAAAGATATTTGTGGGTCTTGAAGCAATGGTACTTAATTCCATTCCAAATGTCCCCTGACATCTTGGTATATTTTTTGACCTGTATTAACCACAATGGATTCTAGAATGTATTCACAGATAACTTATGTGATATTTAATATTATATATAGCATTGAGTTAAATTAATGTAAAATGAGTAAATCTGTGTTTCTTCCTAGGAAGTGAAGATCAATGTTCTCTGTTCATTGTGAGAATTTCTTTGCTTTCTTCTGCTCTTTGCAAAGCAGTGTCAGTTTTACTTATGGGATAAAAGCCAATTGGACTAGTCATGTGATACATGAGAAATAAGCACATCATTCACACCATTCTTGTCCAATACTACTTACTCTTGTAAGCATTCATTGCATGGAAGCTCAGCCTAGTTGCACTTATACCTAGTAGACTCCTTGACAGCCACGTGTTTGTAATATGTGATTTATCTGCTTCACTGTTACATTGCTTTGAACAAAAGAATCTGCTGAAAAATATAGATATAGTAAATCATTTACATTGAAAGTTAAATTTATCTGGCTTGCTTGCAATGGTAGTGAAATTGATTTTTAATGGTTCTATCCAACAGGGTGTTCAGGTGTAGTTCTTTGCATTAGATACTGCATCCCTTTACGAGTCACTTTGTGAACCCTCTCCTTCCTGTGGTATAGAGCAGTCCATCCTAAGCCTTGCCCTGCACATCCCTGTCATCCCACATGCTTAGGCTATTCCACCACCCAACAACGTGATTATAAATTATAACTGTAATCTTCAACCCCATATTTAGTTGAGTCAGCCGTGCTGGAAATTAACTGTAACAAATATATGAGCTGGGGTGGCTCAGTGGTGTAGTGGTTTCTATTGTTGCCTCGCATATCTGGGAAAGGGTTTTGAGTCTCTGCCCTGCCCCTGTATGGAGTGTGCATGCAGTACGCTGAATTAGCCGCCCCCTGCTGTATCATGATGTCACATATGGGTTAAATGCAGAGGACACATTTTGTTGTTGTGCACTGTGTGCTGTGGTGTGTCAACAATGACCATTGATCACCAAATTAAAATTAAATGTTCTCCCTGTGTCATTGTGGGGTCTCCTCCAGTTTTCCCCCACAGTCCACATCACATGCTATCATGAATTGAAGTTGTCTATAGGTGCCTCATACTGTGTTATTCCCTGCCTTGTGCCCATAGCATGTAGGATAGGCTCCAGACCCTAGATTGGGAATCACTGTTCTAATTAATGCTCCTTGTGTGGGTCATGGGGGGTGGAGCCAATCCCAGGCAGCACAGGGCACAAGGCTGGGGCACATACTGGACAGAATGTCAGTGCAAAGAAACATAAGACTGTATTTTTATTACTCCATACCAATCACCCACCCATCCATCTATCTTCTAACCACATATCGCAGGCAGAGTAGTGGGGACATAACGATCTGGCAAATCGAATTTTGGGAGATGGTCCATTGAAAGGAGAGTGTAAATATGGGAATGATTCAGAAAAGGAGAAACAGTCTTACAGCTCATGTTTTTTGAAAAAATAAACCTAATTTTCACACACAAAAACATCTACAAAAAGAAAGTACATTCGTAAAAAGAAGCGCACTCGTCATTGAAAGATTGCAGGTTTGAATCCCCGACCAGCAAGGCACCACTGAGGTACCCTGAGCGAGGTACCGTCCCCAAGCACTGCTCCCCGGGTGCTGAATTAGCTGCTATGTCACATTGGCACACAGAGAACACATTTCATTGTTGTGCACTGTGTGCTGTGGTGTGTCAACAGTGACAATTAATCACTAAATTCGAAGATTGTTCTTGAGTTAGTATTTAACATCGTTTCATTTGTCAGATTGCAAATATTTCATTTTTAAAAATCCACTACAATTCTAATGCATAACTGTAATATGATTGATCCATGTCATATGTTATGTAGTATTACATGTTATGTAGTATTTCATATATAAAAGACGGTGGTTGATAGAATGAAAATCTGTTTTGTCGTACCATCTAGGTAATAATGTATGATAACATAAAAGAAGTGATTTAATGCTATATATATATATATATACAGTACTCTGCAAAAGTCTTAGGCAGGCACGGAAAATGATGTTTAAATTATCCTCGTGTTGGTGTAAATATATATATATATATTCACCATACATCTTCACTCTGTCCCCAAACCTGCCATCAAGAAGCTAACATTGGTTGGCTTTGCCCCGACATGTTTTCCCCTCCTATTTCCAGTGATATGTACAATGAGTACACATTTTTGCTGTCTGAATGAAACATCGTGTGTGTCATAAGTTAACAAAATCTCCCCTTCTCTGTGGTAAGAATGACTAGTTATTTGTGAAACTGTTTGTGTACCTATGTGTCAGAGCAACTGACGTATCCATGCAGTCCCATTGTGGCTGTGACTGCTTGGAAAGCGACGGTTTTAAAGGGGGAAAAAAGACAGGAAGTTCCCTCCCCTGACACTGGTGACAGTAACTTCTTGAACAATCCGTCATTATGCCTGATCACAGTGTCGCAGTGTGAAGCAATGTGGTCGTTCTGTGGCTTTAGCCTTCACCTCCGCATGATTAGTGCGATTCATTACCACTGTCATTAAAGAAGGCCTTGTAGATTTGTTCCTGTGTCACGGTGTCTTGGAAAGCTACACCCAGCAAGACCATTTGCATCCCAGCTAACAGGTCATGTTCCCAGAACTTTAGCCAACATTATGTGAACGTGTTCTCAAATTCAGCATTCCTATTGTAACATTAATGGAGTGTTATTTCCAGCGTTTCACATTTCAACAAAGGTTCTGGCAGTGTCAGCATGATAAAATTATCATTTTAAAGCTGTAGGCTAGTAGCAGTTGTAGTAGTGAGATAATGTTCTGGTGGAAACATCAAGAAAACTGCACACTTTGAACGTTTCCATTAATGCTGAATGATTTGTGGAAAATATCTAATCATGACAAGGATGAGAACTTAAAGATATGAATGACTTCTAACATGTATTTATTTTTTTATTAAAATTTGTATTATTTTTTTATAAATTAACAGAGAACATCAAGCAAAAAAATATCACAAAAGGTGTGACTGTGGTTTAAGTTAAATAAAATAATAATTAAACAATTCCAGTAAAAAAAAAGAAAGATCCTGCAGCCATGAAATAGATAGGTACAGTTGAAACCAAAAGTTTACATACACTGTATAAAAAGACATATAATTTTTTTTTCTTACTGTCTGATATTAAATCATACAAAACCCTTTCAGTTTTAGGCCCGTTCGGATCCCCAAAATAATTTCTATTTGCTAAATGTCAAAATAATGTGTGAGAGAATTTTTTAGAGATTTTTTTATGACTTTCTACAAACTCAAAAGTTGACATACATTTGCTTAGTATTTGGTGGAATTGCCTTTAAACTGAATGACTTGATGCAAATGCTTTGGGTATGGTAAATGGACTGCATTTATATAGCGCTTTTTTACTCCTAGTACTCAAAGCGCTTTACAATTCATGCCTCACATCCACACACCGGTGGCAGAGGCTGCCATGCAAGGCACTAGCCTGCTCACCCGGAGCAATTAGGGGTTCAGTGTCTTGCTCAAAGACATTTTGATGGGATCAGGAGGAATCAGGGCTCAAACCTGCAACCCTTTGGTTGCCAAACGATAGCACTACCTCCTGCGCCACCATCTTCCCCATAAGTATCTTTCCACAAGCTTCTCACAACAGTGTAATGGAATTTTGGCCCATTACTCCTGACAGAACTGGTGTAATTGAGTCAGGTTTGTAGGCCGCCTTGCTCTCACACGTCTTTTCAGCTCTGACCACAAATTTTCTGTGGGATTAAGATCAGGGCTTTGTGATGGCCTCTCCAAAACATTGACTTTGTTGTCCTTAAGCCACTTTGTAACCAGTATGCAGTATGCTTGGGGTCATTGTCCATTTGGAAGACCCATTTGCACCCAAGCTTTAACTTCCTGGCTGATGTCTTGAGATTCTGCTTCAATATTTCAACATACCGTTCTTTCTTCATGATGCCATCTATTTTGTGCAGTGCACCAGTCCCTCCTGCAGCAAAACACCCCCACAACATGATGCTGCCACCTCCGTACTTCACAGTTGGGATGGTGTTCTCAGGCTTGAAGGCTTCCCCCTTTCTCCTCCAAATATGACGATGGTCATTATGGCCAAACAGTTCAATTTTTGTTTTGTCAGACCACAGGACACGTCTCCCGAAATTAGGGTCTTTGTCCCTGTGTGTATTTGCAAAGTGTAATCTGTCTTTTTTATGTCGCTTTTGGAGCAATGGCTTTTTCCTCGCTGAGTAGCCTTTCAGCGCATGTCAGTACAGGACTCGTTTCACTGTGGATAGTGATACACTCTTACCAGCTTCAGCCAGCATCTTCACAAGGTCTTTTGATTTTGTTCTGGGATTGATACGCACATTCTGCACCAAAACACGTTCATCTCTTGAACTCGGGAGCCGTCTCCTTCCTGAGCGGTATGATGGCTGGACATTCCCATGTTGTTTATACTTGCGTATAATTGTTTGAACAGA
>JAODKE010000125.1:10792187-10804567 GCA_026779605.1 Mormyrus hasselquistii
GTGTTGTGTGGATGGACTCATGTTGTGCGTGTTGTGTGGATGGACTCATGTTGTGTGTGTTGTGTGGATGGACTCATGTTGTGTGTGTTGTGTGGATGGACTCATGTTGTGTGTGTTGTGTGGATTGTTCCTCTCAATCATCTACTCTAGTTTCCACTGTCCATGTGCTTAGTTGCACTGGTGTCTCTAAACTGCCTCTAGTGTGAATTTGTGCCGTGCAGTGGGTGGGCAGCCAGTTAGCCTTGGGTCATACCCAGTGATTCCTCCACACTCACCATAACAGTATTTGGGTAGGTGCTTAATGATGAATGGATGAATGAATATATGAGTGTAAAATAACGCAGTGTCACAGATTAGACTTAAAAGCCTTTAAAATCTGTATCCCATCTGGTTTTTGTTTTTCCCTTTTCATTTCGAGCATTTTTGGACAGAAGCCCGGAATGCACCCTCTATTTCATTAGCTTCTCACTTTTCATGGTCATCTATACCGAGGAATTCCCATTAGTTCTGTTAGCACGAGGGAAACATGTGTGGCTTTTGATCAGCTGGTAAACAGCTGGCTTTGCATAAACATGATTAAAGTCGTAGGTCTGCTGTGAGTTACAATAAAATAAAGATATGCTACCTCACTTTACGTGCATCTATCAACTCACTGAATGGAAGCTAGGCCTTCAATCGGTAAAGAAGTGACCCTGTTGGAACATACTGTTATTGGCATGTACTTCCTACTGCGTATTACAGTATGCGTCATTAAAAGATTTAATAATGCTTTACATTAACAACACCTTCATAATGGGTTCATTATGCATTTTGTCGAACATTCAGTGTTCCTTCATAATGCATTTTTTAGATCATTCAGTGCACGTTTATAATTCAGTGCTCCTTCCTTATGCATTCATAGAACATGCATAAGCAGCATGCTGGCATAACTTCCATTACACATATTTTCACTAATACTTCATCCAGTTTTCTTGACCGCAGTACAGTATATGGATTTAGCTGAAACTGGAAGACTATCCTTGATAGAAGAGAGTCCAAGGCAGGTCATAACAGACCATCCATTCGCTCATACTGTGTATTATAATAAACGTAAGTTTTTCAGTGCAATGGTCGATGTGAGAAGGTCTCAACTGTATGACTGTTCCATTGACCTGCCCTCTAACCCCTGTCAACCTTGCCCCCCCAGGTCCTGCTGGTTTTCACAAAGGAGGACAGCCAGAGTGATGCCTTCTGGTGGGCGTGCGACCGCGCCGGGTTCAAGTGCAACATCGCCCGCACCCCCGAATCTGCTGTCGAATGTTTTCTGGACAAGCAGCATGAGATCGTCATTATCGACGCAAGGCGATCACATCACCTGGAGGCGGAAGCGGTTTGCAGGTGACGAAATTTACAAACGAGAGGAGGCCATTCGGCTCATCGAGCTCGTTTGGGGAAAACTTAACTAATAGCTCAGAGTTGTTGAAATCTCATCTAGCTCTGATTTAAAGGAACCCAGGGTTTTAGCTTGCACTACATTAGCAGGAAGACTATTTCATACTCTAACTTCAGGTCATTTGATCAAAGGTCAAAGATAGTTGTGTCTGTTGTGTGTTTGGTTAACTGAGTGCTGAATAGCTGCACTGTTATTGCCGACATGCCACCATAGAGATATTGATTTCAGAGAGGCCGATGAAGGGCACCTGGGAGAGCAGGGGTGCCAGTCTTTGGCCAGTATTTTGGTAATACTATATATACTGTATATTGTCTACTGGGGTGGGGGGTGAATTTTTCTGACTGGGGCTAGAGAGTGGTTGTAAAATTTGGGGTAAATTAGAGGCAAAACTTCTTGCCTGCTAATTTCACCACCACTGAATAGCGGAACGTCAGTCTTCCAGGAGATTGCACATCATTTTCGGGTGTCAGGGAGCTGCTGTCAATTTACAGGAGACCCCCAGAACTTTCCAGGTGAGGTGGGATGTCGATTATTGTTTTGCCAGTTCCTGTATAAAGTTTCTTATTTTGTGAACTTTATATTCATTTAGCTGAAGGTGGTAGCATGTTGGTTCATAGATGCCTTGCATCACTAGGAGTGGCAGAAACACTATGTGTGTTCTTCTTGTGGCACACAGGTTACCATTAGACATTCACAGTCCAAAGATATGTGATTAGGTGAACTGGCACCTCTAATACACCCATAACAATTTCATCGAAACATTCTCGATGTTTTGGGGTTTGTAATACATATAACTTCTGTTTTTTCAAATGTGTAGTTATACATAGTTGGCAGTTTTTTGGTTCACTTGCTTGTTAACATAAGCAGTCTATTCCTTCAGATAGCAAAATATGTGACTCAACTAAATACATACAGCTCACAGCCTGGGTCAAAAGGCTCAAACACTGTTTGACTAGGCATTAGAACAGCCTATGATCTCAGCCAGGGTGTCAAACTCCAGTCATGGAGAGCCGGAGTCCTGCACATTTTTGAGTTTCCCCTCATTTACTAAATGCACCACATTTATTAACAGGCCACACAGCTCTTCAGCTGAATCATTTATGGTAGAACAGGGAAAGAACTACAGTAAGCTACAGGTACACAGGGCTCCGGCCCCCCAGGACTGGAGTTTGACATCCCTGATCTAAGTGATTCTGAATGTGGTATGATTGTTCGGGCATGAAAGATATCCTTCCGGCTTATTCACTAAAATATGGAGACTTTACAGAGAATTTATGATGTGGCCCAAAACCCCTTGTTTATTGAGAGGGGTCTGAGGAGAATGGTCAGACTCTCATCAGGAATGCTACAAAAATGCAGCTCAATACAACAGAGGTGCCCAGAAAGGATTCTCTGAACTTGTCTATCCTTAAGTGGTTCTGGAGGCATAAATTGTTGTACCTGGCACTAGCTAGGTATATATAATATACAATAGTAGCCACTAGGTACATATAATAAAGTACTCACTAGGTATATGTGATAGACTATAGGTCTATTGGTTTATTGTATTCCCCGGCCTTGGGAAAAGCATATGGTTTTAGCACCAGTCAGATGCTGCCTCAGATGCTTTGTTATGTGAACCAATAACTCAAATATTATTTGATGGACCTTTTTAAAACTTTGCACAGGAATTGTTCGGGTGGGCTAAAACTGATTAAATTTTGAGACAGATCACACTAAAACTGAAGCAGTGGCATATAGTGATAACATACAAAAGGGTAGTTCAGGCATTTCATTCCATTAGCATGATAACTTAAAAGGTATTTGACAGACCTTTTTCAACCTTTGCAGACATGTTGTAAGGGTGAGGATCTAGACCAGAACAAATCACACTGAAGTAGCTCCACAGTTTGAATACTTCTAGTATATAGGGTAGACATTGATCAACTGAGACATTTTTTTTTTAATTTTACTTTATCTCTATTATTTGTCCCACTGAACCAATATTCACCATATCATTAGTGTGCCTTTCTTTTTTATGTCACAGAAAATTTTAGCCGTAGTGCAAAAGAGAATTAAGTAGAATACAAATATTTAAACACATAAATAATTGAAATTTTTAGACATGGACATTAAAACACACATACACAAAAGAATACAAGTAGTCACATAATTGGTGGGGATTAATTCTGCAAATTGTGGAATGGGCAATAAATGAATAAGTACATCATGAGACCTATGTATCACAATAAGGACTCATAGCATTCAGGTAAAATCAAATTTGTTAACTTGTACATTTACATCCAGTACTTCTAGAAACAAGAATAATGGAAGTTGGCGAGTGTGTGACGAGTATGGCTCAGATAGCCAGACCAAATGGCAGGGCTGCCTGGGGAATAAAATGCTATGGTTTCCAACACCACTGAATCTAGTTTTCTTTCACTTTTTTCCCCCTAGGTCAATACGTGCTACCAAGCCCTCAGAACACACTGTCATTCTAGCTGTTGTGTCACAAATGTAAGTGGTGCTTGTGCTGAGACTTACAACATAACTTTAGATTTTTTTGCGAATGAATAGCTCTTAAAACCGCAAGAAGAAAGGAGCAGCTATTCTGTAATAATATGTAATGGTTTCTCTTAATGTTTGGCATGGTAGCTATCACACTAAATGGTTTTTCTTTACATATCAGAGTGATGTGAATGTTTTTGTAATATTTGATTATCGGTTGTGTACATTTTTCAGTCAATTTTCTTGATCAACAGATATAATTCTGATCAGGTCAGAACTGAACTCTAGTGACTTTTGTGCTACATTTTTTTTTATGAATCAGAGCCCAGGATCAAGAGGAGCCTTCAGTCCTTCCTCTGCTCAATGCAGGATTCAGCAGAGTGAGTATCTGTTGTTTCCACGGTGCCGAGCGCACTGTGTACAATGGATGATCGCTCCAAGACTGTGAAATGCCCTCTTTAATACCCTTTTTACCTTTGAGACAAACAAACACGAATGTGACCAACGGGGATGGCAGTGATTTTCTGCATTTGAGCTACAATGACAGACTTTTCCTCATTAAAGTAGTATTTAGTGTGTCAGTGTATTGGCATATACTGTACAGGCTTCGTACGCGTCTTAATCATGCAGTAAATGTTTTACATAAAGTCCTAAAATATCATGAATGAAAGCTCTCAAAGGAAACATGCTGTATGGGTATGGATGAAGGTCTAACTTAGCCTTCAATATCATAAAGTAAATGATCCAAAATAGCATTTAGTTGGATTTTTTTACCCAGAAAAAAATGTCAAAATTAATCCCAGTGTTTGGGTTCCCCAAACACTGAGGGATCTAAAAGGATTTTACAGAGCAAACATAGTGAATATAGAGTTTGGTGTGTTCTACGTGCTGCTCGTGATTATGGGACTGCTGGTCTGCTTCTGTTTTTTATTCCAGTGAAGTCCATCTTTGTGCTAGGTACAGCTACCAGCACTGACCTGGCAAGGAAACCTCAGTGCTTATAGATCAATGTGTTTAAGGTTATCCTAACTCATCAAATCTAACCAGTTCCTCGTTATGTAGTTATATCATGGTTGCATAACATACGTTACCCATCACTGTTATTATTGTTGGCTTCTATTTCTTAGCTAGAGTGATTTGACACAATGTAGTAGTTTGAGGCTTAAGAGAAAAATGAAAACTTTTTAAAACACTGTTATTGAATAAATCCAGGCCATCTACACATCTTCCAACCACTTATCGAGTGCATGGTTGTGGGAATAAATTATAAATCATTATCTGTAACTTAGAATCTTTAAGCCAAAAAAGATGTTTAGGTTTTTACAGATTAATTTTTATCAGATTTTTTGGGGTCTTGATTTTGGTATTGGGTTTAAGCTGTTTGAACTGATACATATTATACTATGAGGATCGCAGTCATCTGGTGTCGGGAGATCAACTCACATCTGGTACCACTCGGAGCCGTCTCCTCCTTTCCATGTTGTTTTGTCTTCCAGAGGTTTCTCGAGAGCAGCAGTATCTCGGCCTGCTACAACGAGCTTATCCAGATGGAGCATGGAGAGGTGTGCTCACAGTTCAAGTTGAGGTAAATCAAGCTCATGGTCGCCACCATCAGATTATAGGCACAAACTTCTGAGACCTGGTCCGGAATAAGACGTACCATGCAGGGTTTTTTGCACTATTTAATAAAAATGCTGTATTGAATGCTCTCCATCTCTTAGATTGCGATGTTAAGTGTACTGTATGTTACTATATGTAGCACCAGGGCCATGGTGAAACGTTGTTTCATCACTCTTTGTACATGTATGAAGCTGCTAATGACAATAAAGTAACCTTGGACCCTGAGATTCAGTTTTGGCAACTGATATCACATTTAAAGGCTCTTTATTGTCTTCAGTTTAAGCTTACGTAAAAATGTGGTTTTAAAACATAAAGAGTATAACAAATTTTAACTTGAGTTGTTACCATTGTTTCCGAAATCGTGTGTCAAAGGTGATATTTGTGTGAAGTGTGTTGCATGTTTCTGACTGTTCTTGCTGTCACAGGGCATGTAACTCACTCTTCACTGCTCTGGAAAACTGTCAGGAAGCAGTGGAGATCACCAGTGAAGACCACGTAATACAGGTATGGGCGCAGGAGAGCTGCTTACGTCTCAGGGCTCTGAACATGCTTAATGAGATCTTGGCTGATTAATAAATATGTTGTCTTGGCGGGCATTTCATCTGTGACAGTATGTAAACCCAGCGTTTGAGCGAATGATGGGATACCAGCAAGGGGAGCTGATCGGGAAAGAGCTGACAGAGCTGCCAAAAAGTGAGAAGAACCGCATTGACCTGCTAGACACCATCAACACCTGCATCAAGAAAGGAAAGGTCAGCATCTAGGAATGACCAGATGCCTGTTGCGTGTTCGTAATTGCATGTTCTTAATTTGCAGCTTACAATTTGTATCCTGATTACATTTATGACTTGAGATCTGCTTTTTGGTTTTCATTATTTGGTCTTCACCTTTGAAAGCTAGTACCTCCAGGAAAAAAATGAAAAAAACGTACCCTGTTCCTGAACTTTGCTGTAATTAAGTCAGGAACCATCCACTCAGAATCAGTGGGAAGTAAGTTGGAAGTTGCCTCAGAAACAGAATGGTGAATATGTTTCTGTTGTTGAATGTATGCATCTCCCTCCTCTGCAGGAATGGCAGGGCATTTACTATGCCAGGAGGAAATCTGGAGACAATATTCAACAGCATGTTAAAATCACTCCTGTTATTGGACAGGGAGGGTAAGCCATGTTTTTCGTATAAAAATCTATCATCTTTGTACTGTGTTTTTGATCAATATGAATTATGATGAACCTTTTTTTTTATCGTGACTCATTGCATGTCTTGCATTTTATGTCTTCTCAGTTAAATTTCACAAGTGATGAGACTTAAATCTCTAACCAGCCTTTATTGTGATGATTGTTGGTTCCTGTTTTGTTCTTTTCAGAAAAATCCGACATATTGTTTCAATCAACAGACCTCATATTGACAACAACAAACAGGTGAGGCCATATATTTTTCATTTTTTATTTGTCCACCTCTAATGCAATGTATATGCTGCCAAGGATCTCAAAATCCAGATGATTCAATACCAGGAAGCCTGGATGTGCATAAGACAGGACATGTTATTGGGACACATGCATTATAAAAACTTGCGTTACTGCATTTCAGTACAATGCTTTACTTGCATCATTAAGTCCACTAACGCTGCATGACTGTTGCGTAGGGTAATGAATGTCCTTGCCAGGTGTTTGTTCTTAACTTTAAAGCCGGGCTGTAGTCAAAGCCTGTTAAAATACCTTGGATCTGGCTTGTGTTCCTGTCCAAATGTAAAAACATAATTACAAGTGTAAGGAAATATGTCTATCTATTGCCTGAAAGAATCTCTGACCTCCAGCCCCCCAGTGATGGAAAAACAGGCAGCAGGGAAACTAACCAATGAACAAATGATTACATGCCAGTCAACTGATCCATCTTATTTCATTGTGCACAGTGTGTAATGCTTAATTAGTATGTAAGGTTTTTTAAAAGACTGGTGTGGACAAAAATATAAATCTTGCTAACAGATGCTTTGAACCATTTATTATTCATTATTTCTCATTATACTTAGTTCTTTTAAATATAGCACCGTTTCCCAAGTTGCCCTAAAGCACTTCATACAATATCAAATTACAATGTTACTAATTGATGTGCAACAGTTAAGGATCACAATAGTGAAAATTAATTATAATAATGAAAAAAGGCAGAAAGGAATAGGAAAGAGGAAACAAAAGTCCATTTTATGGAATAGAAGACCTGGGCGTCGAAGGTCAGCTGGGTGCTCGACCTCCCACGAGTAACAAAATCCAAGTGCTTTGGTCAGTTTGTATATTGATCAATTCATTTGGCTTTACTTTGCATTATTACAAAATCAACTTACTGTATGGTTGCACAAGATAATAGTGAAAATAATCAGTGTACAGTTTCACATTCACAGTTTTTACAGGGAAGTATTTATGCTGCTCTAAGCATGTCAGATGTAAACAAACATCTCTCGAAAAACAGGTGTGGTGCTTTTGGGAATGGAGCTGAAGTGGTTCTGCCCCTTCAATCAGCTTCCTGGCTGTCGTGCTCTTAATTAAGCGTGATCCCAACTGATGCCGCATACAGTACATTGCTAAAGAATGAGTAGGGCTGTTTGTACAAGTGTGGAGCTGCACTGTGGTGAGTGGCCGCACCTGGCCCCTGCTATCCTGCACGAATACATGCTGCTCCCTTCTCACTCCTACATGGATGCCATTTCTTTTATTTACTCCTCCAGTTATTGTCGTTGTCCTTTTTTAAAATCTCAAAACACATTAGCTTTCTGATTCATGCTGGTGCTTAATATGTGCCTGTTTTTTAAAATTCTGTTGAAGGTGAAAATGAATAAATAGGGAGGGTGATGGGGAGGGGAGGTTAGTTTTGATGTTACTTCATATTTTAGTAAAGGCAAATCTGAAATGCAGATATAATAACATAATAACACCACGGTGACCAGCCGCAGAGCCAGTGCAGGTTTGACCTTCCTGTCCAGGATGACAGAGATTTGTTTTCTGTAGTCAACAAAAATCAATGTCAGATTAGCATCTTATTTTTTTTGTCAGAAGTATGTAAGTGCTTTGTGTAATTACACTATTCTAAGATTTTTAATTCACTTTGCATTAGCATGTGAAATTATCTGTTTTCTCTCAGGGAGCATTAAGTAAATCTTTATACCATCATGGGTCACTTTACAATGGGGATCCCTTCTGAGAAATGTATCGTTAGGTGATATTGTCATTGTGAGAACATCATAGAGTGTACTTGCACAAACGTAGATGGTATAGCCTACTACACAGCCAGGGAAGCCAGCAGTTTACATGATATTCAGGGATGAACACTGAACACACGAGGGGTTGCCAGTGCTCACACATCTGACGTGGTACTCACGCTTTTTCAGGTCCCCACAAAGATCTGTTAATGCAGTCAGAAAATGGTTAGAGTTGGGTAGGGGTTAAGGTCGTCATGTCGGGATTAGAGTTTTCCCCATTGAAATGAATGGAGAGTCCCCACAATGATTAATTACAGACCTGTGTGTGTATGTATGTGTGTGTATGTGTGTACTGTAGGAATAGTAGTTTCGAAGACTTGCCAATGTGATTCTGCTTTTCTGCTTCCCATCTTAAAATTCTGAGAGGATGCCGCTGCCATTGGATCAGCTTTGACATCATGTTCTAGTTCAGCTGTCTGCCAGTAGCTTCTCTTCACTCGCCCTGCAGCTCTCTGCAGAGGCAGAGCTTTCACTTCCAGTTATACTCTAGTGATGGCGATAGATTTGTCAGCTGGCAGCTCCTCTGTCAAGACAGAGTGATAAGATTTGAGGGGCAGGTGTCAGTCATGAAGCAGTGACCCCAGCAACAGGAGATTCTTGTTGAGTTTGGTTTTCGGGGGAGTATGGATGGCGATGGGGGGTTTGTAATTAACAGTGAAGGATTTTCAGAGCAGCCTTAAGAGGTGGACTGGCTGCCCGTGAGAGTTATCTCCTGCCTTGTGCCCTGTTCTTCCAGGGATTGGCTCCTGGCCCTCGTTACCCTGTAAACGATAAGCAATCAGGGGCGAAATATGGAAGGGGACTTCCTTGCGTATCGCACCTCTCAAGTCTCATCTGTGATACTATGCAGAGGGATACTTTCGCACTTATGTGACAGCGAAGGCCTTACAGGAAAGGGAGCTGTGCTGCCCATCTTTTCCAGGGCAAAAATATCTTGTGCATCATGGCTGGACCTCCGGCTGGCACATCGGCTGCTTGGCGAAAATGCTTTTTGGCTGCCACATGACGGCGTTGACGTCATAGAGTCATTGTTGAAATACTGTAACGTGACGACTGAAAGGTGAATGTGGTGACATTTACTTGTGTTGCCACTTTCTCCCTTGAGAGAATTATACCCTCACTTCACAATCCAATAAATGTGGTTTTCTACAATGTGCCTGAAAAGGGCAATTACACACGTTTCTAAAATGCTCATTGGCTAACTGGGGGCAGTATGTGGTTTCGTGGGTTAGGTTGCTGTACCTATGATCAGTAGGTCACCGGTTCAAATCCCAAAGCTGGCTGAATGGTGGCACCGTTGGACCCTCAAGCAAGGCCTCTAATTTCCAGTTTCCACAGGGACCGTTTAACCCTGCTTTCTCAAAATCATGGTTCACATTGGCTAAAAACACCTGTTAAGTAAATAAAATGGGTAGCACTTTACTTGACCAGGCACAAATCCTTGGTAATAACTCAGTTACTGCTGAAGTACAAATCATGAACAAATATAGTTGCTACTTAAGATACATCACGATTCATTAATGATGAACATACATGACATTATTTCATTTGAGGTATTCATTACTTGTTCCTTCATTAGTCCGCAAAGGTTTGCAGAATTAGATATAGTAACTGCTTAGGATAAAACGTGTCATGATTCGTTATTGATGAATAACATGAGATCAGTACAGTATGTAACTAAGCCTTAGTGGTTAATTAATACACAAGTAATATTATAATACTACATTATTTGTGCCCCGTTAAGTAAAGTGTTACCATTAAATGTAAATACAGGATTGGCAAATAGGGAAATGTGTCAGCATAGCGCAAATCTCTCATTGGCTTATTGGCATCTTGATCCTAGACGTGTTTGCTTTCCCTAGCAGAGTAACACGCTTGAATGCGCCGGTTCATGGTGGAATGCACTTGATACTCAATTACTTACGTAGTCAACAAAAGTGCTTTGTTTTGAAGTGCTCATTTTTACAGCAGTAACGAAAACCTGATTTGCTAAGAAAATGTAGTCCAAATCTATAGATTGTGGCTGTATCTATTAAAATCCCCAATCTGGCCCAAATTTACAGTAAAAGGAAATAAGCCAAGTGTGTAATGTGCCAGTACACCAGTCCCTTTCACTATTTCAGTGTTATACAGCTAATATTCCTTTCATGTTATGATCTTATGACCATCTCAGTTGCCCAGTCTCTGATGGTTCAAAAAGAGAAAAGTGGTGACTTGTTTTAGAAAAAAAATGAATGTTTTTAATGCAAACGTGAGGCACTTAATTTTAGTTTGATGTAAAGTAAGCCCAAACAAGTTAAAAATTGATACAGGGTCTTTGAGAATTGATATAGTATCACAGAATATAATATTGTGCGAGGATGGTGTGATATAAAGCTCTGGAAAAAATTAAAGAGGCTACACTGCATGGTAGGTTGCAACCAGGCTCAAAGTTTTTAAGACAAAGGTGAAGCAGGAGACACTGTCAATGACCAAAGAGCAGCCAGGTTGAGTGTAGAAGCAACTTTCTAATGGCGGAGATAATCATCAACAGCGCCTCATAAATCGGAGGATGACCTCAAGTGACCTTCAATAAGAATTGGCAACATTAAGTGGTATGAAGTGCACAGGTAGGACAATTCATATCAGGCTCCTACAAGCAGGACTGAAGACCCATAAAGCAAGGTAGAAGCCCTTCATTAATGAGAAACAGAGAAGAGCCAGGCCGGAGTTTACAAAAAAAAATGTACATTTTACACAGGTGCATATCCATAAATTGAGAAGTGAGTGGAACTGAAGATTGTGCTGTGGTCTAATTTTTTAATCTAATTTTTTCCAGTTTAGTAGAATCTACAATTAAGTTATCAGTGGTCATTGTTGACACACCACAGCACACAGTGCACAACAACGAAATGTGTCTTCTGCATTTAACCCATATGTGACGTCGTGACATAGCAGGGGGCAGCTAATTCAGCAACCGGGGAGCAGTGCTTGGGGACGGGACCTTGCTCAGGGTACCTCAGTGGTGCCTTGCTGATCGGGGATTTGAACCTGCAATTTTTCATTTATAAGTGTGCCACCCTAACCTCAAAGAATTTAATAAAACTGAAAAGGCCTTTAATAGGAAAAAGGTTTCCCATTCCTGGTACGGATGCCACTTGATTTGGCGAAGGGATGCTGTGATGACAAGGCTCTCTGATTTAAAGACATATTTAGTCAGTGATTCCATAATCGTGAGGGGTGGGAGGGGGTCATATTTGATTTTTTCAGCTCATGAACCTCTCAACCAAGATAAAGAAGAGCTTCCACATAGTGGAGCTGCACTCGCCCATGGGGCTGTTACACCCATAGTTTTTGGATGGACCTCTAAACGTCTGATTTGATTCATTACTAAGTTTAAACAAATAAGTAAAATTTTCTGCCAGCACAGAACTCCAAACGCTGATCAGTTTCACTAAGTAGTCTTGTTCTGTTTTTTGAGATGTGTTTGGTCCCAAAGTGTTTGCTAGGAAAGTATGAAATTTGTAGGGCTGTTTTAGACTAAGGATTTTCATAGTCGAATCTGATTCGTTCGATTTTGCCGTAGTCGACTGATAGTCGAACCTTTTTTTTTTT
>JAODKE010000125.1:10809970-10820441 GCA_026779605.1 Mormyrus hasselquistii
ACATTGCCTTTGATGAGCCTCTAGTAGTGCAGGTACATTTAGGTAACATTGCCTTTGATGAGCCTCTAGTAGTGCAGGTACATTTAGGTAACATTGCCTTTGATGAGCCTCTAGGGCTTAATAGATCATTACAGGCTTTGTTATATTACGATGCTGGGGAAAAATAAACTGTTTAGATTTAGATTTAACTTGGTCAATACTGCTGAATAGATAACGTTTGTAAATATAAGGTAACTTTTGTCTTAGTGGATAAAATATCACCATAATTAAAGAAAAGGAACAAGAAAACTTTGTGTGATTGTGCCTTTTTATTGCAACAAAAGCATTTCTAGGTGGCTAATAATTTTCTCCTTGTATTTAGTGCATGACATGATTATTATTCTATCTAGGTAATTGAATTTCATAAATTTCTCAATTTTAAACTGATTAGTTTCAATAAATACAATTGTAATATTGCTTTTTTCAGTCCTCTGAAAATATATTAATGCTTATGTAATTATTTGATCAATCATAAGCTAGATTTGTTAATACATATTCAGCTGCACAGGAGTGAAACGCTTGGCTATCCTTGTCTCCCAGGGCAGTCTAGACCAGCTAGACGTAGTAGCGGCTCTGATCGCTGCCACGGTCCACGATGTGGACCACCCGGGCCGCACCAACTCCTTCCTGTGTAACGCAGGCAGCGAGCTGGCCATCCTGTACAACGACACGGCGGTGCTGGAGAGCCATCACGCCGCTCTGGCCTTCCAGCTGACTGTGTCTGACAACAAGTGCAACATCTTCAAGAACACCGAGAGGTTTTTGAACTTTAACGCATTTTTGCTAAGACAGAAGCCCCCCTGCCCGCTTCAGAGAATTCTGTGTCCCACCCTACAACCAGGACCAGTCTCAGCCCTTTCATCCGACCACTTACATGTATATGAATGCAATTTAAAGGCATATTTATAAAGAGATATATTCTGCAATAGCAAGGAATTTAACTGGCTTCCTAAAAAGCCTTTAAATGAAAATGATTTAGCAAAAACATTATGAATTCCATGATGAGTGTTTTCATTTATTTAGAAATGGCTAAATATCAGCATTAATTTGACTCTGTGGAAATGGTTATAGTTAAGGTTATGGGCATTAAAAAGCGGCAGCTTAATTGCTCTCTTTTTCAATCCTTTGACCTCTGTGCCTCCTATGATAATACTGCAGTATTTCTGAAGCTGTGATGGTGAGGGTCTGGCTTCCTCCCCTCTGGCTGCAGGACGCAGTTCCGGACGCTGCGACAGGCCGTCATCGACATGGTGCTGGCTACAGAAATGACGCGTCATTTCGAACACGTCAACAAGTTCGTCAACAGCATCAACAAGCCCATGGCAGCGATCGAAGCCTCCAGCAGTAATGTAAGCTTCTGCTTCCTTTTCCCACCACATCTTATTCCCCAAATTGTTTTGTGTATATGTTAGCAATAAACTGTGTGGGTCGGTGGACCGGCGAAAGTAAACACTCTGCGTAAAGTCAGTTTTTACTCATGCAGATTTCACATTTTTAAAAAGTAACTATTTAAAGCATACTGATCGTGTTTGTCTGCATGGGTTCGTATGTGTCTTGATTTTGTGCATATAAGGGAGGATATTGATCAGCTGTGATGTTTTTTTGTATCAGAAGTTCCCTGTAATCTATTGGGCTTAACGCAAGCTGCCCGTGTGATGCATTAGAAAGTGTAATCAGCCCTGGGCCCACATGTGTTGCAGAGCGAGGGCGGCGACTTCGAGTGTCCGGCCAGCATCCGGAACTCCCCAGAGAACCGGCTGTTGATTAAGCGTATGATGATCAAGTGTGCCGACGTGGCCAATCCATGCCGCCCCCTGGAGCTGTGCATTGAGTGGGCCGGCCGAATCTCTGAAGAGTACTTTGCCCAGGTGCTGTGAATGTCAGAGAGATGGTTCGCGTCGTAATATTACCTGCGAGTTCTTGCTGTAATGTGACTCTTTTTGCGTATTTTGATGGAAAAAACATTGCATTATTGAAGCATTTATTCATTTTATTTACAGGCCGTCCCCAGTTTAAGAACGTCTAATTATGGATAACTCACGCTTATGAACGGACAGCCATAAAGCCTATTTTATTAACATTTGAGTTAAATACAATGGTTCATATCAACAAACATATGCTCCACTTTGCATGGCTTCACAGTTTGTCGACTCGCAGTACTGTACTGTGCGTGGTTACTGTAATTATTACTGTATGATAATAATAATTATGTACTGTGCTATTGTTCCGACATGTCTACATGTTCAACTTAAAGACAGTCCTTCCTGTAATATGCTCCAGTATTCAGGTGACCATTTAGTGAAAAGGAGATTGAAAGATGGATGGGTGTATGGCCAGATGGATAATTATTTTATTTAATATTAATAATGATGATAATAGATATTATGTGCGTATTAGTTATCTTTGTATGTCATTTGCAAAGACTAGGACCGGCCCCTTACTTGACCTTACAACTTGCAGACAAGACATTGGCCGAAAGAAGTTATTTCATGCTGCAGGTTTTACTTCCCGGTCTAACATGCCCCCTTCCGCTCGGCCCAAAGGCTCAGCTTGTTATCACACGGCAGTTTTCTGGAGATCAATGCCTTGCGGTGGCCTGTGTGTTGCAGACGGACGAGGAGAAGAGGCAGGGCCTCCCCGTGGTGATGCCCATCTTTGATCGGAACACCTGCAGTGTGCCCAAGTCACAAATCTCCTTCATCGACTACTTCATCAACGACATGTTTGATGCTTGGGATGGTAAATCGCGTTTGTTGTTCTCCAGTCTGACTGATAATGTTATACGAATGGTTACTTCTGTTTTTTATGTAATAATGAAAATGGAGATTTTGGTGCATATTTATGAATCCAAATCCAAAATATGCTAAGCCAGCAGGCCAGGACACGTTATTCACGTAGCTGTCTATGATCATGTCATATCCCGACACTACTATGTGCACATTTTTGTGAACCTGTTCGCTTTGCTAGCACATGATGATTATAACTTATTATCCGAGCCATTGATAAGTCTTTGTGGGCCTTAGGATATGCAGGTTTACACTTAACTCTGCTCTTAACTGTACTTAAAGTAGCACGTCAGCTTCTTAGGTATTTCAGGTGTGACCCCAACTTCCCTAAATAAGCACAATGGTCCTTAGGACTCTGACCAGGTACCGCTTCTCTAACCACTTATGACTCGAGAGTTTTACGCACAGCCTCTTGCATTCGTTTATATAAAAGAAGTGTTTTCCTTCCGAAACCCCAAATAACAGATTGTCCACCCTTTTATGTATACAGAGGGGTCAGTGTCCTTTCGGCACGTTTTGGGAGCAGTCAGTGTAACAGTTCTTTGGGTCATGAGTCAGGTCACCCAGGGTCCTCCTACTTTAGGTGCCATTCTTCCCTCTGGGTGAATGTAGATTGAATGTAGAATTGAGATTTGACCTTCTGATGCTGTTTCTCTGCCGTTCATACTCTTAGGCCCTGGGATCGTTTTGGGCTTAAAGTGAAGTGAGAAAATAACATGAATCACACACTTGAGGATCCACTGCTATCTGTGGATTTTCCTGTTTTTTGCAAACCTGTTCTGCATCTAGGGCACATGGCCAATGTTTATAAACACTGAAAAGTGGGGCAACTGATTCACGTTTGCAGTTCTCACCATGACAGTGGATGTCACATGACTGGGGACTGGGCAGTGTTTTGGCAACACACTGATAACACAGAGTGCTTATGCAGTGCTTTCTTTAAAGGTTTATATTATGCTCCTGTGCTGCTGTTTTACCTGCACAATTCTAAGCTATTTGTCCATTGAAAACCATGCAGTTTGGTGTAAGATCAAAATCTGATACGTGGATATTAGTATATAATAACAATAATAATAATGTGACAGATGGCACTGAAATACAAAATTATAAATTTGAAGGTAAAACGGTGACATTGTTTAAAAAGTGACCATGAATAAAAATAACTAGTCTAAAATAATAATAATAATAATAATAATGATAATAATGATAATAATAATGATAAGAAGAAGAAGAAGAATTTCCTCCGGGATCAATAAAAGTTTCTGATTCTGATTCAAGAAGAAAAAAAACATTTATCACATCACATTTGCATAGTACAGCTGATGTTTAAAGTTGAACATCATTTCTAAAAATACTATATACAACAATGTATTATAATACAAGGTACAACGCCATATATCACATAGATGCTCTTGAATGGAACATTCGGTTTTATATGCTAAGAACCAAAACTGGACCTACGGTTATGGTTGATTCTGGGGGGTAAGTATGTTTACAGTCAACAGTACAGTGATGTCATGGAAAGTTTTTTTTTTTAATTATTATTTTAAACGGGTGGAGGGATGAAAGCAATAAAGTGAGATTTCTGTGGTTAGGGTCAGACCACTTTTAAGAAGAGCCTCACAACAAAGGCGTCTCATTGCAGGGGTCACGGCAGGGTTGATCTGATACAGGACACACTGGGGGGGTCAGTGAAAAGCACACTGCTTTGATGCAGGACACCAAAAGAGTACACAGAGAAGAATGCCTATGCAATTTTTTTAGATGACAGATGTTTATCCTCAACTGATTGGCTGGTTGGCCTGGTGGTCTGTGATGATTTACAGTGGAAAAACCCTCTGCCTGATACTTAGAGACCTGAAGTCATAAACAGCGAGTGTGAGGTTTCACATACATAGCAGCTGAACATCTTGAAAAACTGAATCTGGGAACTTCTTTGGTCTGTAATCGTGTCTGGTAATACACTTACATTTCAACATTGGATATAAGTTTGCATTATTCTTTATTATTGTCATTAAATGTGTTTGTTCTGAGAATTAGAGAGTGTACTGTAGTAATACTGACATGCTATCTATTTTTCTAGTATTAGATGCAAAGCATCGAGTATTATGGCACATGCAGAGCGTGGTACGTGTTACTTGGCAGGAGAAGTGTCTGTAAAGTCAGTAAACAACACATGCCTTGGCTTCCATGTCTCGAATTATTATCCTGTACAAACATAACATCAAATAACTCATTAAGTAAAACTTTTCCCTAAACATGTTCTTCTCTAAAAATGCTCATCATACTGAATCTTACAGTTTTTCAGAAAAAAAAATACATTTTTACTTGTTGTTCCACGCAAAGTTGTTCCAGGACCACTCATTGTCCTCTGCTACCTTGGTAATTGATGTGCTTGACCCTTCGGGAGCCTGAAGGAGTCTGTAAATGCTAGTAATTACTGGACAAATGCCAAACGTTGCACATTCACCTCCATCTCCACTTTCTGATCCCTTCTGTAGCATTTGCCAACCTGCCTGGCCTGATGGTGCACCTGTCGGAGAACTACAAATATTGGAGAAGCCTGGACGAAATGAAATGCAAGAGTCTCAGGCCCCCTCCACCCTCCTGAAGGCTCCTGGAAGACCGACACCTACGTCTGGAGAGGGGTAACCTTGAATGTAGCCATCACTCCTATTAGCCTCCTCACTGTGACGTCATCACGATCCATGATGACATCAATGACTGAAGCAGACTGCCAGACACAGGGCGTCCTGCTAGGGACTGCAGATGAGACGCAGAGGCAGGATGGAGGTGAACGCCCAGTCACACGATTTCACTTGACAATCT
Organism: Mormyrus hasselquistii; assembly: GCA_026779605.1. Classification (NCBI taxonomy): domain Eukaryota; kingdom Metazoa; phylum Chordata; class Actinopteri; order Osteoglossiformes; family Mormyridae; genus Mormyrus; species Mormyrus hasselquistii. Next base: position 10,815,625 of record JAODKE010000125.1, read on the forward strand.
TTCCCAGTTTGAAAGGTCAATATGCTTCAGTTGCACTTTATTAGAGGATTTTTTTCCTTACATTTTCTGTCCTTTGTTGTGTTACGTAGCTGCAAATTGGTAGCATTGGTGGAGTCGTCGTTAAACTGCTTAAAAAATATTTGCTTCTCCCATGAGTGAATGTTGTCACTGCAATTGTTGTTTTGTTTTTTTTACTGGAGTGAGTCATCTGGAAAGGCGTGTAGCAAGACTACAAAAAAAAGAAAAGAAATCTACTTTCTGAACCACAGTTCACTCTCTTCGGACAGCTAGCTTATTTACAGTAAATCATTTGTATTGACACTGACAAGCCATTTATAGAGAGAATGATTGCGCACTGTGGTTAAAGCCAGAATCGGAGCACTAGGAGCCCCTTGGATTAGCAGACTGCTGTAGCTGAGAACTCTGATCTTAAATTACTGTTATATATTTCACCACAAGAAAGCCACTCTGTATAAACAACCAACGGAACTATTTGTGGGTGGCCAAAATATCTGAAGCCAGCACTTATATGAGCCCACCGATCCACGCTAGACTTACATAGGTCTTTGTAACACACATACCCCCGTTTGCTTTGAAAGTGGTACCGCTTGTTTGTGGTCAAGTCCAGATGACATGCGTGCGACACAAAACTGTAAAACTATACCAAAGTTTATAACAGGCACCTTACGGTTTAGGTCACTCACACACACACACAAAAAGTATGTGTGTGTGTGTGTCTCTCTATATATATATAAATGTAGTGGACACGCCAAGTCACCTACAAAGAAGAGTGACCAGGCCACCTGACCTATACACACAGTAGAGATGGAATTGGAGAAGTTTGACCTGAGAATGGAGGAAAAGCAGCCAATGAGTGCTCGGTATATATGTGGACCTCCTTCAGGACAGCTGGAAAAGCATCCCAGGAGGACACCCCATGGAACTCGCTTAGAGGAGGAAGTAGGGTCAGCTAGTCACTGGATGTAAATGTAAATATAAAATATAAACTGTAGAGAACAGTACAATTAACTTTTCTATTGGGAGGTGTGTCCAAACTTTGGAATGAGTGTGTGTATCGTGTGATAAAAACATGCTATTTTGACACTGTGGGGAAACTCAATTTTATAAAAGTTTGTGACTGCAATCAAAACACTAAAAGAGCCAAGGGTCTTGTATTTTGTCAACGGCTAGTGCTCTCAAGTTATACTGAAATGACCGATGTACACGGAGTGTTTATAGCAGGGAGAAGCGAGAAGCGACCTGTATAACATGAGTGAGTATATACTGAACATGAACAGGAACACGAGGGCTTCTGCGGCAGAAAAAGGAACTATACTTTGCTACGTGTATGAGATGTACCACTGCTGCCTGGGACAGCTGTAAGATGCCAAGGGGAAATATATGTTACATTTAAATCAAGCATTTGATAATCAACCTCAGGATTTAGCTGAGTGTACAAAATCTGTGCTATAAATGGATATAAATGTAAGTGCTTTGCTTTTGGGATAAAAATCTGAGTTCTGTTTATTCAACACAACCTTCCCCTCAGTGTATTATTGTCTAAAACAAATGTCCAAAACTGGCCATTATCCTGGAATACATTTTTTTTTTGTGAACAAATTAGTTGTTTACTACATTAATGGAGAGTTGAGCCAAAACGTGTTTACTGTTTTAAGTGCCACATCTGGTCTGCCCAGGACCATGGGCTTGAGTAACATTCTTTGCTTTGCAGCGCATCTGAATGTAAATTAATTAGAAATAAAATCCTCAGCTCTGAAAATGTGTTCTGAATAAAGGTCCTTTACCCTACAAATGATCATCCCGTAGCAAAGGCCATAACAAACTCAGAGTTTCCCAGAAGAAGTGTCCTCCAGCTGTCTGGTTGGGTTCTTTTCAGCAGTTATAAATATGGAGGTGTGCACTCTTAGGGCCCAGCTCACAAGGAAGCTCTGCTTGCCTTATTGATGCTATATTTCACAGAACTTTCCTGAAGGTTGTATAGAATCCCCAGGTTGAGTATGATGGATGTTGTCATGGCTCCGCTATGATGTGATTCTCCGCAAAGCAGATTCTGTCTTATAAAATGACACATTGTCATTTGCCAAAATGTCCCTTTAATTTTTTTTTTTTTAAAATTGGACTGCTGTCTCTACCTAGTGGCACGATTGTGGAACTACAGGCACTTCAGGCGATAACGACAAGTCTTTTTCTACACAGAACAGGGTAATGGAAAGAGATCGCATCTGATGATCTCAAATATACCTTTTGTCATCCCAGTTAATTGAAGAAGCATGCCTGCGCAACATAATTATTATTAATGCTTATTCAATGCTAGGCCATAATCTACCTTGAGGTTTGAATGACGGTACATTTAAATTTCACTAATTATTGATAGCTGTGGTTTGTGACTTAACTGTACTTAGTGTGTATAGTACAAGGAGAGGACTTTAATCGGTACAAACCTGCATAGCCCTTGTGTCGTTTCCAACATTTACTAAGGCTGTATAGTGTTTTTTTTACTAGTATGTTTGTCTTCTGCTAGCACCCAGACCCGGCTGACTGTAAGTTGCGACCTTATGATGCTGCTTGTGATTATCTGTCCACAGATATTTTTCAAATAACTTTGTGATCCAGCTTCAAAATTATGCAAAGATGAAGTTTTAGTTTTTGTCTTGTTATATGGAGTTGTGCATTTTTAACCTTTTTTTTTAAGAAACTGTTGTGTGTTGTATTTTGTAACCTATTTATTTTGCTCATTTAAGGTTTTTTTCTTTCGTAAATTTTTTGATTTATCTAAATTTTCATGGATCAACTTTTATCCCACCAAAACGAAAAAAAAAACTACCTTACCTGATTTCCTTATTTACTGTAAAAATATGTGGCGTGATGTTTGTTCATCATATTAAGAAAAAGGCTATTAAGCACAAACGGTGTTTGTTCAAGCTTATGTTTTGGAACAAGCATGTTACATTTCTGTCTGATTTACAATGGAGTGGCAAGCACCTCAAAGGCAGTATTTGTTTTTGAAAGGGGTTTGAGCTGCTAAAAATGTTTTAATGTTTTTGTTTTCAATCAGTGATGTGCATCTTCATTTGATCAATTAAGGAACATATTTGGCAAGAGAAAATATAGACATTCAGCAAGTCTTACAAGTTCAACAATAGCTTTTTCCCTCAGATTCCAGAGTGACACGAAGGCTGAAACTGTATTTTACATATGAGGCTTTTCCTTAATTTCATAAATCTCACAGTGATTGTATAATTTATTACCTTTGCTAAGTAATCCTCCCTCAAGAAAGCCAAAAAATCTACAATAACTATTAGCTTGCAGTACATATGTACAGAAGAATCAGTAAACCATATATCTGTTTTTACCTGTAAATAATAATAATCATAATAATTTTACCTGTAAACGGATCACTTTTCCATAGGAAGCTGGGGTTGATTGAGACGAATCTTCCTCCAATAGATTGATGTAGTATATGTACAGTATGAAATGGGAAACAGGCCATCGTGAATGATTGAGGGTCCTTCGTGTGATAGGGAAGCGGCATCGCCTCAGCCCACTGGGTGCTTGCTGTGCTGCGTGTGTAGCCTGTACTGATGACTCAAGCTTGACATGCTGCCTGACCGAGGGCACAGTGACTCCCATTTGTGGCCTTATTGTTCTTCTCTTGACAGGGTTTATTAAAACAGTGAAATATACTGATACAAGTAAGCCATACAGTAGTACAGTCTTTGAATTGACGAATCACAGGTCTGGTGTATTCAGGTACTTTTTTCTTCGTTGGTGTTGCTGTTTAGCTGTAAGACATTTCTGATATTTAAGATTATAAGAAATGAGCAATGAGAATGTATTCAGTATTTCGTTGGCCAATGCCAGGACTAACGGGAATTGAAAAATATGCCCAATGTGAATATATTTTTACATAAGAAAGAAAACTTCGAGATTTAGACTCGTGGTAGAGGCAAGGGAGTGGGGCAGGGTAAACACCTGAATTCTATATAAACAGCCTGATTTGTCGAAAGGCTATAATTAATATAATTTGAACAAGGCTTACCCTGAAAAACTACTATATATCCCATTTTCAAATTAGAACCTAAAGATGTCTTCAACTTTAAACAAGCTGTTATACCTTTTGTCAATGCATATTAGAAGCATTATCTATATGGCAAATTATTTTCAAAAGTATTCATTTTTATGGTAATATCTGATCATTTACATTATCTAGGCAATGTCACCTCAGCCCACAAAATCAATTTATCAGCATCATTCACACAGGTGGTTTTGTGTCTTTCCTGTTAAGCACTTTCCCACCTCAGCTATTAGCCTGCTCTCACAGTATCTACAAACAAAGCTTCTCCTTCAGGCCTCAGTATCACCTTTAGGGCCAGTCATGGTCCAGGCTGCTCCTGGGGCAGCCAGACAACGTCCCTTTTGGAGGGGAGGCTGCGCTTTGCTGTCCCTTGCTTTGGCTCCCTAGAGTTTATCTTCTGGGTTGATCACGGCCACGATTGCAGCCAACAGCTCAAAATAATTATGCAAACATAGTCTGAAGTATTTATCTCAGTTTGTTATATTCATTATGGCTAAGGATGAACACACAGCTGACTTTATGGATGCAATTAATCAACAATCAAAGCATTCCAACAGGAGAAAGGAGACAAGAAAAAAATGCAACCCCCCCCCCCCCCCCCCCCCCCTCCGGCTGACGTAAAAAAAAAGGACATCACTATGCTGTGTGTTACAATAAAAAACAGATTATAGAGGCGGGGGTGGGGGGGTGAGGGGGTGAGGAAGGGGGTGGTGGGGAGGGG
>JAODKE010000125.1:10853198-10865310 GCA_026779605.1 Mormyrus hasselquistii
GACCTGTGATGTTTCATTAACCTCTTTTGTATTTTTTATTTATGTAATTCCCCCTATATTTCTTCCATATCGTCCAACCTTAGAGGAGGGGGGTGCCCTCCCTCTCTCTCTCAATTCACCATTACACCACGTTCATTGGGCTTTACCTCATCTAACATTTACAACATTCTTTCATATTAGACCAAATAAATAAGAAAATAAATTGCCTTTTATTGTGTCTGATGGTGTTGACAAAAACAAAGTAATCACTGAAAAAACACCTATTTTATGAAGAAAATAAAAAATGAAGACGTTGCATCGGTACATTGCTGAACAGCCAAGACCTTGGTCTATAATGATATACCTTCATATTTTGTAATTTATGTAACTTTTTATTTTGAGAATTAAAACCATTTTATCCAAATTCCCAAGAATCAGTGATGTGTCTATTCCTCACTTCTAACATACTATACACTTTCTTGTAATCATTTAGTTATGTATTTAATTATTATTTTTGTAATACTGCTGGACAACAAAAAAAAAATCCCACGAGAGTACCGACAAAGTCTTTATCTCTTTTGTACTTAGTGTTCTTGTTAAAATCTGATTTTTTTTAACAAGTTCCTTACATGACCACTAGATGACAGTCCATAATAGATAAAGTAGAACCCTCTTATAACAAAGCTAAACTTTACGTGACGAAACCCATAGGTAGTTTTAGCTAATGGATACACATTTTAATAAAGGAAGGAAAAACACACATGTCTGTCATTCACTTTCTCTTTATTATTGTTTACATAAAGAATATCTATTTCTATAGTTGGGAGCTTTATTACAAAAAAGATACACGTTTACATCAGTATTTATACAAAAAAAAGTTATAATACCAGATGTCAGGGAAATATATACACTAAAATCTAATGTATACCTGTCAGTGTGTAAAAAAATCTTACTGCATTTAACTGGATTTCTTTTTCAAACAATTTGTCTTGGATTTGTACACAAGGAATTGTCTTGACTCTATTACCTCCAATAAGCACGGTGCATTCATGTCTAGTGCTGTGCTGTACTCAGCTGGGATCTCTGATATGTACCAATGGGCAAGACAAACTGCCGAATAAAGTGGCTAAGGTCAAGATTTCCTTTTAGGTTTTGAATTAGACCTTCAGCATTTGGAGAAATGTCACGGAAGTCTATATTGGTCTGACATTCTCTCAGACTTTCTTTGATATTTTCTTTGCAGTGTTACAAATATATGTTGTACCAGGATTAAAATCATTGCTGTACATATTTATCATTTTTTTGGGAATTTCATTGAATTTCAACATTACCTAAGAAAGTATTTCTATACAGCAATTCTATGCTGTCTTTTGGGCAAATGTGAACCTTTTATTTGAACATCATCTTTAATATAGAAAATAAACTTATGGATATTTCAGGATTTTCATTGGCAAATTAATTGAGTATAAAATGACAAGCTTACAAAAAAAAATCTTGGGGGGGTGGGTGGGAAACAACAACATTTTAACACTATCCTTAGAGAGAACATGGCATCAGTCATGTTCTATGTGCTTTCCAGGCCATAAATGGAGAATAATCGGGTGTTTGTGCCATTGAGTAAGTATTTGGAGATTACCATAACATGACAGTCAGGGTAACCTGCTTGTGCTGGTGAGAATCCCCCCTTCCTGTGTCTGTCCTGTAGATTGAGATGGCGCCTGATGGCTGTGACCTTCATGGTGGCTTAGATCCCTGCCTGGCACTGATTTTTGATTTAATGTCGAACTGCTGCGCTTGTCAGGGGCTGCAAGGTGCTTTCCATGCACTAATAGAATAGCTCAAGGGCAGCTGGAGAAGAGGTTGGGGGAAGGGGGGCAGTGTTGGAGGGGGTGCACATAGCTCACTGATATCTGGGCAGGCTTCAAATAAGCTTCTTTGAGTTTCTTTGCTAACATCGGGAATGTCTGAAGAGGGTCAGAGGGAGAGGATGTGGCTCAATAAAAGTGCTTATGCACTCATTTCCTATCCTATATCCTTATCTTTATCTTATTTCACGACCAAAAAATTTGTCCATTTTTGGAGTAGCTATACATGACTTCATAATTTAATACAAAGGTCTGTTTATTGGGGGGATGAATGAATGCAAATTAAATATTAGGGGGTACACATCCCCTCGGTTCGTACACCTTGGGCAATTCACTTCACAGAAAAATCTCTGCTAGGAATAGTAGTAAATCACACCAACATACAGCACTGGTAAAGGAATCACAGCATTGACTTAATTGTTACTCAATTCTTGTTATTTCATAACTGTATGCACTAAATTTACTTTGATGTGACATAATTATGCCTCAAAAACAACTCACTAGGAGTCTTCTCCTGCCAATTTATTTTCTGTTAAATTACATTTTGTGTATTAAATTATACACTTCTTACAGGTGAGAATAATAGCTAAGCAAGTATGTGGGAGGAGATCTAATCAAAAACACAGCAGTGTTCGATATGTGTTCTTGGGAGTTAGAGGCTGGTGCCATATGAGACCGTCTAGACCACGACTAAACCACTAGTGAACAGTTTGAAACAAGGTGTCAGTCATGAGTGATGAAACATTGGATCCATAAGATTGGAAGGGTATTACGTGTTCCAGACACAGTGCTGGGATGGGGGAAAACAGAGGAAGAAAAACATAAAATCTCAGCAGAACGAGACTGAAACAAATTGTTATTATGATAGGAAAAGAATTAAGCTATAATCTGGAGTAGTGTTGGTTACACAAGTCAATAACGGACTACCATGTTTCCCGCAAATGGATTCTGGTTAAAGTGGCTGATTCACTTATGGACTGCAAGATTTCCAGTCCTTTTAGTACATTAGTACAGTACATTTCACATTTTACTTCATTTGCTTATGTTTCTTATTTTATATAAACGCACATGTATAATATAAAAAATAATGAGTGTGTGCTTTGTTTCGCTGGACCTGCTTTAAAATGTTTAAATGACTACTTTTTTGATTTAGTCTGTTTATGTGCAGGGCTATGACTACGGATAAAATAAAAGTATATTCTCCATGCTAATACAAATGTCCTGATTGTACCAAAAGTCTTGTATAAAACCAAATCATACAAACAGGACACCTGTAATACTAAAAGTAATATCTTAATTAAAAATTGATTGTTATACATGATGCATTCATCAGTGATACGTGGGACAGAGTGGGAAACATCATTCCATTAGGTTTACATTACAAGGTTTTAAAAGTTGTTATAAACTTTGATAGCCTCCTTACGCAGGTTCTTTTCTATGTTTCTGATGAAGCAAATCCCATTAGCCTGGAATAGACTACAGGAGACCATTTGTACATAAACACAGAAAATTTAGAACAAATTAAATGGCAATATGTGCTCTAATTCTTTATAATTTAGATATTCCCCAATAGTCCTATCTGGCCAGTTAATAGCAAATATGAACAATTCTCTGTTTTTAATAGAATTATCCCTAATTACTATCAATATTTGTTATTGTTTTAAATACAGTGATTTTTGTGACCATTGTGGCCTGGGGAACTAGCGTTAATATTTATAGGTCAGTATACATTTTCTATGAATGTCATGTCTATAAGAATCTATGAACACATTCATAACACATTTTAATACATTGATAATATGTACAGTATAAAAAAACAACACCTTATAGCCATGTCTATTATGCATTTTGAATGGTTTATGAAACTCTCTTCTATAATCCACTATAAATAATTTTATAATGCAATACAAGGCATCCACAATTCCTATGCCGAGCATTATAATGTGTTATGAAGGTGTCTATAGTGCATTATAGATGAGAACTTCATTGGAGCTTATGTATGTTAATCAATGCTATGATGCCTTATACCTGTTAGTAGACAATGCTTTATTAATTCTTATACTGACCATCCTAATGCACCATCAAGGTATATATAGCGCATTACAGGTGAGAGCTTTATTGGAGGTTATGAAGTGTTATAATCAACAATATAATGCCTTATGACTCCCAATAGAAGATGCTGTAATGCTTTATTGATTGTTATACCAAACATATTGCATTATGAAAGTATAGAAGACAACCTTAAATAAAGTGTTACTGAAAGTTTTTCTTATGGTTTTTGGACATTAATATAACATCTGGCTGTATTTCTTTTAAATGGTTATCAGTGAAAATCTTTTTTAAAAGCTTAATTATTTGTCACTGAGTTAATGTTGCCTAGAGGACAATGTGGGACTACTTAATGCAGGCAATTTTGACTGTCAAGAAAACCTGCACCAAATATCTCAATGGGAAAATAAACTTGGCAAAATATACAATCAACACTTGAATAATGTTTCAGAGCTTCAAATTTCATTTTTCCCATCCTCTGCAGGTATTTTGAATTTAGTGATTAATTGTCATTGTTGACACACCACAGCACACAGTGCACAACAACGAAATGTGTCCTCTGCATTTAACCCATATGTGACATTGTGATATAGCAGGGGGCAGCTAATTCAGTGCCTATGGAGCAGTGCTTGGGGACGGTACCTTGCTTAAGGTACCTCAGTGGTGCCTTGCTGGTCGGGAATTCGAACCTGCAATCTTTCAATGACAAGTGCGCTTCTCTAACCATCAAGCCACCACTGCGCAAAATGAAGTAAGCTGGTTAACTCCTTATACAATAACATTATAATATGCACAGTGCAATGTAAGATAAAGAAGAAAATCAGACTGCATTACAATTACTCAGATGTATATGCTGTATTGCTCTGGTTAGCTGACCTTAGCAGTTTTGCCTACAAATCATGCTACATCAGTGGTTTGGTAAATTGAACCTAGAATGAAATTTCAAAGAAAAGTCACATACATCAAATTTAACCCCTTATTGTTTCCATTATCACTCACGTACCACTACATTTCTTGATGTTATGTCAATTATTGGTTATAATGCTTAATTGTCACTCGACTTTTGACAGTGGAATACACCAGAATACATCAGACCCAAAGATAATTAAAACAAAAGAAATAATAAAACACAATAAACTTTTATTTAGTACAAAAAACTTTAGAGGATACATATAAACTGCAACAAATGTTTTGTGTGGTTAATTAACTTTATGCATATCTGTCAAGTGAAAGTAATTTATTATTATTCATTACTTTAATTATTATATGACATTTATCTGATTATGTTATATGTGTAATATCATTTATGTGTATATGTTGATAAAGAAATTACAGTTATTATATCTTTAAAGCAAAGAATTAATTGTAACCACAATGTTTTAACAATAAAACATTTAAAGGTTTGATTAATTCATATCTTAAACTTGCTTTTTATTATGTTGGTGATAATAGTCTGAAAACATGTTACTTTTCTCATCATAGCCATTCCAATTATGTGAAACGACCAGGCTGTTGCTCACAAGTAGAATTATGAGGTTAAGATAATGATTTATCTTATTTATTATTATATTGTGACAGTAGATATTAAAATTCATAAATGTACATTGTCAAGAAATAAATTATCATAGTCAAAGACACTGCTGAACGTCACACTAGACTAACCTTGAGTTGAATACAAACTATTGACAATTTTGTGCAATTAAAAATTTCAAATTCCACATTTAAAATAGATCTTACTTATGATCACCCAACCGAACTCAAGAGTATTGACAGAGGTTACTGCAGAGAAACCTCTATATATTTGGTGTCAGTATCGCTGCTTACTACCCATGGTTACTAAATATAAACCATGATTGTTTATTGCCACACAGCAAATCTTCAATGTTGTGGGGCTAGTTAGCTTGCATAGTTTCAGGTTCTTGTGGTTTTTCACAAATTCAGGGAATTACATTTAGCGGCAACATTTAGATTAAAATATTAAGAATGGTATTTAAAAAAAATCTCAATCAGTCCATTGAATCTATTTCTTGAGTTGATACATGACAAAACAAGAGCATTGATGAATGTTCCTCTAAGGAACATGTCACATAGTTGAGATATGCTAAATAATCCTAACAGAGCAAAATAAAATCCCTTATAGGAGATGATGTTGTAAGACTGAGAAGCTGTGAGTCCTTGTAAATGTCCAGGCACTCCATAGTTTGAACCAAACTTGATCTCTAATTTCATTAATTCATCTTCAACATAATCTTTAATCGCCCCCTGAAACATAGTTCACAGTGCTTTATAGAACATAATGTAGAAAATTTAATCACTTCATTTACATTTAATGTAATTAAGAATGGTTTAAATGATGACTGATGACGAGCACACAGAAATGTCAGTCAGTTTCATCAGAATAGATTGAAGTCAATGTCAATGATCGCACCACTGATAAAATTACACTTTGCTAAATTAATAAAACACTGAAATATAATTCTGAGCATCTGATTAGGCTGCAAACTTCTAGGCACTGAGAAATAGCCATCTGTAGAAGACAAATAAGAAGACAGCCATTCTTATTTCCAGAACCACACACACTAGTTTATATAATGGTAAACATTCCGATTAATTAGTTCATTAACTGATTAATTGATATAACCACAAGAGGAAGTATATAATCATTGTAACCATTTTTGAATAGGCATTATTACAAAAATAAGGCTCATAGCAGCAAACCCAGAAAATAAAATACTGAAATACCCAAAAAATAAATGCTTTTTATTTGCAACATGCAAAAATATTTTAATACAATTTTTCATTTTTATTATGTTTTCTATGCAATAGATATTTTATATGTAATATTAGATTAGAAATGTAGCGTGGTACTACCTTAAGCCAAACAATTATCATGTTGCAAAATCTTTACTAATAATATAAGATATATTCATTCATCTTCCATGCAATTGCCCTGGACAGAGTTATAGGTTTAGACAGAACCTTAGGAGAAAATATATAATTATAATAAACATAATGGTGTGTGAGTGTGCCCTGGGATGGATTGGCGCCCCATCCCGGGTTGTGAGCAGGATGCCCGTATGGTTCTGGGATAAGATTCAGACCACTGTGACCCTGCATAAAACAAGAGGATAAAGAAGATGGATGGATGGATGGATGGATGGTGGACTGAAATAGGAATATTATGAGAAAATTAAGTTAAAACAGTCCTCAGTTGCCCCAGGGTTACAACAGAAGAGCTGATAATCTGTATCAGTTCCAGGGCACTGGGTCTTGTAATCTTTAAATTGGCAGAAGAAGTGAAAGTTAGAACAGTCTAACAGTCTAGCTGGTAAAGAATGGGAGTGTAGAATAATGGAAGATGCTGCAGTGAGAACAAACAGACAATAATCAAAAGAATTAAGTTAAATCTAAAAGTCTTAAACACTGATATACCTTTTTGTAAAAAAAAAGACTTGTCGTCAACTATTTATCTTGCATCACTGAAGCAATAACTTGACAAATATTTTAGACTATTTACATTAATTGGGGCAGCGTTGAAGTGCTTCCTATTGCATCTGAGTGTCTGAACAAACAATTAGAATAATTTTCCTAATTGGAGTAATTAGCGCAGGTAGGGGGCAGTTGCACACAGAGTGACAGCTGGAGGTCCCCTGAATTACAAATTAAAGGCAGACCACATAATGAAATGGCAAATTGACTAATAATAGTTAAATATTAGTAATTTGTCACAGTATCAAGAGTTTAAATCCAGAGACTAATGTATCTAAATAATCTCACAAAGTACATGGATGGCCATGCTGTTAGAAACCAATTATTGAAAGCTAGTAAATAATGGAACTGTGATAATGCTCAGCTGACAAAAACAACAGACATCAGCAAAAAAGGACCAAATTAAACAATATTAATAATAACATTAATTATTTGATGATTAACAAAGTATTATAAAAAACAACAAAAAAACTATTAGTCTTCCTTTTCCTTTGCTCAAAGCTTATGAAACATCTAGCGCAAACTCTTGACTGGTCAAAAAAAAAGCAGTCATTCATACAACAGTCATACATCGCACTTAAATTTCGATAAAAGGGATTAAATCCAAAATTAACAGCAGGACCCTTGGATCAAGGTTGTGAACCACAACTGTAGAGCATATGAATATACCAAGAACATCCCATCCCTACCAGTGGCGTAGGAATATTTATATTTGGGTTATATTTAATTTGAATTCATTCATTCCCCTAATAAACAGACCTTTGTATACAAATTATTAAGTTGCACCCCCCATATTAAACTCTTTCCTACACAATTGGTATCTAAGTAAAATTCCCACCAAAATGCATTAGAATGTATTAGACTTTTATTATTGTTAGAAAAGAATCGTAGTTTATTACCTTTGAGTGCTTTCTCCTATCCTCTGCCATGCCCCACTGTGTATCTGTGTTGTGCTGTCATGTTACAGTGAGGTCATATCATGATAAGACACCTTATTTCACAATCTTTAAGAATAACTGCTGGTGTTTCTCTTTCCATTCCAAGGACTCAATTTAACAATGTTAATGTCACTTTGATTATAGCTCTCCTGGTAATACATTAAACTTTGACAGAGTAAGAACGGCAAACAAGAATAAATTTAGCTTATTGAAGTCTTATGTCTGTTAGGTCACCATGTCGCTGATACGTTGCTCAACATGCCAATATCCTGGACTAAGATCATTCAAGTATTCTTTCTCATTTCTGAAAAAGACAAAAATAGATAATTGTTAAAAAATACATTTTTCTTAGTAGCATAACAGGGGTTAAAAAGCTACAGAATGAGGCTATTGGGAAACTGGCACAGGATAGAATGTGTCCCTAAGCCTCTGCTATTAACCTGGTGATCAAAAGCAAATGTTCACTTGTGACTTATTAATCGAGCTAAATGGCCACAGCATCAAAAATACACTAATCAATTTCCAATGACCGCAAATGCACTTGAAGGCCATGGTTTTCAAAGATTCAATTATGGGACTCATTTATTCGAGGGCTCAGTTGCAAACACAAGCTGTTTTCTTTTACTACGTAACAGTAACAAAATCTTTGGACATGAATAAAAAGAAAAACTTAGCCTTCACAATGAAATGTGGAATTAAAGTGCAGAGAAGGACCAGGAGATGGCATTACACTTGGGGTTACACTTGAATACAATCATTAGCAATAAAATAACAAAATTATTATAGCTGACAGAGAAACCAGAGTTAGACTTGGGAAGCAACTGATCCACGAATCCACGGCAGTCCAACAGAATGTCTTTGAGATCAAAGAAGTCATGGCAAGGCCAGAAATAAACCTTGTTAAATTATAAGATTCACTAATCTCTAAAGGAGCAGTGAAATTTAATTTTATGTGTGTCTATGTCTGAGTAATGTTTTTTCGAGCTTTGTCATTCACTATTCATCATGCACAAGACAAATAAAGGACTTTCACAAAGTCACCAAGTTTTAGGAATAAATAAACAAATGAATGAATGGGTTAAATTGATATATATGTAACAGTGCATATCTGACATCATATTAACTGGTTGTGTGGCGATGGTCAAATTCTAGGCTGTCCTTTAACTTTAAATGCACTAGTTAACTGTTCCATCCCATGATAGTAGAGCATCGAATGTTCTCTGCTGTTATAACTGATTAATCGAAAGATATAACAATTTCTTGCTAACAAAGGCACTCCAATGGTGAACATACTGTAAATTTATTTATTAGCAAATAAAATTGAGGGTATTTTTAGTAAATGTTAAGTGAATAACAGGCAAATGTAGAAAATTTCAGTATATGCAAAAACTTTTTTAGTGGTAGTGTGCAAACCATCAGAAAATGCCTCATGACCTCCCAGGACGTTTTTGCTGCCAGAGACCAATGCAGTATTTCTTATTAAAAATACATTTTAAAATAATTTAATGTCAGGTAATACAAAATATTAAATTCTATTTGCTTTGAATGTTTCCCAGGTTAAATAAGACTACAGTTATTCCTGGAAAGTAACTCACATTTCACTGTGACCTGAAAATGATAATTTAGTTTTTTTACAAAAAAAAATGCTGCTTTATTATGGTACTTATTGTGTGTGTAGATTTCTATAAATGTCATAGCAACATTTTATTTTTTACATAATTTCTATAATTGCACGCACACATATATACTTGGCTATAGAGAATTAATGAGCCTTCATTCATTATCCATGACAGAGAAAGCCATATTCACACTTGGCTGGTTTATTGACTGATTTCATTTATCGGTGTGAGATGAATTGCTAGTAAACAAGAATTTGCCTCCAATTTTCCATGATACACTCCCTGCACAGCATTCTGGGATACATGATCTTATGGACAGTGGGTCACAATTTGGCTTCTCTCTTCAAGGTGTGAAAAATTACCTAATGAAGAATGGGTTGCACATTTCCACAAACTAATTAACCCAGGTGAGACTGAAACTAATTATTATATTTCTGTAATATAATTTCGCATCTGTTGCCAAAATACAAAATTCTTTTTTGTTGCACATGTATTTTGTATCACCATTTCACATACTGAAATACACATAGAGACACAC
This sequence comes from Mormyrus hasselquistii, assembly GCA_026779605.1. Lineage (NCBI taxonomy): Eukaryota > Metazoa > Chordata > Actinopteri > Osteoglossiformes > Mormyridae > Mormyrus > Mormyrus hasselquistii. The sequence continues at coordinate 10,863,676 of JAODKE010000125.1, forward strand.
ACACACACACACACACGCACGCACGCACGCACGCGCGCACACACACACATCCAATCTTATATTTCTATAGATGTTTAATTCTCAAGATAGAGTTTTTCATTTCTGTTAATTGTATTCAGCAACAGCTGACTTAACTGCTTGTTCTTGGAGACGTAATTGTTGGCTCAGTAGGTTATGCTGTTGTCAGGAGTTCAAACCCTCTACCTCCGTTCTATATGCAGAGTTTGCATATTTTCCAAGCTTTGTTGGGATTTTCCTCATGCAGTTTAAAGATGTGCAGCTGAGCTAATTGTCATCTCAGTTGACATTGCCTGTGCTGCATTGTTCTGTGCATGTGCCCTGCGATGGATGCATTGTTCTGTGTATGTGCCCTGCAATGGATGCATTGTTCTGTGCATGTGCCCTGCGATCGATGCATTATTCTGTGCATGTGCCCTGCGATGGATGCATTGTTCTGTGCATGTGCCCTGCGATGGATGCATTGTTCTGTGCATGTGCCCTGCGATGGATGCATTATTCTGTGCATGTGCCCTGCGATGGATGCATTATTCTGTGCATGTGCCCTGCGATGGATGCACTGTTCTGTGCATGTGCCCTGCGATGGATGCTTCCCTTCCAGGATGTCCCCCCTTGTGGCCTGGAATCATATTTATAAAAGCAGAATAATCAGAGATTATGGTATTCAAGGCTTTTGGATGAAAAATACCCATAAGGAAGCGTCTTTTAATATTATTTCCTGCCCAAACTAACTATAATGTTAGGCAGCATTCTGGATTCTTGGAATCTGATAGTCCATTCTTTCCATATCAGATTAGTGTATCAGATTCCTGTTTGAAAATGTATTTATGGAGTTTTTTGTTTTATGGTCAGGATGGGAAAGGGTGGAGCTTGACTAATGTCAGACAAATACCTAGAACAAGATCTGAGTAGGCAGATAAGGGTGGGAACAAGAAAGGCGCTGATGTGTTTGGGAAAATGATTGCAAAGCAGAAAGATATCTCTGGACAGGTATCAACGGGCATTCATGTTACTAGAGTGAACCAAAGCAGCACATCGTTTTATACATATAAAGGAGTATGAGGGGACAGGGGGAACTAATCAATAACAGATCTTGATTATGACCTTGATCACCTGCCTTTCACTTTGGCGAAGGCCCCGCCTCACCGCTTTTCACATCACGACAGCCTAATGTGTCAGAAAGTGTGTAAGAACTGCAGCTGAAAGCAGTGCAGCAGTTTCCCTTCAATGCCCTGCTAAGGCTGCAGGTGAGGCTCAGCATCTCAGCCTGTGCTGTATCAAAGCTGCAGGCCCTGTAGCTCGGACAGCTGATGCTTGCTTTAGGGCACATGATGTGTCATTTTCCTCTCTTACAGTAAGACAGAAATCTCATCCCTTACAGAGAAAATGCATGTGTCACTTTATCCACAACAGAAAGAGAATGGGCCTCGTTATATGATATTCTAGAGTTGTCAGAAATCTCCTGGACAAAGAAATAAACATTTAAGTTAAAAATTACACTTGAATTCAAAGTTGTTATGGATTTAAAAATATTGGAATGAATCAATCTATCTATCTATCTATCTATCTATCTATCTATCTATCTATCTATCTATCTATCTATCTATCTATCTATCT
>JAODKE010000125.1:10865410-10875665 GCA_026779605.1 Mormyrus hasselquistii
TCTATCTATCTATCTATCTATCTATCTATCTATCTATCTATCTATCTATCTATCTATCTATCTATCTATCTATCCTAAATTATTAGTCTGTCAAGGTCCTTTCATTAAAAACTGGGAAACCTGATGTGATTTTAAGGTAACAAAATAAATCAAAAAAGCAAACCTATCAGAACCTGTCAAATATCTGAAGTCCTGCATGTAACCAGCTAATTAAATTAGCCAAATATTTTCAAATGAGACACTACACAGATTACACTGTTACAATATTACCAAGTATAAAAATCAATAATGTGTGTGTGTACTAACTCTGTAGCATTTCCTAGCACTGTGTCCACATAGTTTGGTCATTTAATCATCAGTAGAAACTTACCAACATAACTGACATAACAGCAAAAACATTCCTGGTATAACTGGGTATTGTTGTGAATATATTACGTATTTTGTTCAGGAGTACAACAGAAATGTCTATGATTGAGTCCCTCCCATACAAGGTGCAGCTCGTCATTTGATCTTTTGTCTCCAATTTATGAAACACTTTAAATACAGCTGCAATACAGTGGAATTAATAACCCAAATTTCCAACATTCCCATAACTTCCAGTGTATATTTGTTCAAACGTCAATATCCATTTCTGGACTCATCTGGGGGTTATAAATGTGCATTATAACTCACAAAACTGAAACAGAGAACTCTTCGTTGGAGTGGATGCTGATACGAATTATAAATCAAGCTTCCCGGTTCAGTGCATCACAGGTTCTTACCGGTAGAGGTCGCTGTCACTAGTTAACGTTTAATATAACGGCCTTAAAATTCAGTATAGCTCGCCTGGACTGAAATTGTTGAATTACAGCGCGGGTGATGTTATTGTGGCACTAAAAATGGTTTACATAACTTAGTACTTGCCAAAATAATACATGGAAAAAAATAGTATTAGTGGTAGTATTTTGAATGTTAACAATACGAAGTATTCAGTCATCACGTTAACAAAAAGGCTATTGTAATATCCGTCTCCTTGCTTACCTAATTACGGTATATTAGCCAACCACATGCAGTTGTTGCACCGGAATTTGTATTGTACATTACCATTTAAATGTTGTCTTCGAGGTAGCTTTTAAAATATGTTATATTTCATCAATAAAGATATTACCATATTTGGCAACATCTGTGTTTTCAAGATCCAAAGTCAAATATTCGCGATGCAGAAATACTTAGGTGCAAACTAATGTAAAAATAAAATTAAATTAAAGCAAGATTGCATGTTAACATATAGCCTAATAATAACAATAAAAATCATACTGCAATTTGTATAACATCTGATCGAGTTTTATATTTATTTGGTGATAAATGTCGCTCCTGTAGCAAGGTCATCCATGAAATATATAATAATAATAATAATAATAATAATAATAATAATAATAATAATAACAATCTTAAGTTAATAATAAACCATCTTTAATAATAAACAATCTTTAAGTTATTTTAGGCTTCTAATATACATCAGAGTACAAAAAAAATTGCACATAATTTTATAGTTAATAGGCCTATAGTGCAATGTATTTTTTCATTTTATTCTAACCTAATATAATAATACGACTGAATCATTTTACTTTTATACTTTTACTTCGGAGTCTTAATACAACTTTGTGTGTCAGCGAATAGCGCTGTATATTTTATGTTGAAATCAAAGACAATGTAATTACGTAAAATCGTGAGAGCGGTAACAAAGACAGATTCGTTGTGTGACATATTGAAAATTATTTTATTTATCCATTGACATTAAATTGATATAAACATGTCCATGAAACAAAATTATGTATCAGTATAAGATCAAACATTTAGGAAATCCAGTGTCAATAGTAAGCACAGACAATAACTTAGAACATATCACAAATTGACCAGAAGGTAACAAGAATGCTTTATCTACACAAAACATCCTATATAACAGTTTAAATTTTATTTTCTTGTCTTATAAATAATAATTCCCCGGTGTATTAACTTGGCCAGCACATGCAGACTAAGCAGGTTTGAAAGTTTATTGATTTTCATGTGTATTTTTTCATTCTTTTTTCTTCATCATCTTCTGGGTTGAATCATGTTTAAATCGTGTTTTTTTCCCAACTGTACAAACAACCAGGGTTCCAAATACGCACGTGCACTGCGCATGCCTGGAGCCCGTCATCGCATGCAGTGCAGGTGGCTTTGGACGTCGTCTCCTTATCCCCGCTCATTAAGTTTCGCAGGTAAAACAATTAGACCAGAAGATATAAATAACTTTATGACAGCTTATTTTACTGTACGCATTTTTACGTTACGAAAACCCCAGCGGAACTGAGTAAAAGGAGAACAAAAAAGATATGCTAAATAAATAAATAAATAAATAGATAGATAGATAGATAGATAGATAGATAGATAGATAGATAGATAGATAGATAGATAGATAGATAGATAGATAAACTTAGACTTAAGCAAAAACAATGGATTCAGTAACACATAAACTCCTTGAATGCCTGCAGCGTCCGCCTATTTTTGTTCCTTGGGTAATGTGGTTAAAATTTAATCGCCTAAATACACAACCAGTCTCCGTTTTCCGTTTTTGCTTGAAGAATTTTACATCCTGAGACTTCCTGGTGTGTTATTCATATGTTGGCATAAAAAGGCGGGAAAGAAAAACGAGCTTCCTTCGATCATCATCATTAGGTGAAGCTCATGGAGACTGTGTGCTCCAGTGCTTTTCGGCGAAGTGAGGCGATGCTGGTCCCTCTCCAGACGTCACTGTCCGGAGAACTACAGAGCTGGGGAGAGCCGGTCACATTAGTCGGACCGGAGAGGGAGGCGGGCACCATACCAGGAAATGTGGGCTGATAAAGGTGTGACTGCAGCCCGGAGCCATTAGATGACATGTTGGACAGGCTCATCGAGTTGGGAGGGGGACCAGCTCCAAGGCTGCACTGGGATAGAGACTGCGCCATAGCCTGCTGTCGGCCCAAAGCGGGCGGGAGCTGAAGCTGAGAAACGCCAGGCATCCCTGCCGCGGCCCAGCGGGTATCGTTGGCATGAAAAGAGCAGAGGCTGTCGCCCATGGCAGCCGCAGCGGCCGCGGCCGAGGGGAATTGTGGCAGGCCGTGATGAGTAGGCAGTAGCGTACCCGGAGCGCGGAACACGTTCGTTGTCTTCTTACGCTTCTTCCACTTGGCGCGTCTGTTTTGAAACCAAACCTGGTGTGGAGGAAATGACGACGTAAAACCTATAGTGCTGGATAAATTCTATTGCTTTAGAACAGTTAACAAATTTACGCAAACAGTCAGAATAAGCAACATAAAATGTATTTATTTGACATTTTTCTGACATTGAAATTGAATTTAATGGATATTTTCAGTCACATTAAAATTACTGGTTGGAATTGAAAAGTCATCCCCCTGAAATCCATAAAACAGCAATAGGTATTTAGAGCAGACACATGTTTATAAATTGCATAAATCGTAAAATGATGAAGTATAAATGTAGTCATTTAAACTATTGTAAATGTTTATGTTTTGCATATTATTGCATTAGATTTTAAGTATATTTTTGCAGCGTAAAAATTATAATGAATATTTTTTTTCATTTTCAGACATCTGAGCTTTCACGCATAAGTAAGACAATTAGATTGTTAAATAAATTAATAAATTTACAGTTGAATCGATAAGATCCAAAGTTATTCATTCTATATATAATAATATTACATAATACTAAATAATTTTGAACAGTGTAAATGTATTTCTTATGCTATATATAAAACCTATATTTAATTCACTTTATTACAAATGATTTTATCAGTCTTCAGATCTTTAGTTTGTCTCGGCCAACAATGTACAGCCATTATTAATACTAGTCATTCATAACAGTTTTTTTTTTTTTACTGTTCTTTACAACCGGTACTGGGCGGACCAATAAAACAGAAGAAATAAAACTGGAGAATTACGACGTGAATTACCATTGTAATAATATTTTGTTATTAATTTAGTAAGATCACTAAGTAAAATTATTAAACATCGAAACTATAACATACACTAATAGTAATAACCACCTATTATTGTTGCTGTTGTTATTGTTGTTGTTGCTGTTTTAATATTATTATATTGTTATTGTTATTTTTTGATTATTTATAAGAAATTGCAGTGAACAGTGGAATCCAACTTACGAACTATAGACAATATATACAATGAAAAGTAAAATTTGGGTTTCTATCCTAATGTGCGCGTGAAAGCTGCGCAAAACAGTCTCGTGCTACTATCGTAAAGGTAAGGTGGGATATGGCAGAGAATCCGTGCTTAACATTTTACTCAAAGTTTTATTCCGCCAACCACACGTGCAAAAAGCAGAATATAGTCTTAGTGTGTCCGGTATTAAAAAGCTACTATTCTTTGCATTGTTATGAGTAAAAAAACATGATTTTATTTGTAGATAAAGGGTACTATTTATCACGGCAAGGTTCTAATTTCATTTTTATGTAAATAGAATATTGAATGTGAATTAATCTATGATAGACACTAATGATTATGCTTATTATATTACATATGATCTTCTCATTTGCATGATTTTCGCATTCCTGGTTAATAAGCCATTCCTGTTATAAATAATTCTGAAATTGGTGGGTAATAACGGGCTTGGTTTTATTATACTATCCTAAAAAAGCTATACATACTTAATGAACTTCAATACATCAGATAAAAATAAAAGTCTGTTAGAAAAAGACTAGGTATATAACGTCTATTGTCTTCTGAAATGCTGCATATTTTCTAATTTACCAATAGTTAAAACGCGGGCAAACTACCAACGAGGTAAATGAGCCGTCATATTTTAGCAATAGAAAATAGCATCTCACTGAACTAATGGATAAAGCGCCAATAATTACTCAGTAAAATAAGTTTAATAGATTCACAGTAAACTGCATGAATACCTTTGATCGTATTCTAAACAAAATGTTTAAAACTGCCGCCAATACTATTGAAAATAGGCAAAATACATTTTCCATCAAACACAATTTTGCTGGTACCTCTCATGCGTCGCATTAGGTAAAACAGTTTTGTCTAGTAAATATGCTTAAGAAAATAAACGATTATTTAACATAAAGTGTTATAATTTGTAAAACGCATGAAAACATTTCAGACCTGGCACATTTGTTGATACTTCGTGTCTCTTATTTTATATATATAAAACACGCACACACTTAAACCCCCGATAAATGATATGAAAATAAACCGCGAAATTATTTTAGGCTAGTTGAAAACACTGCTGCGAAAATACAAACATTGTTTCTTTACTATGTGTATATTTCAATATAAATATTTTTATTTATCTACATGTTCAATAATTTAAATCTAAGCCTATATCAAGTGTTATAGGGGAAATATTTTTATTATAATTTGTAATCATAATTTGAAGTCGAATATTCATCACTATAGTCAAATCTCAGCCGTTTCTCCTCTTCTTACCGGCGCTTCTTGATGTTATTATCTGGCCGTGAACTTCACACTGCGTCACTGAAGTTAAGAAATGGTTTCGCGAAGTAATGTGTGGATTAGGTTATAAGTAATGTAAAATATGCAACAACAGAGTACAATACAGTTTTTAGAAGTTATTATAAGCAAATTGTATGTGACATCCGTGTTTTAGTTTGATTTTAAACTGTCGAATTTAACTTTTGTTTTTTCTTTGGTTGTTTTATTTATGCGACAATGAACGCATCCATTACAGTGAACATGAACAACCACCATCACACATTTATTAGGACAAATTTTGAAAATGTGTGGATTGCAATATCTTTGTATGAATAGTGTCTGTTTAGACTCCGTATATTGTTACGAGATCGTATCATACGGCGAGCTAATTGCATATTTACAAATTAATATATATTTAATATACGTCAAATTGCCCAGTTCATGCAATGTTATTGTATCGATTTGCTTATTCAATTTATCTTACGAATGTTATTTTTAACTTTTACTTTTAGTTCAACAAGACCGAAAGACGAATCATACAACATTACTAGATCGCGCACCTGACACATCGGATTCAAGCAAATTCGTTGTTAGCATTTTGTGCTTAATTTAGCTAATGCATTGCATAATTTTTGTAGAGAGGCTTACCTGTACACGTGATTCTGTGAGACCGATTCTTAGCGCTAGTTCTTCCCTCATGAAGATATCTGGGTAATGCGTTTTGGCGAAACTTCTCTCCAGTTCGTTAAGCTGGGCCGGAGTAAAACGGGTCCGGTGCCGCTTCTGTTTCTGGCTTGACTGCCCACTCGACTGATTGGGATTTTGTTGCTGCTGCTGTTTTTCTTGGTCTTTACTGTTGTTGACCTGCACGCCGGAAGGATTGGATCCAGGATTGTTGATATCGTCTCCTGGGAGAAGCGTGGCTCCTTCAACAGCGTCGGAACCCGGGGCTAGATCACCAGAATGCCCGGGGTCTGAACCCCCGGATCCCAATCTACATTTCAGTGCCTCCCTGTGCCCTAGAAGCTCTACCGCGGCATCCTTCATCCCTGCAAAATAATGTCATATAAGGTAAATTGGCCGACTGAGTTACAAACAGGCAAATCTTTGCAATGCAACTGAAACGATAACAATCCTGCATCACAGAAAAAAATGGTTTAACCAGCATCAAGCATAATACACGAATAATTTACAAATGCCTAAAATCATTTTAATACGTATTATATTTACTTAGTGACAGACTAAATGAAAAAACTAGGGGTTACAACGACTGCAAACATGTACAATTAATCTCTTCCTTAAATATACTTTAGTCCACTTGATCACATCAATATATTTGAAATGAGCTAAATCAAATTACGGTATAATAAAATAATAATTGCTTTGCGAAAGAATTACTTTACTTAAATCAGATTAAGATTAAATAAGAAACAAATTGCCAATTTCTCTGCTTGATTTTTTTAGATTAGAAGTTCCACCAGCTTACAGTAGAGTTGAAGACCGGAGTTTGGTGACAACTCACCGAGGCGAGCATCCAGGAGGTCGGCGTGGGATAGCATTGCGCACCGCTCCAGGGCGAAATGCTTTCCAAAAATTTTTCTATGACTTTAAACTATTTAAAAATATATATAGCCTAAATGAAAGAAAATTCGGTTTGTGTTTAAAAAGGAGGTCCCTTGCATTATAATGTCCTTTAGAGGGATGGGGAGGCGCTTAATAGTTGAATGAACCCATGAGCTTCTTCAAATAAGAACCAATCAGAATTGAAGCTTGAAAATGTCAGCACCGCGAGCCTCCGTCGATAGCCACTCACATTCGTACTGGAGCTACGTTCACAAGTCTATTTCTTCTCATTTTCAAATCTGATTTATTAGCTTTCCACCTCAAATTATACTCTTTAAAATGACCTGATTTAATTTCTATTACGACTGCAAACCACACTTAATACACTCCAGTATTTTCAGAATATTTCTTCACATTTATGTGGTTTAAGATATGTTAAGTGGACATTGCTTTCACATACCTCATTTGCTTAATCTTTTTATAAAGCTTCAAAGCAAACACATAATTACAGTAAGGGGTAAGGAAAGCTAAGTATCTCTGATGACAATATTAATATGTTAACATGGGCGAGGCAAAGGTTATTCGCAACATTTACTTGTGCCTATTTGATATGGCATATTAGTTGTCATAGATAGCAATATAACTAGAATGCTCGTGGCCACCTCAGCTTTTGGGTATTTTGCGCGTGTTTCCATTTCAGCAGTAAAGTTATTTTCTGCATTTGTTCCTTTTCCAATCAATAATTCAAGTTCTTTGATTCTAAATATTTGAAGGGCCACCTCCCAGAAACGAAGCGAACCATTTCTAATGTTCTGATTTCTCAGACCATGCCAACAACAAAGTTTAGATTAGTAATATACTTCTAACCAGGGTAATTTTCAAGATCATTAGGCATTTATGTAATTAGCGCCAAATCTATAATCTTTTATTACTAGAATTATAGAAAAATCGGTATAAATTTGTACTGATTTACTACTGTTTAGATTTCACTGTCAAATCAGTGTATAGTTATTGTAAATGATATTTGAGCAAATTAAGTGCACAATTAAGTGGAAACCTCACTGTAAATGACTACTTTATAAGATATTTCCTCTTTTTAAAAGAAATCATTCCCCCCTCCTCCCTTCCCGGTGTCATGGGGAGCGGAAAAACTCAACAAAATAAATGCACACGCAAACATGCTTTAGGTACTAATCAATTGCTTTAACAATATTGATTTTTCATCCAAATAGACTAAATTAAGGTTAATTATTTTGCCCAAAGCAGACATAAACAAATCAGAAATATATTTTCACCAAATATACAACAAAATCGCTGCATAATTACATTTTCCATACAGATGGATTCACATAGTCTCCTCAAAATATAGAAAGCCAAAAACAGTAAACAACTACTAGCAGATGTCAGCACGGATGTTTATAAAAGCGGTTTCTATTTCGGAGTGAATAATGTCCACAGAGGCTCACAAAAGATGCGTCCAAGCGAGAACTTTGGCGGCTTTGCTCTTTTCTTTCTCTGTCCTCTGTTAAATTGATTCAGCTCATCTTTTATATTTCGGCAATCTGGTGAGATAACCGGGATAATTCGCATCACCCCACGTAGTTATAGGGAAATACTGGCTGCGATGGACTAGCGTTCGCCGCGCTAAGATGGAAAGAGGAGTGTGGATTCTCTGCTTCTTATCGGATTTCCTGGCGAACTCGAACGAAGCACCGGAACTTCACATGGCAATTTAATGTCTGGGGTCTGTTTAAACCTTTCCTTTCACAAGATTTGACGACGATTTATTTTGTGTGTATATATATAGGACAAACGGTATTGTTTGAATATATGTGTGTATATTAATGTATTTCTTGTGCGCGTGACAGGTATAAATACAGCTCTTTCCCCAAATCAAAGAATCGCCTGTTTGGTAAATGTATTTTCCAGCTATAAAAGCTTTGAAGCGAGTAAATTCGTATATGTTTTAGTTGTCTTTTATCTGCATGCCACGCCATGCCAAATTTGGTACATCCAAATTCACATACAAAGTTGACCATAACAATAACAATGATGTAAAATCATCGTATTGTTTAATTTTAGATCATTTCAGCTCAGAACCACGCCAGTGTGCCATGATTGATAGCGCGCTCCGTTTTATTACTTTCAATTGCTCGTGGCTTTTACAGCTTTATAAACATACTGAATCAATCCTTCCAAAGATCCAGACACATTTAACGAAATAAGGTAACCGAAAATGTCTGAAGATAATGAGGCCCCGAATGCAAATAATTATGAGATATACATATAATTAGATAAAAAATATATGTTGTAATACCATTATTTCATTGTGGTTCATTATACCGAAAAAATGTCAACGACCTATAGACCTATAGTATACTCATGAAATATGTGAATGTCACATACAAAATAGTATGCGTATTTAACAATCTTTCCTCTGTCAGCATTTAAATTTGTCGGCAACTATACTCCTCGTTCTGTTGAAGATTAATATTGTACTAGATTTTTAATTGACCGTTTTTCCGAGACAAAAGCAGGAAGACGTAGTTTAACAATTTCCGACGACGGAGCAACTTTCTTCTCCATAATAAATGTGGTAGGCATTGTTTCACACAGATGGAAGTGGAACAAAGGAAACTACAGGAAAACATATTGGCCGCCTCTAATACAATTTATTCACTCAGTTTACCTCATATTAAATGTACAGATTGAATTTCGGTACACCGATACCTACCGAAGAAGTAACCACTGTGATTTCAAGCTTTATTTCTGGCACAAATTAAAATGTTTTACTACATGCATTTTCAAACAGATATCTGATATTTTTCATACTTTCAGCACACCGCGTCAATGTTTAGGTGTACAATAGTGCTAAAATATGATACTAAAATACCCATTATTATTGTTGTTATTATTACTGTTGTTGTTGTTGTTGTAGAAATGCTTAATATTCATGGAGAATTACCTGTTATCAAAATAAATGTATTATTATGATACCAGGTAAAATGCAGTTTATATTTTTTCTACATTGTGCTTCTGTTTTCTATTTATTTATTCATGATCACTGACAAAATGGGCTTTTTATTCATTTTCATTCTGGACTTTTAGGTGTGTCAATGCAATAATTTTTAGATAGATAAGCAAAACTGCATAGGGGATATATATATATATATATATATATATATATATATATATATATATATATATGTGTG
>JAODKE010000125.1:10878265-10891492 GCA_026779605.1 Mormyrus hasselquistii
ATTTTGTATTCCCTGGTTATGGCTATATGAATACCCCCTTCCCCGCCCCAAAAAGGTTGGTTCTGGGCAAGCAATATTATCATGTCCTCCCGATGTTAATTTTAGCCATTCATACATTCAACTACATTTTTAATATAACTAACAGATCAGTGAGAATTTGCAAAGGTGAATCCACCAGATAGATATAAATTTTCCTACCCATGCCACAACATGGCACAAGATCGTCACAAAATTTGTAAAAAAAAAAATTAAGTTTGCAATGATATTGTACCGTAAAACTTTGAATGTTTTATGGTGTAACTCAGAAAACAATGAAAGCGAACTGTAAAATTTTATATACACAGCATCAAATATGTTTACTCAGCAATTTTACACAGCCCAAGAACAGGGACCTGTATCACAAAGGCTGATTTTTCGCTTAGCCGGATACCTTGTCGGATTTAAGGTCGTCTGGGCCAAATGTAAGTGAACAACGATGAAGTCCATTTAATCTGGGGTATTTTAAATCCGACAAGTTATCAGGCCAAGCAAGACATCCGGCTTCGTGATACAGGCCCCCGACTTCCACAAACACACACATAATCAATCCATAAGTTTCCAAACAGAAGGTGTAATCAAAATGATATTTTATTTTCAACTGTAAGAAAGTGTCTAAGTCTCTTTCTACATGCCTTTGTTTTGTGCATTGTAAATGTAAAATAAATATATATAATAAAAAAAAAAAAATCACAAAAACATCTTAGGAAAAATGTTTTATTTGATGTTTGTGGGGACTTGCACACTCAAGACAAGGATTATGATATCATTTAACTTCAATTTCTTAAACACACAAATAGGAAATGATTTCTTAAGAGTTTTCTTTGTATTAATTTGCTTATACGAGATCCGACTATGGAATGGACACTTGGGATGCGTTTAAGTACGAGTGCATTTTCATCCCTCCAGCTTCACAGAATCCAGTATACTTCTTGCGTCTTTGTACTCTTCTAACTCTGCCAAATCTTCCTCTGTTTCCTGAAAAAGACATTAAAAACATTCAGTGATTTTGTGCTCTTTGGTAATCATTATTTTTACTCCTATACAATTGCTTTGTACAGCAGCTTTTATTTTGATTTTCCACTGGCAGCACTAGCTAAATGTTATTCTGCATTAATTTTTGGAAATTTCTGGTCATAAGAACTATTTCTACTTTTACGAGGCATTGGCACTACTCAAAAGATAAAACAACAGCATTTCTCATCCATCCGTCACTAATTTTATTGACAAATCTAGAAATTAGGGCTGCACGATATTTCACACACTATTGCAATGTGATTAGTCGGTGGTGTTGCCGTGGTTTGTTCAGTCACAAAGCAGTCTTGACAAATGCAATGTGATTATTGTGCATATGCATGATATAGTGCACAGCCCTGAAACAATATATTGTGTATCCCTACCAAAAATCCAGGTGAAAAACTGATAAAATGCAGATTTTCAGTAATTATGAATTAACCATTCTATTTATTGTTTTAAATTCCTCAAATACAAAAGAAACACAATAAAACTAGTCCACTGTATTGAAGCTATAATTCATTATACATCACAGTTAACCATGTAATTCTTTACACACGTGGCACGTGCAGGAACAGCACAACTAACAAGTTGCAGGTCCACAAACTCTGACAAGCACTTCTGAAACATACTTTTGGTACAATACTTCCCCTTTTCCACTGACTTCTGGTCGAGTACCTATACTAAAAGTACCAAACCAGCTGGGGTACTTTTTTGGCACTCGGGTGAAACTTGCACATGTGTTCATTGTGGATTAGTTAAGCAAATAACCGGGGATCGTAACACCTGGGTTGTTAAAAAAAAAAATAAAAAATTGTGATTTTGCTGTAATAAATACCAGGATATTTATAAAGCAAAAAAAGTTCAAAATATCGCAATGTGATTTTGCTGTAATAAATACTGGCCTATTTATACAGGAAAAGTAAGTTCATTAAGAAATTCCTCACAAACCCATTTTATGGGTGATTTAAACTGCAGGCATAAAAACAATCAGAAAGTGCTTGCAGCGCTCATGAAAAAGCATCAGTGTAAACTTTGAACTGTTCCTTTAAACATACTAGGTAATCTTGAAAAAGAGTAAACATTAATATTGCAATGCCTAAGTAAAAATGTTTCAGTAAAACCTAAACCGCCATGCTATAATGTCCGTACAGTATGACGATAAGAAAAAGCCTGATTTCAAATCAGCAGACTATGGTTATCCCTGCAATGTGAGAACTGCATGTGCACAACCTGTGATATTAGTACTGATATCGCACATCACCACGCAATATAACATACCTCACTTCACGTTGTGAGGTCACTCAGTACCAGTTTTTATGCTAATGTGAAACTAACACTCTGAAGTAAAAGTACAGTACCTGGAGCAGTCAAAGAGTAGCCTAATATTAATGCCTAGTTGGCATCCGGAACACTCTGACTATACATTATGAACTAGAAAACATACAGCACTTTTCCTGCATCAAGGAAGACCTGAGATAAGCGGGACCTTTGCCAGTCACTGGTGGCTGTAAACCATCTACATCAATCTTTAACCGTTGCAGTAAGATAATATGGGTGTGAACAGCTTTTTTATTCTTGAGACACTATAAAGCATCTTTGATCATTTTACAAAAGCAACAAATGGCATCAATTCAATTATTTCCAGTGTATCTTTTCAGCCATACTGAAGTATGGATGGATACTGGAAGGTTTTAATTATGTTTATAAATAAGAAAAATTAAGCTCCCATTGGATGTCTAAATATTTTTATTTTATTGCCCTTTGCAGCATTTCAGCAGGCAGTAATATGCTTGAGCAGACCGACATGGAAAGAATGAATATGCTGCTTCATGGTTCAGAGAAATGGAAGCTCTCACTCACTAATAACTGTGAAAGATCTGCATGGGCTGTAACCAAACGCCGATGACAATCTGGGATCATCATCCTTGATTCCTGCAGGACTTCCATCTGAAAAGACATACAAACATTCATTTGAGTGACACACATGAAGATAAACAAGCATGTTTGACTGTAAACGGTCAGTTGTCCGGTATACTAGTTGAATTTCAATTACAAAAAGTCTTTTGAAGAATTACGCTTCAGCACTTCCCAAACCTGTTATAATGCCATAATGCTACAGCTACTGGCCAGAAAGGGTGGAGGTTAACAATTCCCATATTTTGATTACTGCTGCTACTTTTTTACATCATAAACTCTGCTAATGCCCGGTCTGTAGTGTAGACTTGCTTATGCAGACAAAAACAAATGCCACCAATTATGACTTAAAAAAAAAAAAAAAAAAATCAAGTATAATCAATTCTACAAAAACACAAAACCATTTTCTAAAACTTCTTAAAGATTTTCCAATATCATCCCTGTGTGTTTTTATTTTTAATGGAATGCCCATTAATAATACATCAATACACGGCCACTTATTGCTGAACAATAACTGATGCATAGTCATTTGAGTGGCCGTGGTTGGGTTTTGTAAATAGGTCTAAACCAGCAGTTTGAGTGTTCAGTCCACAAAATATTTGCCCTCCAGATTTTTGAATTTGACACATGCAGTTTTGGTTATTTGTGAGTTGGCCGTGAACAATTCAAAAGAAATATTTTTGAAGCTTGCCAAACGATTACAGAAACATGCAGACGACGCATAAGCC
Source organism: Mormyrus hasselquistii (assembly GCA_026779605.1). Taxonomy (NCBI): domain Eukaryota; kingdom Metazoa; phylum Chordata; class Actinopteri; order Osteoglossiformes; family Mormyridae; genus Mormyrus; species Mormyrus hasselquistii. Next base: position 10,881,961 of record JAODKE010000125.1, read on the forward strand.
AAAAACATAATAAATCATTCGGATCACATAAAGTCACAATATATAAATGTTAGTGATACATAGCATTTATTATTGTAAATGCATACTATATCTTTAATATTGAAAGTCTTGACTTGGGTACGCCATGCATCTTAGTCTCAGCAACCTGACTCACTTATTTGTTAGCTGTCTGTGACCATGGAATCTTGCATTTCTCGCAGTAACTTTTAAACTTTTCAGTACCATTAATTTAGATTTTTTTTTTTTTAATGGGACAAAACATGGTACATACATGGGTATACCTTACATGGTTTGTATATTATATAAAAAAGTCAAGATATCAAACAAAGCAAACTGACATGAAGTGTAAAGTACAGTACTATTTGTTTAGAGATTGGTAAACAGATTGTTGTGTTATCATTCATGCTAGCTAACTGTTAGGCCTAAGAGTTCTTGCTTGGGGTGCCCAAGTATTATTCGTGAATTTTGACATTCTTGGGGATCTTCTGCTCTTAACCCTAAGTAATGTAAAGGGGTTATTGCAATATTAAACCTTTTTGTTATGCAGCCAAACATTTTAGCCTGTAACAATATCAACAAACAAAAATATCAGGATTTTGCAGATACATTTTAGACCATTAGTATCAAAGTGTCAAAGTCTAAAAATGAGGAGCAAACAGAAAACTAAGTAATATTTGCGGCTGCTTGTGTAATATGGTGTCTTACATTGCAAAAAAAAGTGAAGAGTGCACCAAGTGATCACTAACAAGTTAAAACTCATGCAGCTTTAGTAATACCAATTTTATGAGTCCAGACAGGCTTTACATAATAAACAAACATTGTACTCATATCACACATCATTATGGCATGAAAAACGTTATTGAGCTATTGATCATGTGTTAGTCACATCAGGGGCCTCCACTTTTAGAGGCAAATCCTGTGTGAGAGGAAAGCAGAAATCAGCAGGCTCACAGTCCTGACGCTTTCTGTGTGTGTTAGAAAGCCTGGTGTCCATCTGGAGAGGCGAGGGCTCCTAACATGGTCAGACACACTAACCATTAACAAGTTTCTCTAGAACTACTGCAGTTCTACACGTTTTTCTTTTAAATGTCTGCATTTTAATTCATCTTTTGAACCATTATTATAGCTTAACTTGACCTATAACATTTTCTATACAAATATAAAGACTGGAAAATGTGTATTTTACGCATTTTATTTATTTATTAACAAGTCTCAGTTAATCTTACGGTACATCCAAACAGCAACACACAGTATACCAGTGTTAAGTGGGCAGTTAAAGGGGGGGGGGGGCAGTAAAATCAGCCACTGCACAGGCTTCTGTTAGGATATCAGAATGAGCCATATTCATACTTAAGAGGTTCACCAAATCTTCCACTGCAACAGGGAAACAGTCAATTTTGATTAACACATTACATGCAATTTGAAATGTTGCCACTCTGGTCTCAATGGCTTTGGTCCATGACAGCATGCTTAGAAGCATCATTCACAGTCTCCGGAAATTTGTGCTGCATTCCACAACTGTAAGCAGGGAATCTCAAGGGCAAGAGAGTGAAACACAAGCCATCTTTTTAATGCTTTGGAATATTCCATCAGCTATGATAAGAAAAGCAGCTATAAAATATTGATTTAAAAAAAAACCCTGATCCCGAATTAACCTCAGCATTAACCCCCTAACTGTGTAACATTTATTTTCTCACTCTGACCTCTGTGGCAAATATTCTAATTAAAATATAGTGATTTGCAACTTTAGTCCACTGTAGATTTGCCTGGAAAATGGGTCTGTGAACATTATTCTGTCTATATAAAAGGTGCCAATTGTCACCTTAAAGTAAATCTTTGCCTGGTGATATGACTTGACTTATTTTATTAAAATATCTGCATATTGTTAATTTTGTATTATCAATACCTGGCCAAGAATTTAAGCTTGAGGTGTAAATAAGTGTGCCCTCCATCTTCATTTCTTGGCCAGGTTGGCTTTACAAATGGCCACGTCCAATACTGCATACAATATATCACGTGCCAACGCATCAAATCTTACACAAACCAACAGACAGATACATACAGATGTGACAACCCTTGCTATTATAAATGCAATATTACACAACTCGGCCGATCCACTCATATTAAGCATTGAAGTCTAGAACCCAGGGTTTCAACTTTGATTGCTAGAGCTAAAATATTTACTATGCACCTGTTGCGAGCAACAGCACATTTCAAGAACCCAATAATGTGAATGATTAACAAATCCTATAAATGAAAGGTTCCCAATTTAAACAATAAAAAAGTAGTAGGAAAATGCCCAGTTCAAGAAACCACAATAGGCGTGGTTTTACCTCTTTCCTAATAAGATGTTACCAAAAAATATTCTATTTAATCTTCCCATCATTCAAAAACCACTTTCCCATTTAACTACCTACAGACAAAAATCTAAATATAGCAGAAACTCCTAAACAAAAACAACACGAATGTGTTTTGGAAAAATTGTACCTCCCTCCTCCTCTAAGTTAATCTATAAAGCAGCAGAGATTAAAAGAAGACATAAAGGGAGATGTCAGGTTGTGGGGGACAAAGGCTAGCTCATGCTTAATTCTCCCTGCCATTCATTCTGAGTGTGAAGTGACAACCCAAAAAGGAGGAGGACTTGGGTCATCGGTCACTCAGTGGCACCAAATTAGCAACATGTGCTAGTAATTATGAAATACCTGGAAAGTTAAATAATGTAATTAAATGTATAAGCAAATTAAAAGTGTGAATGATCCATTTCTCCAGCCTGCTGTAGTAATACTGACATTTTTTCACTTCTTTCACTTCTCAACACTGTTCACTTGTTCTCAACATTAAAGTCGAAAACGATTGTTGAAAAATGTACATCCTCAAAAAAATATTTAGAAATATTCAAAAACTGTGCACACAGAGGACAGGTAATTGATCAAGGTCATTCTGTACAGTCCAGTAAAAATGAGTTTAACTATATTTGCTGTGATGGGCTCTTGGTGTTACCTGGTACTTTCAGCTTCTAAGGGTACCATGCTAAGCAGCTAGCCAGAATCCACAGATTAAATACACAAATTAAAACTACTTTAAACTGATTACATTCTACTATGAAGGACAGTCATTCAATGTAAGTTTCTAGTGTACATGTAGTAGGCAATTACAGAGGACAAGCAGTATCTGTGGCCAGCTGTGTAGCTAGTTATCAGCAGAGACATGACAGCACCACATCCAGTGGTTACGGGTTTGCTCCTATTGCAGTGCATCTCAAGCCAAAATTTAAACAAGAACAACTTTTAAAATCATTTCTGATAAGGGTAGTTTGCCAACAGAAAAGTGAAACATTCCGTTACGAATTTTAACGACCATATGATCAAACCATGGGGTGGAAATCAAAGATGCCCCCCCCCTCCCCCAACATCAGCTTTTACTTTCATGGTTCCAAATAATATTGAATATTTTGAATAACTGGCCTGGCTTGGTGTCACTAACATATACACAACTATCAGTCATGAGCTACTTCTGCTAACCAGAATCGGGTGCAAATCTTTTATCGGTCCATAATAAAGGAAAAAAAAAAAAATCACACACACACACACACACACACACACACACACACAATGACATTTGCGTACCTGTATTGATTTATCCAAGCCTAGCTGGATATCTGCACAGCCCTCAACACACAGTTCTTATACAAAAAAACAGCCTTTGCTAACTTACACTAACCCGTACCTTTAAAACTCTGTTACTCTATTACTTGTACATAGTATTACTTGTAATATTTAGGTTATATGCTATACTCAACAGGAAATACAGATGCTGAAGTATGAGACCAAAGGAACTGCTGATTAGATGTAAATACCAAAATATGACGCACAGTATTATATCAGAGGGAAGTCGCCCTCCAGCATACCTGTTTCTTAATGACATATTCGTCTGCTGCTTCTGCCTTTAGATGCTCGATCTTTTCTTCCTGCTGCTTGGCTTCTTTTATATACAGAACTTCTTCTTTCGCTAACCTATAAACAGGTAGACAATGCACATAATTTAGCTGAATTACACATTACATCACACTGAAGTAGGCATTTTCTGAAGTGCTTTACAAAACACTTACAAAATACCCCAAAAACATCAGAATAACAAAAACGTGACATTTAAATGATAAAAAAAGCACAGGTCAGCATAAAACTAAGTAGATAACAGCAGTATAATGTTCAGTTAAAATGTTCAGTACACGAATGCTATTAGGGACCATAAAAAGCTGCTAACTACAGTCATGAGACCGCTACCAATACTGTCCTCCATGTCTTTCACCAGTATTCTGCAAGATAAGTTAAGGAATCAAACTTACGTCATAGCGGGCAAACATTTCCATCCCTAATTTTGATTGTCCGTATCCATAGAGGTCATACGAAAAAACCGCAAAGTGCCACCAACACTCAGTCCTCCTAAGCGGCTAAGCGGCACCATTTCTCCACTCCTAGGGTGGTATCGGCTCTAAAACTCCAGTCTGCCACTGGTCTGTCTTTAGTTTTTATACTGATGCTATAAATCTGCCAATTTGCAACCCAGCTGCATGCTCATTAGCTGCGATCCGTGGCGGTTCAGCTCCTTTCTGCTCATTCCACTAATCTCCTGTCTTTACTCCATTTATTTGCCACTTCTGCTACTGCTCCTCCACAAAATACAGCACTGCCCCTTCTAGGATTAATTGATCATCAATTTAGTTCTAATTTGGACCAAGTCAGGTGGTAAATGGGCCACTTTTGCTTGATTGTTAGTGAAATGTGTGCAAGTACATTGATAAATTTTGATTATTTATCAATTACCAGCAAATGAACTAAATCTATTGAATAAATTCCAACCTGATTGCCATAATAGAGTTTGAAAATATCGCTATTGATAATGATTCCAGCTAATAGTCTTTTCCGGCTCTGGTTGCTGGCTTGTCAGAATGACAACAAAGAATTCATTTTTCATATAGTCAGTTGCATGTGCATGAGTAATCCTTCATTAATCAGTTACATTATGGGGCCGCTCCTCAGTAATGTGTGTTGCTTTGCTCAGAAAGCCTAAAACACTTTGTCATATTTTATGTCAATTACCAGTAATTTTAATACGTTTCCATCAAGGCATACAGTAATAGTTAACATATGCTAAGGTAAGGGCCTTAAGCCTTCTTGAGATGAGTTATATTACCGTTGCAGTTGTTTAGCGAGGCAGTTGGCAAGATTCAAATAACTAACGACAGGCTAATGAAAAAATGTCCCTTGATCTTAATTCCTTATTTTCTCAGACTGAGGTACTTATATTAAGGGTGGAGCTCAGCTGGTTTTAAATGGATCTGCCACTGTGTTTTCCCAGTTAATGGAAAAGCAGCTCTCTGGAAAATAGAAAAAAGAATTAGACCCGACACACATTCAAGTAGTTTAATACTGTATTTTTGAGCCGTGTACCCAGTGCCAGCTGGAACGACAGAAGTAAATTACTGTTGTCATTTTATTAAGGACATCCGCTGTGCTGGTCTCCAACTAAAATGTGCACCATTGCAGGATAGCTATGTGCAGCATTTTTTTTTTTTTTTTTTTAAAAACAAAAGAATGACAAAAGACCTGCAGTGGTTTAAAATGCTTAACATGGGGACTACAGTTCTAGTTAAGGGTCAAACTCAGACACACAATTTCTTTGCATTTAAATAAGCAGCCTTAGAAATCTTAAAATTAAATCTTTCCAAGGTAGGACAAAAAAGAAACAATGTATGGTTATTAAAAAAAAAAACAAACCTTGAAATTTTGTGAATGGTGACAAATTAATAAACACAAACAGAAGGAAGAATCAGAAAGACAGTTTTACTTCGACAAAAGAAGCAACCACTTCATCCAGAAAGAAGTGTTAGGCACTAGAGCTGGAGTAAGGTTTAAGACAATCTCAAATATAAAATACGAAGCATTACCAAGGCTTCAGCTCAGCATAATAACCCAGGCTTTGATCACAACACTAATGAACAACATTTCACTGAAGTAATTGCAATTAAAGCAGCAAACTCCCTTTCCAAACATGGTTTAGCTTCAATTAGCTTGCCCAGACTTAAAAAAAAAAGTGCTCAAGCCATTTTATGTTATCCCAGCAGCATATGACTGAAGTAGCTCTTGGCTTCAACGATTTAAAGGACGATGCTTTATTTTAAAAATTAATGAAATAATGTCCAGAAGAGCTGGATAGTAGCTCCATGTGCTACCTGTTTAGTAACAAGCATTACACTCCTACATTCCAAGAGCAGATACAATTTGAATAATATTTCTAGGGAATACTATCACAAATAATGAAAAGGAAAACTTATGTTTACGTGGCAAAACATCATACAGGTGACAAAAAAATAAAATCTCTAAGTAAACAAAGTTCATGCAAATTCCAGTCATTTCTGCTACTTATTTCACAGCTGACGTTTGCTACAATGCAAATACACATTGTATGTAGCTTAAAACTCACAGTACTGAAACTTGGCACCTGTAACTGACAAATGACCAATATACCTGGCAATATCCCACTTTGAATCTAACTTGAGCAGTGTGAGAAATATGTATATAAATGCATGCCAAATACATAATTACTAACTTTGTAATTATAAACTTCCAATAACCGTTTTAGAACTTAAATAGCTGAAAATGAGTATTGTGCTTTATTATCCCAGATGTATGATGCAACATTATTTGGACGAAAGTATTGGGACATAATGATTGAATTCAGGTGTTTCATTCAGACTCATTGCCACGGGTGTATAATATCAAGCAATTAGTTATACAGTCAGGTTTACACACATTTATGAAAAAAAAGTTGTCAACACTCTGTTGACGCAAGAACTTCCTCTGGACCAGTACAAACACTGCACTGGGAGCTTCAATGGCTGAGCACCTCCATGCAAGCCTCACATCACAGAGCACAATGCCAAGAGTCAGATAGAGTGGTGTAAAGCACGCTGCCATTGCACCTTGGAGCAGTGTAAACGTGTTCTGTCGACTGACGAATCATGTTTCTTTGTCTTGCAGTCTGATGGACGAGTCTGGGTTTGGCAGATGTCAGGACCTCAACCCTGTTGAACACCTTTGGGATGAACTACAATGGAGACTACGAGCCAGACCTTCATGCCAAACATCAGTGGCTAACCTCACAAATGCTCTTCTGGATGAACGGCAAAATTTCCTACAGACACTCTCCAAAATATTGTGGAAAGCCTTCCTAGAAGAGTGGCAGCAGTTAAAGCTACAAAGCGGGGGGACTAATTCCATATTGATGGCTGTGGATTTACTATGGGATGTCATAAAAAGTCCCAGTAGGTGTAATGGCCAGGTGTCCCAATACTTTTGTTCATATACTGCAATTCTACAGCATGCCCTGTGACATCCTATAAATATGTCACATCCTTATTGCAACCACCAAGGGTACTGATTACAAATTTATCACCCGAGTGCCAACACTGTGAGTGAAGTTCTTGAAAACCAGGGCTACATGATACCACGTTGCGATATACTTGTGTTTATATGGCGCATGATGATAGGTGAAACATTTGTCCTGATGTTAGCTCTTCTGTATCTTACAGACATTTCTTTATGCCCATTATTTGCTGAGCAGGTTAGTAATGCACCTAAAACAATGAGATGCATATTGTGATGCCCACAAGTTAGTAATCTGTATGAATTTGCCGCATCTTATATTTATTAAATTCGTCAGTGGAGCACGTCACATGCTATTGTTTTGTTGTACCATGGAAGCGATAAGCGATGAAATGGCAGTGAAGAAAGGACAGCTCAGCAACCACAACATCTACTGAAAGAGGATATACTGTGGATAAACAAGACAACAAAAAAGGCCAGTGGCATGGCGGTTCTGTTTGCATCTTAGAATCCATCATATTTAAGGATAAACATAAGGATATATACAGATATATGAACTTATACCGGTTCCTAATATTCCTAATAAAGGAGCACTACTGTAACCACTGCCTGAGGGTTTCGCTCAACAGGTATCACTAACCAGCCAAAAGTGCACAATTGGGTGTGTAATGAGCAAAAATATCTGTTAAAACCCATTGCAAATTAATGCAGTCGCAGGTTTATTAAATTAGCTTTTCACATTATTTATAGAAACAGCAATTTGTGAATACCAGGCTGCTAAAATATTAATGCTTGGACTGGTTTACACATTGTCTATGTTAACACAAAAAAAAAAAAAAAAAAAACATTTTCTGTTTCTGATATCTATGCATGTTGCACAGCATGATCAATCATACATTAAACAATAATCATACACTAAATATTGCTAAATTGAGCACTCAATTTCATCCATTTCCATACATAATTAAGCACACTTTAGCATATTTATGTCATTACTGCCATTTAGGTTATCGGTTTGAGCGGAATAACATTTTGTCACAATTAAGTCTGCAATAAAACAGGCATCTTCAGTCTTATATTTAAACTGAAGAGCAAATCAAATATGGCAATCAAACTTTTAAAAATATCTTGATAGTAAAATGTTCCTCTCTGACAATATTTTTTCTAGGACTGTATTTCTAGGACATCGCAATTACATGGCACATGCACAATAATCACCTGGGCTTTAGATGACTGAAAAATTTGTCCAGATGCCAGCTTCTTGGTACTATACGAATGTTTACTTATGGCCGTCGGCTAATTATGAGTATTAGGAATCCGTATAAATTTGGCATACCCTTATGTTTAATAAACGCATCAGATTTTAAACTGCAAAACGTTTATGCACAACACCGGCATCTTTTTGTTACCTTGTTTGTTCACAATGTGCTGCTCAGCTGTCACTTTCTTCACTGCCACCTCAGTGTTCATCGCTTCCATGACACAGCAGAACAGTAGCATGTGGCGAGTTACACTAACCCAATTGAACAAACATAAGGATACTAGGGCTGAAACGATTCTTAGAGTAACTCGAATAACGATTACAAAAAACAAAAACACTCAATGCAAATTCTTTGCTTTGCTGCTTCGTTTAATCCACAAGACTATGTACTGCTCAGTGATCACTGTGTTTCACACAGAGGATTATTACTGTCGCAGTGCGCTCACGCTGCATTGTGTGTAGCAGAGCGGTAAAGCGGTAGAAAAGTGTGGAGAAACTACCATAGGTACCCATTGTAAAAAATGGGTGAGAAATTTCCAGTAAACTTCCAGGTCATGGGGATGGTGAATAGTTCCAAACCTTGACATTCACGGCATTCCCATTGCTTACCAAGTACTTTAAGCAGTATGTTGATAAAATAAAAGTATTAAATGTTTTTTAACAATTAACTGTCATTAATATACTAAATATTTTGTTTTTATATATCCTCAGCATTAGCTGTTAATGTTTATTATGACTAAAAGTTATGAAGGTAGCTTAGCAGCTATCGAGGCTAACGTTCCCATTTTGCTGATGATTTTGTCAATTAGTGTTGACGCAGGATAACTTTACATATTAACTTGTTCTGGTTATCAATGGCCATCATGTTAACATACCTTAAACCAGG
>JAODKE010000125.1:10892981-10902981 GCA_026779605.1 Mormyrus hasselquistii
AATATCTGGTTATTGAGCGTTGATGACTTCATATGTAAATAATATGCGGCCCGTGAGACTTGAACTTGGACATAGTGTGGCCCACTGCAAAAAAAGGTTGAGAACCACTGCCCTAAAGGATACACCAAATTCACACAGATTACTAACTTATGGGCGTCTCAATACGCATCTCAATGTTTTATATGCATTACTAAATCTGCTTACCAAATTGTGAGCATAAGTGAATGCCCATAAAATATCGAGGAGCTGTATCTGAACCAATGTTTCAGCTGTCATCTAAAGCCCTGGTAATTGTTGACCATGCACCGTATAATTGTGAATACATCGCGATGTGATATTGTGCAGCCCATTTTTTCCAGTAAGTTTTACATAAAATGACTAAAACTACACTCCAACACTGACATCATGCAACAGCTATCTGTATTTCTGTATTCGTTATGCATCTAACCCGAACCACCATCACGGCAAACTTCCGAAAGAACAACAAGATATAATGAAGGCTTAAGCAGATAAACAGCTATAACAGCGGTAGCCCAGGGACATGCTCTATTAAATACTTCCTCTCTCAATGTACCCAATAATGTGTGACTTCCCCGAAGGAAATTAGCAAAGAACAAAGAACAAAATAAAACTACCAATGCAGTATTTTTCCAGAAATTCCCATTTTTAAAACAGCATGCTAAATTATATGGATTCAAAAAGCACCTCATTAGCCTGTTAGGCTTTTCTGAAAAGCTTGTACCAAAACGGAGGAACCATGCATTAACATGAATCAAGTGTTTTCTGTTTAAAACTCTATGCATCCAATTAATCAAATCATCCATTACGAAACTAACAAATAGGTCATTAAATCTGATAATTCAGCATGGGACCATTTACTGCACAGCACAAAGACAGCTACGGTACAACAGAATATGTAAGTAGTGGAATATCCTTTTTCTGATAATGCGATTTAACTCTGGTTTTATTTTGGGCTTTGCGCATGCCTTGTTTCATCATGTTACCTTGCCAACCGCCTTCTTCACAAGCAAGCTTTGACAGCGATGTCCCTGCACAGAACACAACGTACCCAGATAGGGACGCATTCAGCAAAAACTACCAAGCAAAGCTGAAACGGTTTTCTCTGGTGTAGCATTTGGGATTAGTGGAAACAAAATATTTTCTCACATAATTACCAACATTCCCATTTCAGGCCAATTTAAGCTTTGTTTTTCACATTACATTTTAATCTAGATTAAATACACATTTTCATCAATACTAAAGCAAAAAACACTAAATTAGGTACTCAGCAATGATTCTCTCAAATCGTTTAGATTGTAGAAACAATCTCTGATCCAGATTGTACATTTGTAAGTGATAAATAATTACACAACAACTGTTCAAACAGCTGATGTAGAATTTTTTTATTATTGTCATGATATGAATTTTTCTTATACCGCAATACCGGCTTAAATAACCTACACAACATTCAGAAAGTGGCGCAGCTGTAAACTGTTTAAGGGGACCATTTTCACTGCTGCACCGCTAAAAATGTACCGGGAAAGATCAGAAACAGAAGATATAGCTGAGGCTGGAGTTATAGAAAATAATGGCACATTGGTGTTGTCAAAAAATCAATTCTCAGATACTAATCGATACTAAAAATTGGTATCTGATTAGATACTCATTTTCACCATTATCGATACCAACAGTGCAGTTTTCACCTCATTCGCCACACAGAATCACTATAGCACAGGCGCGCGTGCGCACACACACACACGCACAGCCCCTCCTCTCAATAACTGCCGAATGCATTCCCATTAGTTAACACACATACCGAGTTCTCCAAACATGGCATATGCTGCAGTTGAAGGCACTTCAAGCTGCTTTAGAGAAAAAAAAATGCAAAAGTGCCGTTTGGAAGTATTTTGCAGACTAGCATGGAAAGACTAAGGATGTCGATAAGCCTCGATGCAAAAAGTGCTACAAAGCTGTGGCAATGAAGTCAAGTAACACATCAAACTTGGCGAAGCATCTTAAAGACCGACATCCCGGTCTTTATGAGAAATTCCACAAGGTCAGTAAAGCTCGTGTTCCAGCAACAACTGAAGTATTAAGAGCACATCAAAAATGTTAAGTTGGCCGGTGCACACCTTCACAGCCATTTATCTATAAGCAGTTAGCCAACAAACACGTTAGCCGCATATTAACATTAAGATAGCGGATAGGCGCAATGGCTAATAATAAATATAGCGAATGTAGAAACAATGCAAAAACATAAAACAAAAATGAGTGCAAAATCTTGTAAAATGTGGTACAACGCCCAGTTAAAAAAAAACCACCGTCGTATACCATGATACCGATATAACTTTGAAAAATACCGTGATATTAATTTTTGGTCATATCGTCCAGCTGTAGTCTAAACATTATTGAAAGAAAATGTCTGTATATGATAGCTGTAGCCAAGAGGTAAATCTGAAAGAATTTAAATCCCAGAAAAAAATCGGTTTGATATGAAAAACCAAACCTTAAAAACAACAACCAATAGAAAATATTATTTTACATCTATGTGACTAATACTAAAAGACACAAATGATGAAAAGAACGGCAGGTCAACATGGGAACAAAACACCAAAACATTTACCTTAATATTACCATTACTGCCAAAAATTTTGCAAAGTACTGGACACACCTGAAAATGTAACAAAGTATTTGCCCAAGATTTTAAAATGCAGTTTTCTTACTTACCAGGGCCAAGATGTATGGTAAGAAACAATATACTTATGTTGTTGTGCTGACTATTGTAATTAGTAAAAGCTAAACAGTTATTTTATTCCTTTATTCCTATAAGCAGAAGACAGTCTATTAATTTGAATTACATTCAACTACATAAAATATATAAATACACTGAGGTTCAGTCAACTAGTTAGCCGAATAAATATGAACGTTGCATGAGAACCTTATTTTGCTTTCCTGCAAATCTGTACATACTGAAAATTAAAACAATTATTTCCTAGCTGTAGTAATACAGTAATTATTATAAAACAGCTCACTAACTTGAGCAAGAACGGCAACTGTTAGCTTAATTACCCATTTAGTTTTATAGCAACCTAGCTGTGGAAGATCATCAGCGCTTTACTCGGTACAGAACTGATTTTTGTAGATGTGGAAAATACATATTATTAAAAAACAGTAAATTGTGTAGTGAAAATTGGGCAGTATAAGGATTGCTGCATGTTCTACTGTAGTGTTTCATACGCAATTAGCATATCGCTGCTAACGCTTCGGCCTACCGCTCTGAACTCTCACAGACCGGTCCTTTCCATTCAAGACAGTTACAATAGCGGTTTAGACAGCATCTCTAATTGGTCCCCCGTCAAGTTATTTGAGTTTTAAGATACACTTACCGCTTCACTACACCGGTTTTAATTTTAATTTGCCGTACTCGCGGGTCCGCCATAATGACCACGGTTTTTGTCTTTTGAAATACGCCGAGATTAGGAACTGCGAGGTAAACAGGAGCTGAAGAAACGGCACTGTCACTGGCACTCCTGAGCTACGTCGGAACGCGCTGACGTAGGAACCACGTGGGAAGGATGACGACAAATTCATGCGCTGCCGAGACAGTCCTACTGGGTGCGCTTTTCATCGATGCGCGCGTTCTGCCATTCGCTAGAACGTCGTACATTGCATAGAAAACGAGGTATGATGTTCCCACTAGTGCACTGTGTTGCAGTGCATTTTGAAGACGGATTGCTACACGCTTTTGTCTGCGCTGGGCACTCCCATTGATGACAATGAAAAATGGACACAAACGCATTCCAAAGTGTTTGTATGCATTTTTTGCTCCCTCATTCTTCCTACAAACACTAGGGATAGCCATGTATACTCATAGAAACGCTTAATACAACGCAATATTAAGAACGCATAAAAACGCGCAAGAACTTGAACAAACGCGAGATGAAAACGCAGTGGAGACGGCGTACTCCAACACATCACTAGCCTATATTTAGCATTAAAATGAAGTAAGCCATTTTCTGTTCTCGTTGTCATTATCTGTAATCATATGGACATGGTTTTGGGTTTCTACCGCAGAAGCGTCCTTTCCCTAAAAAGGTTTTAATTTAAAATCACAAGTTTGATCCAGATCTAGAGCTACATTCAGTAATTCGTATATTTTCATTAACTATTTATCTATGGTAGGGTCATTACGAACTAGGTATATTTACGAAGTAAATATTAGGAAATTACTAGTCCAGTACATACTGGACAGGACGGAAATCCATGTGTATAATTTAATTCGGTCAGTATATGTAAGTCCTTTCCTTTTTAAAAAAATGTACTGTAGTTTTAATGAAAATTCCATTAGTTATTTTGAACATTTTATATCATTTTTTTTCTAGAATCGGTTTCAATGCCCGATCTTTAACATTGTGTGCACATGTATTGTATCCATAAATAACGAGACAATCAGTGATAATAGCTTATTATTCGATCAAGTGAATAAAAAGTCGCAGTTTCATCGTCTCGTGTGACTATTGTTTTCAGAAAGGTTTAGTAAAAGGTTCTAAACAGTTCAGTAGTTAAGTTGACAAAGTATTGTCTTCTTTAACAACTGACTATAGCTACATTGTGAGAAATCAGGTGGTACATTCATGGGGTTGATGATAAGGATGAGCAGCGATATTTTAGTGTGGGATCAGAAATTTGAACTAACATTAAGACAAAAGTTGCAGTCCCAACTGTCCCACAAGTTTACAGTAATCTTTATTCTAAAGAGAATGAAGAACTTTTGGCTGGGAAGTTTAAAACATCATCAGGGTGGAACAAACAACAAAGGAAAAGTAACATACTTCAAAGTTTAAGTGTTCTGATTATTAAGAAAATCTGAAGCTATGGCAATTTTAACGAGTCTTGTTATAATAGTACTGTATCTTGCTCTATAAAAAATATGACTGGCACAGATTTGGGTATGGATGGGAGGGACATGTCCTTTACATTTCCAGTATCTGGCAATTGCCCTTAGCCAGAGCGACTTACATAAGTGTTAGAAGTCTCATCACTGAATACATTCTGAAGCATCTTCCATTCTTCCTACCAATATTGTGGGAGTTCCGTGTGTTGAGGGGGCTGAGGAGTTTGGGGATGATCTGGTCCATAGAAATGCTGAAACCAAACCTGCACCATTGAATGACAGACTAATCAAACAAACAAACTGATTTTAAAAATAAAAACATCAAACAAACTGCATGAACAGTGACAGGCACCTATTAACAGCTCCCTCTCACCCCCCCACCCCACCCCCAGCACACATGCATCACTGCCATCTGTTGGAGTTATTTTTAACCTAGGAATACTATAAATTAATATTCCATCTATACAAAATGAAGTTATTGGCAGTTAGATTGCAGGAATGCAACTTGGCCATTAATTAAAACGTTTGGAAATGTAATGATAATTTAATTACAGTATTTCTAATGATCAAATAATCCAGCACTTTGGACGAAATGCCTTACAGATATCATGAACAAAATTTACTTTCCATGTTTTGAGAGCACAAATATCTCCTCCTGTTAAAGCGCAGATCCTATCATTAAATCTAGTTATTCCTATCAAGCACCTTCATTGTTAATTAATGTGATGATTTTGGTGACAAATCTGACCTCTAACCAGCAGGGTTTCATATACGTTTCAGCCACACAATGCAGCAATGGTATGAAGCCAATCACTTTATTTATGGTGGTTTTTAATGCTTTAAATGCATCGGTGGTTTGCTAAGTCAGTTCTTTAAAGGGGGGTATTTCTAATACTTTGGGCAAAAAGGCAGGTGCTCATGCACCCCCAGCCACCCCCTTTTCTGCACGTGCCTGGAGCATTTGTCAGCTAGGTGTTCAACCACTTCACCACTCAAAGAATATTTTTTAATGTAATACCTTTTTTAGCATGGACTTTGTCAATAAAGTGTGTATGGAATTAGGAAAGATCTTCAATGTAAATATGGGCCTGGTACGGTCTAGCTGCAGAATGGAGAGGCTGCATGTTCACATGATGACCAAGGCAGCTGGACACCCTATAACCACACTGGGAAGCTCAGCTCAGCCAGCCAAGATATAAGGCTTTGGCAATAACAAGGTTAAATAGCTGCTTTATTCTGCTAAAAGACGCTGATCTGAAGAGGAAATGTAGTAAAATAAACAAAAAATAAACAGATATACGACTGTATTTTATTTTTAATTAGTGCTACAGTAATGCTACGGAAATACCTATGTCAAATACAAATATGTATAGAATAAAAGCCTGGGAACATTCATTCAGATATAAATTACGGAATCACATGAAAAACTGAACTCAATAGACAAAGCAATAAGCCACATGCTGAATTAATATTTTGACGACAATGCCGTTGCTGTTCTGGCTGGTAATGTTGTTGCCCTCTGCTGATTAGAAAAGGCAGGGAGGAGAAGCATGCAGTGATGCAGCCTGAGATACCTCGATCACAGATCAGTTCTCCAGCCGTCCAGGACAGTCCATCCGCTGTATATTTGATGTCATGCAGAGCAGTATGGGGTTGCCAAGCGACTGATCCTCTCTGCTCTTGCACTAAAAATTTCAGTCTCAGTGTGACGTGGTTGGAAGCCAGGCCTGAAAAACGTCTAAATGAGTATTTCCGTTTAAGAAGTTGCTGTGCTGATTGTGAAGTCCAGATTTGAAAAGCATATCTTACAGAGGCATCCAGATTGTTTTTCAGATGGCGTTTAATAACCAATGACTCTTGCTAAGCCATTTAAAAAGTTGGTAGTCAGAGTGTTGAGACCGCAGGTGGGCAGCTTACAGTGCCACACCAGAAGAGTGCTGCTGTCAATGGCACTGGATTTTAACATTATTACCAAATATTTTCTGTGAGGTGGTAAAGATGACATGGTTGCATTTTTTTATCAGCAGGATAATTTTAATTTTATCATTGAAGAAAGGAGTCGCTATATTTTTGTTGGCTTGGAGATGAGGGGCTAAGTGTATCAGGGGATTTATCAGCTAAGCAACAGTATCAAATCATTTAATGCTCCTGTTCAGGCTGTTGGAGAAGACGGGTTGTCCTGCTTAGCTTATTTCAAAGTTATAAGCTAATGACAGGCTGGACTGGGCTAGAGGGAGAAGCAGGTCTTCTGGAAAGGCTAAAGCTCTCCAGTCTGAGCTGCACCCTCCTGCACAGGAGCTGCTGGTGGGCTGAACAAACTTTTGAGGAAACCTCATTCTGGCAGTTGATAGATTTTCTTGGTAAAGGTGGTGGAAAGTAAACAGTATCTCAGCATTACTATGCATTAAAGTTATTAAAGAGAGATAAAGATATTTTGGTTTACATCTGCAGAAGTCTGACAGGATTTCTAGATTTCTATTCCACAGTATCCATAGAAAGTAATCAAAGATCACAGACTTTCAAGAACAGATGTACGATTTATGAGATATTTCTTAACCATTATTGGATAATCATGGTTTTTATATTTTTTGTTTTCATTCCTTTATCAGATAACGAACAACAAACTTGATTGAGTTCATTCAAAATGATGCATCTTTATAGAACAGCCCAAGCACTAATTCATTTGATTTATCAAGGGTACAGAGTTCTGCCATTTTAAATATACTTTTCAAACATGGGCAGACTATGGGTGGCAAGGCAGCTTGCTTGTTCTACCCAAGGTGTGTAGGCCTCCTCCTGCAGTCAATAGGTCGGTAGTTATGCTAATAGTTTAATTGCCATAGAATATGTTGATGCTTGTGCCCTGTGACAGACTGAGGTGCCGTGTGCTCCCTGGATGCACTCCTGAAGTCCCCGACCAGGATAAGCAATTAAAGGATAGATTAGTTGGTGGTATTTTGGGTTTTTGATTCTCCAATGCTGCAAATCAACAAGGGTGTCAGAAGTTTGTGGAGAGAGTGAAAAGAGTGTCAAGTTGACACTTGATCATTGTGATAAACGGGGCCATAGGTAACATGGAGATGTCTGAGAAATTAGTGAAATGCTGGCATTATTGTCCAATTCAGGCAGCTTTACAAATAGCAAAGGGAGGTTGTTCCCCTCCCCCTCGTGGTAGGAGTTCCTTAGTTCCGTCTGTGTTTATCTGGAGGTCCGTCATTTCAGACCGGTTGAAAACCTTTGCTTTGGGGAGCTAATAGTTGGGGCGAGAACACCGCTGACTCCTCCCAAACTCGTAAATGTTTAACAAAGCAAACGCTCGCAATACCTGCAAATTCTTCAAAAAGCAATAATAATATTTATCACATACAGTCTTACCACACACCATCTGAATAGCTTAAAGTTACCAATGGGCGTTAGTGCATTTAGACACAGGTGCACTAATGTTTTATTCCATACACAGTCGCCAGTTTGACGTAAGTAGACAATATGATTTTCATTGTTATCTACATCAGAATAAAACACACTTAATTTCAAGATTCATCACTTGTCATGAACACCTCTAATTGATTTAATGAATTATTTCTTGCCTGAGCACGAAAATAAAACTGAACAGTGAATAATGAAGATCAATTTCGGAAACGTATAAGAAGTATTATCTGATTTCATAGTTCTGTGTTATCACATTAATTGTCCATTTGAACTACACGTGATACTGTTCGAGTAATCACTGAAGTGATACGGTCAGAACAAATGTGTGGTTTCTTCTGTGCGCAAAAGATCTGATGCGTAAATAATAGTGTGCAGTATTAGTTTTGTACTTACCACTGGACTTAATTTGTATTTACATACTTATTGCTATCCACGTGCCGTAATAATAATACCATGCAAAAAATTATCCAAGACAAGATTCTCCAACAGTTCAACAGTAAAATCAACTAAAATCCGCAGCTGTAAATTAAAATATAATGTAAAAGGCTATTCGTCGAGACATTCATAAAGGAATTAATTACCAATTTAAGTCTTTCATGACATTATTATATAATGCGGTAATGCGGGTTCGTTTACACACACACAGAGAGAGAGAGAGAGAGAGAGAGAGAGAGAGAGAGAGAGAGAGAGAGTTTTCCCCAAAGAAATGAATGGAGAGTCTCCACAAAGATATAACTACACACACAGGTTTGTAATTATATCTTAGTGGGAACTCTCCATTCATTTCTATGGGGAAAACTATAATCCCAAAATGACGATCTTAACCCTTACACAGCCCTAACCTTAACCATAAGTAGTCAAACAAAATGCAAAACTTTAGGCATTTTTACTTTTTCAATTGCGTTCACAGATCTTTATGGGGACCTTAAAAAATGGTTCCCACAACATGAAAAATAACAGATTTTTATAACATTGTGGGGTCATTTGGTCGCCACAATGTAATAAAAACATAATCCACACACACACACACGCAATCAAAAACTGCTTGAAGTCTTGCGGTTTGTTTTGTTACTTACGGTTAGGTTACAGCTGGGTAGGGGTAACAGTTTACATATAGCTGGGTTTCGCCCACAAAAATGAGTGGAAAGTCCTCACAAAGATATAGCTACCTAACGTGTATGTTTGTGTGTGAGAATTTTTTTTATTAGCCTATAATACGTTTATTTTGTTGAAAGTTTTTTGACATAATAAAACTTTATACCAACTAAATATTTTGTCTTGCTTTCATAGCCAGGTGACACCAAAAAAATCCGAAAATATTACTGGTTTGTCTTAGAAAGTTTGAAATCCGATTCAAGCATAATCTAGAATATATTAATTAATAGGCCTACAGGTATACCACGGAACAATTTTTTTTTATTAATGTTTCTTAATTAGCCTTAAGTCAGTTTATTAATATTGCATTTTAATTCACATTCGATTCTGACATAAATTGCCTCACAAAACATATATGGGCCGTAGCGTTGCAAGTCAATAATTAATCTACAGACACTTCACATACATTATTATCTCAACAGATAATCGTAATGTATGGGATAATTGACTACTATTTTGATTCCATTTATTAGGCTACTTGTATAATTTTATAGGGTTGACGTGTTTAAAAGCAATGAAAAC
>JAODKE010000125.1:10905481-10913370 GCA_026779605.1 Mormyrus hasselquistii
AGGGGGTCAAATAAAATGCATACTGCAGGATGTTTCTCGTGGGCCTATTTTACAAAAAAAAAAAAAAAAAAAATGCACCTAAACTGCATATAAGTCATTACTGATATGAAAAAAATAAAAAGCATGCTGTTCTCTAAAAAAAGAAATAAACAAACCCTGAATTATCCCTGGGTTATAAGAGTCCCTCTGATAGAAGTCATTACAAAAGGATGCTAGGTTTAAATAAAGCAAGTTCTAACCGCATATTTAACCACCTGGTCTACAATGGAGTAGAAGGATTCTAAGCATCATGACAGATTTAGGCTAACATAAAATATGAATTAATTTAATGTCAAGCTCCAACGTTATTTGTATTGATACTTTTTGCGCGTGGTAAATGGGGTTGTGGTCATACAGTTTATGTTTGGTATAAATAGGTGTATCCCTTTGGGCAAGTTTTAAATGCAGGCTGTGTCATGGTCCCATAATTCAAAGGAAGATAATAAACATAATATTAGCATCACTTTTTAGGTGGATGATAATCGGCATTTTTGGTGCGGTTCGCGTAAGGCTGACTGAAAATATTGCGCATATTCAAACAAATAAACAAACAGTTTCCTGTATCAGTGTAATAGGTAGTGCGCATTGCAGTGAACCTTCAGACTTTACGACCTCATTACAATCAGCGTTATCGCTGCCAATTTTTGTGCTATTACCGAGGAAGATTTATTGTTAGGATTGCACGTAACATCAAGCCGTTGTGAGATGAATAAGTCTTTGTTGTGTGTATTGGTAATTTTTAAACAAATAAGAAATAAAGGGAACTGTTTCAGAAATTAAAAATAGGTATAGCCTAAACATAAATCGATTGCACATTTTTATAAATGTACAACTTGGTGTTGTATACAAGTGATGATAATGATGAAGATGATTGCTAATTATTATTATTATTATTATTATTATTGTTGTTGGTGGTGCTGTTGGTGGTGTTATGCACCATGCAGATCCCATGATATTTATTGATGAATTTCAATATGGTATTATAGCAGATTTTATATAACCATTTCAGGTACGTCTACAGAATCAACCAGGCACGCGGTATTGGTTGTAATTACCGTGATGCGCATTTATTTTATGTTATATTTTTCTTTTCCTCATCCTTTGTCTCTGCACTCCTGTCTAAAAATGGAGACATCATCTTGCCTCGATCGGCCCCGTATTTATGAGGCTTTTCTGACAAATAGGCAAGCCCGGCCACGCTTGGGTTGCTGCCTTCATTCTGCACTTGGCTTGTTTACATAGGAGCAGCACAATTTCCACGGATTAAACAAATCACAGCTCGGAGGAGACATTTGTAATCCGCAAACGGGTCACAAGGCGGTTAAAATTCCCGTGTCTATGTAAGGAAAAACAAATGTCTATGTCCAGAGATGACCTTGCTGTATCGGTCCCCTCAGGTGACACGAAGCACAGAAAGGAGAGAGAGGAACCTGTGAAGAGAAGGTTAGGAGGTTTTTTATTTTCTGCTTTTAAGACTTGATATAATACCGGCCCTTTTACACAAGATTTAATTACAGACACATAAAAGAGGTAATACTGCATTTGGGCGTAAAATCCTTGTTTCTGTCTCGGACGGAATCATGACTTAATGGTTGTAAGTGGAAATGTATGCCATCATCTTTTATCAGCTTTAACGACAGTTAGATGGGATTTTTATGACACATAGCATAATCGTGTGGGGATGATTTTCTACAAATAGAGAGGCTTTCAAAATAGATCAGGAAAATATTGTATAAATTTCTGAGTAATTTATTTGATCATTCCACATTACAGACCTATGAATTGCTCAAATTTGATAACAAGTACTCAATTCAGTTCATTATGTAAGTTAAATTAGACTTCGATAAAATTTCAGTGGCGTGCAATGGTTCCTTGAATGAAATATAATTTGTGCGAGAATTTGTTGTATCTGTCACAAATATTCCCAATTAGCGGCCGTAATTATTTGATAGTTTCTGCAATTATGGCTTTAACGGGTGAATTTGGAACTGTGGGGGACCCTAATTGGCCTAAATGTGATATTTTGCATATTTGCATAATGAGGAAATTGGTAGAAAATTGTGTTCATTCATTTGTGAAAAATCCTATGAATTTTATGAATTTGAAAGGTCTGTTCCCGCAGTCTGTGACTTTGCTTGCTGATCCCAGAGGAGGCTACTTGAAAGTAGCGGCTTGGCACGACGCCAGGTGCAGAAGAAGGGGAAGGGACTTGGGAGGAGGGGGGGGGGTGGATGAAACTAAACGTGATATTTTCTGAAAGTGAAGACGAGGCGTGCTAAAAGACTGTGCTTATTTTACCCGGAGCCGTGTATTGTTTAAACGGCTAATGAAATGACCTGAAGCTAAGGTGTTGAACACATTACGCGGGCATTCCTTCGCTGAAGCTGAACCTTATCTCGGAACAGCCACCAGGAGGACCGAGTCATTGAACTTGGTTATTTGAGGAGCCTATTTGTTAAATCGCTACATTTTATCTATGGTGTATTAGAACTATGGAGTGTCAATCGTAAGCGCACACTTTTAAAGCGCATTTGAGCTATAATTATATATGTTTAGTGTTTAGTTTTTAATCTACAATCAAATTTTAGATCATTTGAATTACATTTGATTTGTTTTTTCATTAAAACTGACTGGACTATGGGAGTATATTAATCTTTAAAATTTGTGTATATGTGTTTAGTTTATGTTAATGTTTTAAGGAAATGAGAGCTGTTTAGAAATTCAAAAATGTACTACAGGCCAGATGATCTGGTTAGCGCGAGCTGAAGGAACAAACGGGCCGCTTACATATGACTATTTAAACAAGCTAATGGGCTGTTTTCCCGCTTATAAGAAACATGTAATAATTTGATTAATTGCTTCAAAAACGAAGCTCCAAGTGGAAAGTCCTTCACCACGACTCAACGCTGAATACACGTGAAAACATACATTTGGACTCACACGTTATACAACTGACTAACGCTAAAAATATGTACATATCAGCAACTGTCAAAAGCAAAATATGCCAATAAAGAATATGTCAAATATTTGGGTTGTACTCTGAGTGTGGGAATATTGCAATTCATCAATCCATCCATCTTCCGGCCACTTATCCTGGTTAGATTCACTGGGGAATATTGCAATTGGTATGCTAAATCTGTAGAGTAAAATTATGTTGTAAAATAAAGTATTGTTTAAATACTCAATTTGCATTTGTTGTAGATTGATTGGTATGTGTTGGACATGCATGGTATCCTTCAATTTGCATAACATCCAGGAAAAAAAAAAAGATTTTTAAATTATAGCAGGTTTAAAGTATTGATTCCGGAGCTGTAAGTGTAGTGGTATTATAATATTTAGGCTTTGTAAGTACCCCAAAGTGTTAATCAAACTTGTGTCACTGCTTAAAAAACCCTTTGGCATAATCATGGAACTTTCTTTAATTTGGAATGAAGTGTAAAGATAATTAATCAATAAAGGAACATAATCCCAAATAGTGAGCAACACAACATTTTCATCTTGTGCAAACACATAAATCAGGATTTCATATATAGCACAACATTACATCTAGTTGCTTTGTTTATTAGTGCATATATATGTGAGTATTCAATTCACATTAATTATCATAAAGGTGAATTACACAAAAGTAAACGTTAAATAGTAACAGTGGTTCTAATTTGGTAGCATGTTACACGTTAGCCCAGTTAATCTAACCAGACAAAATGTAGTTCCTCAACAGTACAATCAAGTCTTGACCTGTTATGGCTGGTAGCAATAAAATCCACGACCTCAATACAAACCTTTGAAGTTTCTTTAAACATCAAGGATATTCAACACAATACACATGTTAAGAGCAGAGTTCCTATTTCTTCTATTTTTAGAACTGGCAGGTCATTAATACAGCAGAATCTCAACAGAGTAATTGATTTTTAATCATTATTTAATTGTGATCCGTCTCGCTGGTGCTTAGATAGTGTCAGCGCTGGAAAAAAAATCAAAGAGGCTTGGTTTAATATATATCCTTAAATGATATAATTCACACTACCCACATACTCTTATATACGCATACACTCACAGAGATTAAAAGGTCTAAGAATCATATCATTTTAATCACTACCAGTCCACTAAAGGATGAATTATTACTATTGTTTGTGTTTTGTTTGTACTATCTGATTATAGTACAGCAAGACTAACTAGCCATAGCTAACCTACATTAATTTATTGTATATTGATTTTAGAGAATTACCAGCTTTGCAAAAAGTCTGTGTTCAGATGCAAAATGAAACCTCTTAAAAAAAACATGTTCTGTTCGTTGCACCACTAAATACCCAATTGCATAGTCATCAGAATCTGTTGTCCGCAGTAAAATTCCAAAATTGAATGTAAAGAGAAATAATTGACCATGTACATAATAGCATTATTTTGCAATAATTGGACAAGTGGGTATGGAAAATGGTTGGATGGTTGGATGAATGGATGGATGGATGGATGGATGAACTCTAGTTGTGTTTTTACATATAAGCAACATAAAAAATACAGCTTCGACCACCATATGGATTAATTATAAGCTTTAAAAGCTGAAGTGCCCCATAATCTCTGAATCCAGTATCAAAGATATAAGCAGGGAACTGTGATATTTGAGCAGGAGACTGAATTATAGTCCAGTGTCTTTGCGGGTGACAGTTTCTTCCCAGATAGTCAGAGCTTTGGATCACACATAGCTCTCCTACCCAAACGTATAACGTCAGTGGCACTACCTTCAAGCTCTGATAGAAACCATTTTATTATTCTCATTATCTGACTGATATTTTCTTTGCAATATTTATTTCCGTGATCGACCATTGCATCACACATTTACTTCTCAACAAATGCAGAGATACACGCCCAAATTAATGTGTGCTGATGTGTTCTAGTGTGTGTGTGTGTGTGTGTCCTCACATAATTAGCATTAAATCCTCCCAAGTGCGACATATGTGACTGCAATAAGGATTGTTTCTGTGAAATAAACAATCAAAGCAATCCTAACAATTCTGACAAACGAGGAGAAAGGCTTTGTCACAAGAAACCATCCTCTCTTCATTCAAATACACACAGGAACCTCATAAAATAGAGACAGTAATGATTCTACCATTTCATGGGATATTACACCATAATGATGATAATCCTCCCATTTACATCAGATCATGCCGTAGTTGCTGAAGTGAACTTCCATCATACCTTGCATGGCTAATTTATGACTGAAAATGAAAATCCACCCTGGACTAATGTAAGGACTATTTACAGTAGCCTGTGGAGATTCATGACAGCGAGCCAGGGGACAACAGGAACTAATATAGAGACATACGCAAAAATGTACATGGAGGGGAAAAAGGAAGGAAGAGGAAAAATGTGGATCTGGCATTTCGGGGGAAAAAAAAAATCAGGCCTTGTCAAAGTGCTGTACAGAAACGCCACAGCCTGAAACGTGTTCCTCTGATGGGGATTTTCAAGCACCAACCTGACCAAAAAAAAAAAAAAAAAAACACACAGCGGCTGAAAAACTCTGCGTATTTTACTTTCAGAGTTAATGGGAATAAAATACCTCAGTGGATGAGTGCAGATGTGTTTGATACAAATAGTCATTTTCCTATTTGCTGCCTCATTGAGCATGATGAATGATTGGAGTCAGAGAAGCAGCGTGATAAATGGCAGCACCTTGGCTCCATTGCATGCCCTATTGATTCTCCTTCTTTATTACTCCTACAACCCAGCTGGTTGCTTTGCCCTCCCCATACACCGATTCTTTTGGGGGGGGGGGGGGGGGGGGGGGAGGGAGTTCTTCTCGCAAGCTGCCTCTAACAGGAAGGGGAGAAAAATAAGTTTTCTCATTAGCTCCAAACAGCAGCGTCTTCTCACTGTTATTAAGAGTCTGGTTAGAGTTTGTGGGGGAGGAAGGAGAACCGTCCAGCCAGGAAGGACCCCCTGCTTTTGGCCGGGGTACCATACTCATTCTTAGCGAGATAGAACATTTCACAGCTGCATAAATATTCACGCATGTAACAGCCCCTCTGTTTTCACATCTCCCTGTTTTACAGCACACGTACACAACCACGTGCATATCGCACGTGAAGTACAGGAAGCATTTCCGGCCTGTTAAAAATTGACAGACTAGAATAATGCACACAGTTTACCAAAACTATACTTCTGTATACCATACTGACATGTAGTAATCTATAGAATAACTGGGCAGCACTCTTGGCTGGATTGCCCTTATATACGAAATGTGCAATAAGGCAAACAACATGTGGGCATTTTTGTTAGATCTACATTACATCTGAGAGTAATTAAGTGCCCCAGGAAGCAGCCAGAGAAGGCAGAGTCAGAATGAGCGATGATGGATGAAGCCCCAGGATCTCCGTGCACAGAGAGATATGTCCTCATACTGAGTCCGGAGAGGACCCTTTACGTCACCCCAGGGTGTCACATTTTTTTTGAAATTCCTCCACCACCTTCTTCCCGATCGCATCACCTGATTGGCATTAATGCAGATTTGAGTCTTGGGGCTTTACTGTTTATGAAGATTTTTAAGTAACTGTGAGTGTAGTGCCATACATTACAGCCAATTTCTCAGGAATATCTCAATGACATTATTAGGCATAATCACTGACAACAGTCTCTGGGCGATTTGGTTTGACAGTGATAAGGATCTCCTCCGAGAATATCCTCCAATCTGCGATCAGTATGAACTACAAGTACACTGCAAGCTTTTCTTAATCAATATCCTGACAGATTTACTACAAGTTAACCGGCATACATGCCGTGCTCATGGTGTTCTTTGACGGCTGTAGCTTGAGGCGGGATCGTTAGTATGAGGTAAAGCCACTCCTGTCGCCAACGGCTTGTGTGGCAGCGTACAGCAGGAGACTAATCCTTTCACAGGTAGAAAATAATAAGCCAGTGAGGAAGGGCAATACGTAGACTGAGGTCTCACCTCAATTCCTTCTCTGTGGATTGGACTAAGCCAGTGAGGCAGCAGTAAATGCACTGCAAATGTAAATTACACAATGTGACATTATTACAAATGTCACTGTTTGCATGTGGAATTATCCCATTTACTAAAGGAACAAACATTCCTACCCATGAAACACCCCAAAGTCATTTTCAATATCTTACAGTATTAACAAAACACCAATTATTTAAATTTAACATGAAAATGCGCACAGACATTATTGTGAATAGTGTTTGATGATTATTGTATTTTGCAGATTAAGTGCACGTGAATCCAAAAGGCATACATATATGCTTGTTCATATACATATGCATCTCTTTGTGCATACGCATAACAAATATATGAACATGCTGTATAACGATATAGTTCCTTAAGACGTAATTTAGTCAGCAATGGAAAATTGTCCCTCCCCTTCCAAACACACACCTTCCATTTCATATATCAGCCAGTATACCTGACTAAATTACAAATGTTACACTAGATTGGTGTAGCAAGAAATAATGAAGTACCGCGGCCCGCTGAAATGTAATTACCCAGCACTCTTGCTCTTAAGCCTATAAGGTGAAAGAAAGATGAATAGTGAAAGTAAAAACCGCTGACCCTTCAAAGTTTCATTTACGTTATGCATTTCCTTGCCCTTGTTATAAGATTTGGAAAGGTAATAATTTAGGGCATTTGGCGGTTGATGAATGATCTGTGAGCTTGTGCTCACACACACCAATTTATCTGTTATAGCGCCAAATGCTGCGGCTGCGATGATTTAAAGGCATGCCTGGCTTATTGAGTCGCCTTCTAGAGACAAGCGGAGAGACAGGCGTGGCCAGGAGAGACGCCGGCCCCATCAGACGGAGGAATGGCCAGGAGGAAGCGATGTTTTGCCTGG
>JAODKE010000125.1:10947328-10971400 GCA_026779605.1 Mormyrus hasselquistii
AAAGGTGGATAATATGCACTACATGTGCCATGGGAAATCAAAACCGAACCACACTGAATTTACCGTATATGAATGAAACTTTCATGAATGTTTAAATAATTATTTTTTTCAGCGACATATTGAGTGTTAAGGATTGTTTACAGGCACCCACCTCTTGTACCCAGTGCTGCCTAGCTAGGATGCAGGCCGACAGCCTCCCTGTCCTGGATAAGAAGTGTGGAATAGGTACCTCAAAAAGCTGCGGCTGCATATTTAATCAAAACTGAGGTGACCGAAATTGGTTCTCTTCAGTTCAGTTTCGTCGCAGAACAAAATATTCTATATTCTAAAATATAGATATTCTAAATATTCTAATAAAACTACGGTCAGATTTGGAATAAGTACACTATCATTTACCTACCTAGTTCACATGAGGGTAGACAGTCAAAAAACTCTCCAGAACTTTTTCCTCAGTTTCATCATGTTTTGCTTTTAGAGCTTATTTGGGGGGGGTGGGAAACCGTGCCAAAAGTTAAAATCTAGACTATGCACTTTGGAAACTTCCACAGCTAGAGCCATAGTGCTGAAATATTCCAAATGCAAATTTTGATACATAGTCTAGAGGCATGAAAACACGGCGGCAAATTAATTTTCATCTGAGCGCAGATGCATCTTACACTGTGGTACATCCGGGGGGGGGGGAGGGAGGGGAGTAACTGGTGAGCCTGCCACTTCACATGGGGACGGCTGACAGACGAGACGGAATGGACGAGGGCGGAGCCACGTGCAGCCGGACCACCTCCTCCTCCGGCCCACGATCGAAAGCTCACTCAGCGGGCATTTGTTTCCCTGCATGCTAATGACCATCAGTGATCACTGAAGGAGAGGCAGCAGAAACACGGTATGGATCGCCATCTACATCACGGGATTAAAATCCCGGTGAGATTCCTTGGCCTGACTTAAAATCAATGGCACAAATCACAGCACTCAACGCCGTGGTCTGCAGGGGAAAACGTCTCCAGGGGAACTACTGAAAAATGGGTAGGACCGCTTACAAGACACTCAACTCCAAAATCGGTACATGACATCACGTCAATGAGGTGGCCCCAATACAGCACATGCCAAAGTAGAAATGCAGTGTGAACACTGCCGTTCGATTATGGATAACGTGGACCGTCCTTAAAAATCAGCAAAACTGAAGAGCAAATTTCCAAAACTTACCCAGTCCACAGAGTTTAAGAACATTTATGTGGATCTACTGAATTTTTGAAATTTAACAAAATGTTAAATTACATGAGCACTAAACGGGTTTCGGCTCACGATACATGATCAGGAAGCTGGTCTTTAGGTCGTTGATGGTCTCATCCTAAAAACAAAAACAAAAAAAAAATGGACAGAATGAGTTTTGGAAAGTTGATCTTCACTTGTAAACGGACATGCCTCTGGGCACATGTGACCAAACACACAAGCACTGTACCAAAACGCACAGGCCTCTAAGCTTGACAAAGCAGTGTCTTCCCAGGCTTCAGAGTTGTCCAGAATCTCAACATGCTGCAGGTCCAGGCAAATATTGGTACTGGGCTGTCATGTCACTACCCCTCCTCAGCAACGGAGCAGAAATTTATCTCGGAACTTTTGGGCATGTCACTCCAGTCTTTGTCAATAAGAGAAGCTATGATCTTTAATAACACCTGTCGAGATTTACAGCTCTGACGAGGGACTGTCGGTGCTCAAGGTCCTGCTTGGGCTTCAAACAGCTTATCACCAGCTGACAAACTGGACACCCCATGAGGATCCTCCCTAACACTGAGTTATCCCTTGCATTCCAAGTGTAAATAACGAGAGTGTCGCCGGGGTAACCTTGACTCCCAGTCAAGCCTCCTCACCTTTCAGTTCCCAAAAGACTGACAACGAAGAGAGAAATTGACTGAGAGGCTCTATTATGTATCAACTTAAAGAAAGCTGGCATGATTGATGAGGCCGGCAGTCACCTTCAATGCTCGTGACAACACCTGTATCCTTTTTGTCAAATGACCTGAGAAGCCTGCTGACATATTCAAAGTCACCATGACCGTGCACTTTATTGCAAAGGTAGCCTGTCTATGTAACAAGGATGTAAGGGGGGGGGGGGGGCGGACTTTTTTTGATGGTGACTGAATGGGCAAGATGGTTAAAATTAGCATATCCACGCTGGGGCTTTTTCCAGCTTCTGAACGTAGATTTTTCTCACTACAGTGAATCCTGCTTGCTGACCACACACACAAGCGCACACACACACTGTTTTACCAATAAAAATCAGTCATCTAGCATGTAATTAATTAAACAAAGCTTCCTTTAATTACAAGAGTTCCACACAACAGAGGGAATCAAAATATGAGCTGAAAATATTTATGTTAGAGGAATTATGGGTACAAACACTGATTTGAAAGCTGTAACAATTAAACAAAAATAAACTCATTCAAATTCCCATTTAAACAAAAATCAACTCCTATTAAATTTAAGGGCATACAACAGTAGAGGTTGATATTGGCAATAACATAATGCCGTCTTTAAAGCATTATGTATAATATTTATCTATAAAAGAAGATTGCATCTAATGATTGTCATGATAATAGCATAGCATAATGCCTATGTCATTTTTTTTTTATCTTCACAAAGGACAACAAGGTTGTCAGGGGGGAAAAAAATGTAAATATAGTAAAACGGTGATAATCAGCAATTTCAATTTGAGGATTTGGGCAGGAGTGAACTATATGGTGTTTAAAGCCGACACAAAATTCTGACATTTGTTTAATTGAGGCATTCACATTTATTTATGAATTGCCTTCCACTCAACAGATGGAAAATTAGCTTGTGTACGAGGCGGAATTACCTCATTAAAAGCAATTACGGGGGTGACATTTAAAGACAATGGTTAAAAGCCTCTTTGCCTCTGAGTATTATCGCAAATGAAAGCTCGTGGACACAGAAGGGGAAGGTACCGCATGAAGTCAGCATGCAAAACAACACAAAAAGCGAGAAAAAGAATGAGCCGGGCCGTGTCCGGGGGAGAGCCAACGCGCAGGCACACGCGCAGGCACACGCGCGCACGAGCGAGAGAGCCGCCGGACTGGACGAGCGACGTACTATTTCCTTTGGGCATTTATTACCTGTTAAAAACCAATCTTTGGGTGAGTGGCAGTTCAGGGTTTTGGAGAGCGGGGCCCGCAATATTTCCCGGGGTCTGCTGAGTCATAATTAAAGCTGAACCGAGTGGAATTGGAGAGGGAAGGTCAGCGAGGTGCCGAATGAGAGATGAGGCTGGGCTGATGGGCACCAAATGAACAAATTATGATGGGCCCCACTCAACGTGATGAGGTCAAACGCTTGTTTCTACCCGCTGACAGTTCAATTTCCCCGAAATGTCTCCCGATTCGCGATGAGCTAATTATGAATGAAAAGTTATCAACCGCCCACCCATACGGCGCCTTAAATACTATTTCGTTGAGATCCTAATGTCAAAATGTTATTAGAGAGCGCGTGTTGGCTGGGGGGGGGGGGAGGCTTTCAAACACAATAACCTGAGTTAATCTAAACGCCATCGATAACCATGTAGTCATTTTCTAAAAAGCTGCTCAGAGACACATTCCTCAGTGGGTGGATTTAAAAAAAAAAAGAAAATCTGAAAATAGCATAATAAATTGACATGGAGACTATTTATGATGTGCGTTTTAAAGATTTTATAAATTAATTTTTTTAAATGTACTGGGGGTCCAAGGTCTTTATGCGTAGAGACAATTTTAAACCCATTAAATCAGAAATGTTTTAACATTCATTACGCTTTTTTTTTTTGTAGAAAAACATCCCCTCAACCGCAGTGGCAATTCAGCATTTGGTGACGATTCCAAACCCAAACTAGATGCCGTTAACACAGAGCCAGAAGGTTTCAGTACCATCTCGACTCCCTTTGATTGCTGCTACAGACTGAAGCAAGCAGACTGTCACTCAAACATTCAGACAGGCAAATGAGGTTCCCTCAGTCAAGCGAAATAATGGATGTGTGATCTGATTGATAGAATGGGTGGGGGTGGGGGGGACTTGAAGAATTCTGGATATACCATCGGGCGAAGGCAAGTCCGACAGGTGAGAGTCTTTCCCCACAATCTGTTTACTTACAAATGCATTTCTCCATGGGGTGCCCCACCCACGGTGTAGAAGCAGGACTCAGCGGATTTCTGTGCGACTTCCAATGAAGAACATGCTTCATTGCCAATTTGGGAAGAAAAAAAAAAAAAACTCATCTGAGGCCCCCTCCTCAATCAGCCAGAATTTGACAAAAATCAAACGGACACGAGGACCAGGTCAGGTGTCGCATGACAGCCTCCATTTAGGACACATCCTGACACAAATCCAGACACTGATCATACAGGATCACAAGCGTTACCCAAAAAACTGCATCCAAGTCATACCAAATGTGGCCCACTTCACAAATAAGAAAACGCCTTTGAACAGTAGGGGGCGCCAAACCTAGAGTAAGGTTTGCAGTGGCGTAAATGCTTTACTTGCAGGCCGAATAGCCTTCTGGCAAACCCCAGCGATTTATTTTTTATTTTTTTTAATTTGTGCCCTTTTTTTAGGACCCTATCATACATGACGTAGGACATATTCGGTGACCCTTAGAATTTCCATCAGGGGCGGACAGAGGATGGAGGCAGTGGCTGAACGCAGACAAAAGCCTCATTTCAATTCTAACAGCCGTAATTGAAGGTTAATTCACTGACTCGGGATTAACAAGGGGAGAGCACATGACGGGCAAGCGGCAACCTTTAATAATAGAGGATTAGAACAACACAATTATGCCAAGAATCACCATTATCAACCCTGAGTTAAAACATGCTTATGATAAAGAACAGCATAATTTCTTTGCCTTTTTAAAATATTTTTCTTTTCGCTGGACTAAATAAAGCAAACTCATTAAATGAATTTGCTTTGTAAATGGATTAGCAAACTGATTATAATAAGAAACCTCTTCCATTCTACCATACTCTCAAAGGCAGCGAAGGCGCTAAATGTAAACGGAAGGGAAAAGCAGTTTTAGGATCTGCACCGCTGTCACAACACAAGTTCATATGCTAATAAACAATTTTGACAATCTCTTTTCTGCATGCTGACTTTTCGTGGCATTTTCCCCCAAACAGCATTACCTAGACATCCCCTGAGCTGAAAAGCCATCAGCCATAATGTCCTTACAGGGATACAGGACACTGGACAAGCCGGCGGCTGCGTATCACATGAGCTATGATCCAAACCGCGCCGACCGAGGGGACAGCCTGGTGACGGCGAATCAGAAGGCAGCCTGCGTTCATCGCAGCAAGTGCAGGGCGGGACCCCCCATGAATGACCAGGACATTCAGGCTGGGTCACACTGCTCCAGCTCTCAGAACTCAAGGAAAGAGTGTTACAGTAACCACACAAGAATCTGTGAGGATCTAAATTAGGGTTGGACACATTCCAATGGTTGTCACGTTCCAATAACTTGTACGTGAATACGATATTAAAAAAATATTGTCACTGGATAAGTAACGAATTACCAGTAACTGAAAAGAAAATGAATACAAGTTTATTTGGTTAAACAGGAAAAAAAAAACATTGTACGATAAAAACTGTGTGACGCTCACAGCTGCAATAGACTGGAAGCGTGGCTGCGTAGATGCTACCATCACCCAGCATCAATAAAAAGTATCGGACGGCGTATCGCTGGCCTGTGAACACATCACAACTCAAAGCTGACTACCGAACGTGCAAAAGCTTTACAGAAAAACCATACAGGCGAAATATCGTACGTTGAGGAGCATCTGTATATATACTGGCGAGAGGTG
Organism: Mormyrus hasselquistii; assembly: GCA_026779605.1. Taxonomy (NCBI): domain Eukaryota; kingdom Metazoa; phylum Chordata; class Actinopteri; order Osteoglossiformes; family Mormyridae; genus Mormyrus; species Mormyrus hasselquistii. The sequence continues at coordinate 10,953,166 of JAODKE010000125.1, forward strand.
ATGAGCATGCAATTTGTCACAGGTGATATTAATTTACAAAACCGGCCCTGTCTGTCCAGCAGAGTTCGTGCTGAGCTGTAGCCATTTAACATGCCGGATTAACCTCCCAGACGTTCCTTGAAGTTAACCGATCACAGTTAATTCACAGTTACTTAAATTTCCTAACGGGGCACTCTACCGAAAATGAGCGCCATGTAACCCGTGGACTCATTATCGAATTCTTACAAATTCCTGGAAAATCGGCACCTTTCCCCAAATGTGGGGTAGGGGGGGGGGGCTTATCACAGGCAACATGCGTCACTCTGCCATTACTAAGCATTACGGCTAAATGGGGGGAAGACGAAAGAGCGTCACTCCCAAAGCTGAGGGCTGCTGATGAGACACGGCTCCGTCCCCTTGGATAGACTCACACTTATAAAGCAATATCCAATTACAGAGCCAGAAGCTTTGTATAATAGCCTGCAGAGCCCATTCCAAGAATAGAAAAAGCTGCACATATATATGGAATATCAGGGTCACTTTCTCATCTATTTGCCTTATATCTCCATTCCTCAGATACTAATTAATTTCGCAGCGCTGCAAAGCCACCGCAGCTCTCAGCCCCTTAAAATGATTCATTTGGCCTTTTACACAAGGGAAGGTTAAAGTATATTCTGTAGGACTGAACCTGAGGTCCCCCCTGGCATTGAGACATTTTATCCCTATGTAAGGAACCCTAGCCAGGGCACGGCAGTGAGGAGCACATCGGCCGCGCCTTCAATGCTGTGTACAGGAGGCCGGTTGTGGAAATTTGGGAGGGGGGGGGAATAAATAAGGAAGTTTACATAGAAGTGTCACTTTGAGGTATGACAGCTCGTTAGAATAAACACTGCTTCACATGCACATATTTACTGCATATATTATATAAAATCACTCCCTGTATTGCCATTTCTTTGTACTGTTGTTCTGATCTGTACACTGTTCTTTGTCCTATTGTTCCCACCCCTGCAACTGTAACAAAATTTGAAGCTCCAGATGTACATGGTGACATCAATTGAGATTGTGGGCCCCATGAAATTATAGCGAATTGGGCCCCTAACCCACAACAATCCAATTATGTTCCCAAATTTGGGGCCCATGGAATCATCCGAAATCCCCCCCCCCCTTCAAGGTCGCCCCCTGATGGTAGTGATGGGAAGGTTGGAAAGAAGCTCCAGCCTGTATCACAAAAACAGACAATCCAGGATTCAGGTCCTAATTGTTCAAGCAAACACATAAGCAGGAATGACAGCAGGTTCCAATAGGGATGATGTTAAGGGAAGATGAAAGCGACCCGGCATTGCGGCCTGAACACCGTGACAGGGGAATCTTTCAAATGAGGAAAGAGTTGTCAGGCTGGAAAAGGTCAGCAATCAGACACGGGGTCTGCAGCGAGACGGCGGCCAGGGAGGGGGCAGGCACAGCAGAGCGCTGACAGACCTGGGGGGTTCGGGGCTGACAAAGAGAGGCCATTTGCCACTGAGGCAGGGTGAGGGGGGGGGAAAAAAAAGGTCAGTCTGCGAAGGACATCCCTCACTGCACACTCACCCGAGAAAGACAACTCGTCATGTCAGACAAAAGAGATGGCAAACACACACACACACACACACACACACACACACACACACACACACACACAAACACACACACACACATATATACTTGGCAGCCTAAGGAAGTCATCCAGGCCACCGCCTGGCTATGTGGCTAAAGCACACCTCTTACCTCAATAGCTGGAGAGATGCTGGAGAGGGACAGACCTTCCAGGTCACTCAGCAGGCTGGGTGAGAGAATAGAGGCCTTGGCCACAGATGCCGACACGGGGTTGACTGCAGGGACAGAGCATGCGGAGGGAGTTAATGGCCGGGCATCAGTCAGGCAGCGAGACCTGATGCATACACCACTCACAGCGAATACCCAACCGAGTGTTTATAAAAACCGACACTTAATAACAATTATGGCTGTCAGGCTGAACAAAAGTGTTCAAAGCCCCCTAATATTATGCGTCATATCTAACACACATCATGATCTGCGTATCATCCACTATCCACCAGCTCAGGGACATGACATGCAGAGAAGTTAGGCCAAGGAGCTTGGGAGACATTTATCACACACTGTGTTAGTTAAACCCAGCTGGCTCTCCACGGTGCTCGTCACGTTAAAGAAGAGGCAGGTACGAAAGACAATCTGACTGTATAGCCTGGAAAGTAATTAGGGAATTACAAAAACATAAATATGTTTCAGAAAATGTCCTACAAAATGTATAGTCTACGTCCAATATTATTATTGTTATTATTATTATTAACGGTAAATGAATGAATGAATGAATGAATGAATGAAAAATAAAACCAATGGCACTATAATGCTGCCAAAAATTGCATCAATTCAACGAAAGAACTTAGAATACACTGAAATCGTATTGGAAGTTACTAATGGCAGTAGTCAAATGACTGATAGTCAAACTTACAGTCATCTAAATCCAGCAGGGACACCTCCTTTTTCATCTTTACTTCAGCCTACAAAAACAAAATAACAATGATTAGCAAACACAGCAGAACAGGCCATTCCATTAGCGCTAATAACAGCGGACAGACCGAACAATGCCTTTGTTAACCACCGGAACTGTTCACAGCTCAGATAAGTGCCCAACAAACTGGAGGCAGAGCTGACGTGCCAGCCTGCAGGGAGGCCCGATCACGGAACATCACTCTGCGTGCGCACGCGTCTCTCAGATCAGAGCACGGTGGCCCGGGTGATCGCCTCGATTTGGCCACTGGCAGCGAAAACAACTGGAAGGACAAATTTCCTTTTCAGAGGGATAAACGCACAGAGTGCTGCTGTTCAAAAGTGGGCAGAGATACTGCTTTTGATGTTTCACTGCAGTGAACAGCCAGCAAAGCCCCAGAAACACATCCTGACCACTTTAGCTACTGGAAAAACTGCTGTGTCAGCAGGTGAAGCACGGCGACACAGGAAAGCGCTTTGAAAGTGTTCCGACGACGGCATTTCATTTTTCACCAAGCAGTAGAAAAATCCAAAAATTGTCTTCTTTGGTAGACTTACTCATTGGTGAAATGCATGGCATCGTGTTTCTGTAACAAAAGGTACATACAGAACTACAGCATGCCCAAAAAACACAGATTCAGTTCCCAGAAATAAATGAAAACTTAATGCCAAACATGAAGTTTACAAGCGCTGAATACTACTGTTACACATAATATATGTGTTATGTTATTTAAATAAATAAAATACACCTTAAGACCTTTTCAGATTATATAATCAATCATTTCCATGCCACCCCCGACCAGGAAAAGAGGGTCAGTGGATGAATGAATGGATAACAAAAAGTCAGCAGCAATATCTGACAAAATTAGTTAATTTAAGATCTCCAGGCATAATCTCATCATTTTAGTTTACACAAACCATCACAGTGTAGACGGACAGGTAGCACTGCGTATTAAGCGGATTCTGACCGCTGGGGGAATACGATGACATGAAGCCCTTTGTCTAGAGAACAAAGGCAAGGGTGGAGATTCCCCATTCAACGTCAACAACCAAAAATGCTCCAAATGCGAATAAACAAAAGATTGCAAGGGATAAGGGCTGAAAGTAAAGGAGCACACCAAACCGAAATGGCGTGACATGAAGCTTCCTCTCTCCAGCGGAAACAGTCATCCAAGAACGTATTCCTCTACCCACCCAGTCAAGGGTCAATTGTTTGGGCACCTGAAACCAGCAGAATTCTGGAATTTGGAGTGCCAGAAGCTGGAGGCCATTTCCCACTGGGGTCTCCATGCATTACCACAGGCCTTTTGTACACTACGATAACTGTGCTATGCTACCTTAAAAATAACCAACTCGAACCTGGAGAGAAACATTTATCCTCAATTAGAAAACAAGATTACAAATGAAATAAACATACACAAGTAAACATATTTTGCAGAAAAATAATATACGCAACATACAGCATCAGCTTGCATTCAGCATTCAGGTCTGACAAAACGTCTGACATCCATATCAATTATACATCTACATTTTCTCCTGTGTAATTTTCATTAAAGTCGCTCTGCTCAGCCATCAGAAGTGACGCTCTCGTTCCACGTGGCTCACGGTCGGATGACCTCGCACGGTGGGAATTACAGAGCGCGCTCCACTACGCAGCCAGTCTCACTACATCAGGCATGATACGAGCGCATTTTAAGTTACAGATGCGTTTCCTACGCACAGCACACACATAACCACCACCCCCCCCCCCCCACTATCAAAGAACCATAAAATTTCACTCTGATATTACAGACAAAAAGAAATCTCCCAAAAGAGAAGTCTAATGCCAAAAACAAACAATGAAGTCAAACGCATATCCTATCAAATATTCCCCAATCGGCTATTCATCTTGGTAATAGAGACGGAACTTGAGAGCTCCACACAGGGCTTGAAGCGTGAGATTGAGGATTTCTCTGGCACAATGCATAATTCATGGCCCCAGCCAGCAAAGTGTGTAAAATGAGAATTTCACAGCGTGGCAAGAGCAATGGAGCCGGGGAGAAGAGGCAGGAGAAATCGCATTTCACTCTGCAAATTTTATTTCTCAGCCCCTCCGCATCTGTGCGACGGCGCCATCGACGGATCCGCCGTCGTCGTGTCCCTCCTGATGAGCAGATCGGGAGACGAGAATTTAGATAAACAGGATGGGTGGGAGGGGGTTTCTTCAGAGATTTGGTTACTTAAACGTACGTGTCGCATGCAACCGAATGAGCTGAAAAGACGTGAATATATGGTGCGTGCGGTAACAAAAATGAAGACTTCACAAACAACCAACCGTCTGATCGCAGTAGCAAATACCGCAACGCTGTGGGAAGATCTGTTGATGTACAAACGCGTTCAAATAACCGAACGATAAATGTATTGCACATCTTACAAAAAAGATAAAATATAAAATAGAAAAATAAATAAATATATACTGAGAAAGTGTTATAAAGACATAACCGTAACCATTAATAATAGTATGACTATGACAAGGACAAAGTATTAATGTAATGATACAATACAGTGAAAGTCAGGACAAAAGAAAAAAGGACCATTAGCACAATGCCTGTCTGCGGTTCGCCAAAATGCATGTTCCATGCCTGCTTTCTTTGATAAAAGCCTTCATCTTGTTAATGATCATTAAGAGGAGTGTGATGGAACTGCACGGATTATCACACTCCATCTATGGGGCACGTGACACTGATCTTTAACTGTGTCACCGGGGCAATGAGAGGCATCTTGATTGAAATGAGGGTTGCCGAGGTGTCCCACGTCGGACTAGCTGCAGCTCCAAAGCATGGCCTGCTTCTTGTGGAGGCCTGGTCTCAGGCCGCATCAGCAGTTTCCGGGACGGCCTTTCAAGCACAATCTCAGAGGCCTTCTGATCGCTCACCAGCTATCCATCATCCATCCAGGTTTACCAGAACCACGTTTGCAGCAGTCATTTTTAAATCTATTACGGCAGGTTTGGTCTTCTTAAATAAAGAAAGACTCTCATTGCACCCAAATATTAATTAATAGTGAAGACTACTGATGTAGTCAAGACTACCCAAACCAAGACCAAGTGAGTATTAAGGCGAGAGTGTAGAGACCAAGACAAGACCAAGACCAAGACCAATGGAGGAGGAGACTGAGGGAAGACCAAGACCAAGTCAAGATTAGAAACAAGCTACATAATACAACACACAATAAGATGTGGAGCATAGGCACCATCATGGGGAAAGGCAGTATGACTGAAAAAATTCATGTCACAGTATAATTTGAACCATGGGCGTTTTTTCCTCAAAATTTCATTACAAATGTTTCTGTACAAATGTAACATTTTTTTCAAATAAGATGCACCTTATTGGTTGCATTTGAATTTTGAGGCAGGATGTTTTACATCCAATCACAGTACTGTGTTGACCCTTTGAACCCTACCCATTTTTGAGCGTTTTTCTATCCTTTTGATTTTAAGTTTATTATATTGTATGTACATAAGTTAGCCACATATGCTTTATGGTTTTGTTTTCAGGACATTCTGGGCTACTCAGGTGTCATAATTTGATATGTAAATGCTGACAGTCTTGATATTATCCTTCATATGAGGAAAAATTACTTGTGTGTATTTAAATTTTACAATTTTAGTCCAATTTAATACAGAAAATCGCAGGGATTAAAAAATATCTTATAAATGTTGAGATTAGAATCTCGATGTGAGAATGCAGGGGCTTCATTGGGGACCTTTCTATGGCTTAGTATTATGAAGAAGTACAAGGTTAGTGTCAGGCGGAAAAGAATGTCTTTGATCCATTTAGCAATTTGTTGAAGTTATCTGAAACACAGCAATGCCTGGTTTTATACATTTTTTACTTATTACTTTATAACATCTGAAATTGGAATATAAAAAGCACCGTTTAGTTTATAATCCACTCAAACACAGACATAAGACAGTTTTAGAATCTAACGCTGAATGCCTATTGCTATCATTTTTTCCCGCCTATATACGCTGTGATTGGTAAAGTGAAATTTGAGAATGAAACTTTTAGTCAGCGTTCGGCAGCACATCACCGTGTTAGGAGGTCTTCCTATTATATGATGTGTGCATTCTATTCCAAATGATTTGACAGAGCTCAACATCAAACATACATATACAAACTTTTGTGAATAAATACCAAGTAACTGTCTTCCTAATAAACACAATGTCGCGTTTTGTTATTTCTAGTAGAACTCCAGCCTATTTTTGAGTATTTTTCCTATTGATTTATTTATAGGCTTATAATAAGTAAATCACAAAATAAACATTTTGGTAACACTTTCTATGAAGCCCAAATTCATAAAGCCTAGTAACTGTTCTGATGATTCATTGTAATATTCATAATGTATTATAGACACAGCTATAAATATTTATAAAAAGGCATAAGACATTATAGCCATGTTATGTATTATGAATGATCTATGAAGATCTCATCTATAATGCACTATGAATATCTTCATAATGCATAATAATAGATGGTATAACAATTAAGGATGCTGTGTGCCGCATTACGAAGGTATTTATAGATGAGACCTTCATAAAGCATTCATAATACACATGACTATGTTACTCCTTTTTATGAATAGTTATATATAATGCTCCATGAATGTATTGTAATTTATTATGACGGTATGCATAATGCAATACAATGACCGCTTTAAGTAAAGTGTGACCTATATTTAGTAATGTGTGGATCATTGTTGAAGGGAATATGCTCTGTTTTCCATCTTATGTGAATAATATCAATGTTTTATAAATTATTGAAGGTGCTTTTTCATGGAAAATGTTATATGTTAAATATATGTGAATATGTCGACGAGACCAAGACAGAAAAAAAGTCTCGAGAACTACAACACTACTGAAGACGGATAAAAAATTATACTAGCAAGGTGAGCAACTTGAAAACATTAAACAATATAGAGATCCATATGCCTCCCACACAAAATGACTTTATCAAGGTGACGTTGTCTCTGCTGTAAAGCGCCGGATGATATAAACAGGGCGGGTATTTAGTTCCTATACATGTTGCCATGGCAACTAAATCTACTTCTGACAGCTGCAGCCATAGACAGTGACTCACCTGCCATAAAAAAACTCATAGTTTTACATAGAGCTCAACATCCACAAGAGTGACGGGGCGTGACCTCCCAGGTGTCCGTGGATACACATCAGTTCCACTTAAAGGCCCAAAAAGGGAAAACAAAATTGTTTGCATGCCAGGTGCTTATCCCATTTGTGGAATGTCCTTACTTGTTTTCTTTTTTAATGATTTCTTAACAAATCTGATGCTCGCGAAGGGTGCTGTTACACACTCCCTAACAGAACTCTACTGGGATAATGATATACCAGAGACTCCAAAACCACCCAAACTACCTAGGGAGGCATGCTGGAAAGCCACAGTTGTCATACTGCACGGGAAAGCAGGCGGTCTGCTAGCCTGGGCTGAACCTGGGTGAGCGGTGTTCTGCATTCAGACAGCAGAGTGCCCACGAAGGATCACACCTGACTTACCTTGGGCTTTGAGATCTGCTTCTGCTCCTGCCCAGCACTGCCGTCGGAGTCGGAGTCGGAGTCTGCCTCGGAGGAAGACTGGGAGCCGGAGGAGGAGGAGCTGGCTTTGGGCTGGAATTGGGTGCCACTTGTTTTGGGTTTTGGTCTGATTGGTGCCTTCTCATCTTCCGAGTGACTGAAAGAAACAATTAAAAAGGGCTGTAGAATCAATAATAATTTATTGAGTTTGTAAAATATAGGTGCTTTGAAATGCACTAACTTCCATAGGATATTATTATTTTTTAAAAAACCAATACAAGTTGTTATATATCCAATTAGCAAGAAGCATGTAACATTTAGAAAGTCTAAAAAAAAAAAAAAACACAGTAGTACAAACTTGACATCCTGCAGAAGACAGTAATGCTAATAGGAAGAGATGGTCTACAGTGTGATTCTCACAGCATCGCAAAAAAAGATCCCGGCGGCAGAAACTTTTGGGGACCAAAGGGAAACTCATCCAAGTCTAATAAGGATATAAGGATGCTGAGGATCAATCTATGGGCAAAGTTAAAAATAACCACCTTTCCACGCAGCTGGCAAACCAGAACCAGAACCAGAACCAACAAGTCTGCAAGAAGGCTGAAGACGAATCTGTTGTGTTTGCAAAGTTAATTTAATATTCCATTATCAGACTGGATTTTGCGCGCCCCCCCCCCCCCCCAACCCGACTTCAATTCTGCCACATAATGAATGTTTACCTTGCCTGCCTGGGATTTTCAGACGTGGAATTAATGAGGAGAATGTGATGGTAGCTGGCTTTTTAACTTTGCGATGATGAAAAGCCAGTATTAATTTAGGCTACAGATTTCATTTGTTCCGAACAGGAAAAACAATATAAATCACTTTTAAAATCATTAAATCCTGACTTAAATTAACCAAGTCATAATTAGGGCATTATGCTCTGTTTGTTATGGAAGCAGTGGGGTGAGCTGCTTTAATTAGTGTCTGTAATGGAGGGATCGGCTAGGCCAGTACCGTCACGGCCGGGGCAAGACCCACCGTGGGCTGGGGGGCCGGGGGGGGGTGGGGAAGGGTGCCGTCAGTCAATAATGTTTCACACACTCCGCCAGAGCAGCAGGGTGGCTGATGTTATTGCGAGTTCCTATGTGAGTGCGTGTGTTGGTGTGTATGTGCGTGTGTGAGAGGTTACCAGGAGGAAGTCGGGCGGGGCCAGTAGTGGCCAAGCACTTCAGTGAGCCAATGATTAAAACCGTGCTTGGTGACAACACGGCCTGATAATGGCCAATCTAGGGCCTTTATTGATGCAAATGGGCAGCAAATTACACTAAGAATAACCTCCACTGTATGTGGGATGGGGGGGTGGTGGGCGGTAATCACATCAGTACAGAGTTTGCACACAGGGATCTAGGAACAACAGGCACTTGCACCAGATGCAAATAAAAATCACGAGTGCACTGACGCACAGATCATGACACATAGATATGAATTACGTCCCCTGCAAAAACACGCTGGCCATGAACATAAACCACCAACAGTGTGGTAATTACAATATCTGAGGATGCATGTGATTCGTATTAATAATTAATATTAGGAGAAATCATTAGACTAACGCTAATAATGCCAGGAATACAAGTGACAATAACTAAAACTAAACATTGCAAAGCGACTTGATAAAAGTGTGTACAAAATGTGAGGTAAACAGTTAATTTCACACCAGACTTAGCCCCACACGTCAGCATGAATAATTCCGAAGGGGTCATGAACAGAGTCACAGTGATCTCTTCCCTAAAGAGACGAGGCAGAGACTGGATTTCCACGTTACAGGACTTGAAGAACCGACAGAGGCCCAGTACCTGTCCCGGGGGCCTCGGCCAGCTGTCTTCCTGAGGACCTGCTGCTCGCCAGATTCCGACTGGGTGGAGCTCTGGTCAGAACCTTCATCACTGTTGCTCTCGTCCTCCTCGCTCCCGGAATCTGTTACAGAGACATACATGGACACACAGCCCAGAGGTTTGCGAGGATTTACAAGGACAAACAAATAGACCTAAGCTGATATGCACCTTTTTCCTTCCCTCTGTGTTACATCTCCCAGATCGGCCCCATAAACCAGCCTTGGCACACAAGTCAGTCAGGCCAGAACTGCTCCTGGCACATACTCCCTTGATATTTCACATTAATATACATATTTCAACCTCTTTTAATATAGTTTTACCAACTATTTATAGGAGAGTAGCAGTAGTGCTTTCTTTAATACACTGACAACATTTATTCGAGTGTGTCTCATTACCTTTTCATTACCTGACATGGGGCATTTCCACAAATACATTATAAATGGAAAATTGCTCAACCTAATGCAGCACAATTTTGAAAAATATCCCTGCAAACCAGTATAAGTGGTTAGAAGATGGATAGAACACCTAATTTTTACTTATTATAACACAATATTACTTACGCATGTGATAACTACAGCAAGTATCAATCGCCAAATGAGAGATATTCTCATATGGTTGTTTATAACCTCATCAGCAAAAGGGTGCTTAAGTGGCCTTTAAGCTCGCAAATCATAAAAATATCAAGAAAACTCCTAAGGTAAGAAAGGTCAAGGGTCACGCAAGGCAAAGGGAGAATTTGTTTTGATGCCTTTAGTTTTCCTTGATAGAAATTAGTGACATGGAAGCAGATAAGTCTAGAAATAGACATTTTATCGTTAGTACACAGACACACACTTTGGCTACATTTCCACACATTAGTGAACAATACAATTACTTTTACTTGAGGTGCAGTGACAATCCAAATTATTCTAAAATCGTTCACAAAACTAAACCATGGTACTAAGTATTCATCTATTCAATGTTAATGTGGGACAAATAGCAAGTCGTGATTCTTAAAGAATGCAAAAACAACTTCTCGACATATCGCTTTGGGAAGCCTGATTGAGATTAATCAGAGACTCATTTTAATTGTGGGTGCAGAACGAAAAAGAATGAGAAAAGGCTACAAATGAGCAGGCTGCTGTTATATTTCTCATCCAGATAGAGTGATCAAGACCAAGTTAGCATAATCTGTACAAATCAATTTATTTAAATGGTTGCCTAATGAGACAACATGTTGAACATCACAGTTGTTCCACAAAAGTAATGCCACATCAACTCTAAATCTTTGTTTGCAGCACTTTGTAAAACTAAGGCATGTAAGACTTACTAAAAATTAAATGAAGTTAATGTAGGGTAAGATAAACGGACTAGCTTCAATTCCATGGCAACTAATCACCTGCCCCAGCCAGGATCTCCGCTAGCGACCCCCAGTAAACAAAGATAAGGACGCTACAATTCTTAGGTAGTCTGAGTGGATCCTGAGAGCGGCTGGGCACCGTGAGGCACACGGCCATTGGGCAGCATGTGAACGGGACCCTGATCACCACCACAAACCCCCCCCCGCTACTGACATACGCGCTAATCTGATATGCAACACGCCAAAACCATTCACGTCAACGATGGAAACTCCACGGCACAAATTCTAACCCAGGAGTGGCCAATCTTATCCGCAAAAGGGCCGGTGTGTGTGTGGGTTTTTGGGATAACCTTTAGGTCAGCTGTTCAAACCCAGGTGTGAGAACTCTTCAGCCAATCAGTCTTATAATTAGTGACCTAACTAGGGAGTTGCGGCGAAAACCTGCATGCACACTGGCCCTTTGCGGATAAGATTTGCCACCCCTGTTCTAACCTCTAACCATACGGCAACAAAGCGAAAGAAACTAGATGTAATTGCAAATCTAGGTCCGTCCCAACATCCCAGCTATGCCGAAAGACAAAGGGTAACGTTTCCCTCAGCAGCCGAGTCGGGGTGGGGTGGGGAGTACCTCACCTTGACTCCAGCAGATGTAGGCAGCTTCATTTGCGAAAAAGGAAAGACCTGCCGTGTCAGTCATGTACTGCGAGCGAGACGAATCCCCCTGATTGTGCGCTTGGATCACAAATGTTTGCATATGTGCAAAGACCCTAGGAGTGTCCATGTTCCACAGGGCAGCATTTTCAGCAATGTTGCCCGGCAACCGCCAACCAGGACACCTCATACGGATGATTGGGAAAGTTGCCTACAGTCAATAAAAGTATTTCAAATTTCTTTCCCGACATCAATGGGAAAGAGCCTCGCAGGGATGTGTATCGTCATCCTCAGAGTCTCCATGCCGTCACTTCGTAACCCGGACTGTAAAACCTCTTTGTGGGCTGTAGACCACAGCAGACTCCCCGGCAGGGTACATCACTACACTATGAGACGCGGGACATCGTCGAGTGGCGATTCTGTCCATGACAGACGTAGGTGCTCAAGTGAAAAAGCGTCCATGTATTGTTTCGTTTCATTAACGCATGGATTAGACTCGATGCCTTTTCAGTCAAACTACTTTTAAATGATATGGTACTAGTTGTGGAATCACAGATTTCTACAAGTTGATGCCTCAGATCGAGGAGGCCGAGTGCTCCAATGAAATGCTTTTCATACATATTCTGACGACGCTCCGACAGTTGCCACGCAACAAGCTATGTCACTGATTAGACACAACAGAGACTCCGACGTGGAGGGATTATCCTCACAGCGTAGGCGACACGTCTGGCAGGATGTCCTGTCAGACCTTACATGGCGCAGCAAGACGAGATGACCGATTGAGTTTGTCTCAGTCAGTCACAGGCAATATGAACCCACTGCAGACTGGGATTCACTGGGATTCACTGGTTGGGCAAAACGGAGGGTTTCAAAATCCCGGGGGGGGGGGGGGGGGGGGGGAGTTCATGAAAGACTGTAAATGACTTTGATGTTATTCTGCAGAATGTGAGAAGGAGGCTGAACTGAGTGCTTCAAGTCTTTCAGCCTGATATTGATCGTTGGAGCGAAAACACACTTAGGGAGTGCGGTCAGACGGGCGGCATGAGCGATATGAAAACATGGCCGACGCTGCCCGAAGGGTCATGTGACCTAAGAGGTCTGGGCATTTGGAGGGACGGTAGCACAAAGGTGTCTGCGCGAGGCCCTCAGATGGTTAAACCCCAAGCTCTGTAACATCAGGCCGTCGCCCTGCCCTCCACCACTCTCCAATGAAAAGCATGACCGTGAACGTTTACGCTGTGGTGCACCAAGGTACCCACACCTCCCCGATTAAAGAGTCTCCCCCAGGATCCAGCTGTAAAATACCGCAGAGGGCATAAGCCTGGTATTCAGCACAGGACTCCGTGCCCCGCCCAGCGCCCCCTCCTGGATGCCTGTGGCATTGACGATTTAAGAGGAAGCTTGGGAATTACACCAGAGAACTGAGCCTCTCAATTCACAGAAGCACTTTCCAGATCTCAGCCTGGCGAGGAGGTGGTTGTTTGGGTGGGTCGTGTCTCTGTTGAATTTGACAGCTCAGTTCCTGCGTCGTCTGAGGTAAGGATCTTGCAGGGATGGGCAGATCAGCCTCGAGTTCAGGTGAACGTGCAGAGCAGTTACCAAACCAGGCCGTGGTGAGGGTGCTCTCAAATGCTCCAGAGTGGTATGTGACACTGTGAACCTCCTCAGCTGCCTAAGATACAAGTACAGCCAATGCCTGGTTTAGATATCTGAGTCCGTACATGATTGGACCAGGTCAGATCACCAGAAATATAGACTCGGAGACATCTCATCTAAAATTGTTCTCCTGCTCAGTTGGGACCCCTTTGATGTCGAGAGGGCTGTATGCACCCGACTGCTTACGGCTAAAGTCCACCACCATCTTACTGGTTAATAAGCCTGACATTAGCCATTGTTTCAAACTGTCTAACTCGTCCAGGGAGGTCTTCTTGTAGTTTTTGGAGATCAGGTTAATCACTACTGTCTCACAGCCAAATTTGATTATTTTGTTTGAGTTATGTTTGGCAGTTTATGAAGCAGGCTGAAAGCTGGTCATTGTGATGGCATGCGCTAGCATGAGGCGGCATGTGAGAGGGAGCTCAGATCGTATCGCTGATGATGTTTCATGCCTCGAGCCTCTGGACGCGAGACCTGGGGACGTTGCTCATAAAGAGGCTCTCTCACAACGCAACGGTGTGGCAGCTGGATTCAGGCCTCCCGGTCAGTCTCTGGTACAAATAGACAAAGGCCCAGTCTGGGTCCCCGCCTTGGGGACACTTCTCTTCACTGTGCTCCCCATCCCAGGGACCCGCAAATCATTTTCTGTGAATGTTCCAGTTGCAGAGCTCCACAGCTCCACAATTTGCATCTCTACTGGAGGAACCAATCAAATTTCACAATATTGCATGGTTCTTTGTGTTGATAAGCCACTCAGGTTTCAACTTCAACTTTCATCGCACATGACAAATAAAGTTATTGATGGAAAATTCATTCACAAATGGAAACCACTGTCTAAATAAAAGCAGCCAGAAGTATTCCGTTATAATGCATACAATTTTTGTTCCATCAAAAAAATAATCTATACAGACGATATTTTTTAAAACTGTGCTACTGTTACAATTAAGAATACTGAACCATACATAAGAAACAACAAAAAATACTAGACTGAAAACAAATCTTTGTTTTTTCAAATCCTAACCCGAACGTGAACCCTAAACTAACCTAACGATAATGTTAGATTGCATTTGCATTAAGTGAAAACTTTTGTGGTATAATACCATAACAATTACATGGTATTGAAAAGACACTAACTTTGAACCTGCTTAATTTTGTCAAAGCACTTTTATTTTAAACTTCAAACCACTCTCAAACCATGTAAGATAAATTCACGTTACATAAACGCATAAATCGGCTTTTCAGCGCAGCTCCGGAATGGGATACAATTTCCGTCTTTCAATTCATGTGACATAAATACACAATCTGATTAGTTGGCTGTGAACCATGGCGCTGTGGAGCTCTGCAGCTGGACTTTATTGCATTTTCCAGCTACTTGGCCAGGATGACCAAAATTGAGCAAGCTCCAGTAGTTGGGCTACTGTTGGTGGCCCCACCCTGTCCCATCTGTATCTCATAAGTAAAACAAATGAACCAAAAATGAACTTGGAGTGGGCAGAAAATGTGGAATCTGTAACTCAGATGAGACTCTGATAAAACATTCACGTTCATGTTACTTCTTGGGACGGTGGTGTATTGTCCCAACTCCTTATCTCAAACAGGCCTGAATGTTCTTATGCAGCAGTTACATTGATGCATTTAGTATGTTCTTCCCTAAAGTATCCCCCAGAGACAAGCCTGTTTCTAAAGGCTGCTGGATACTTTGCCCACATTCCACCTTATAGCCTAAAACTATGTTCCTATTCCTAATGTTAACCCTCCATCGGAACTTGACACAGTTTGACCATCCAGCCATTACAAACAGGTCTATGAATTTAATTAGGCAATTGCTCTCATCTTTCCTTAAATACTCCAAGGTCAAGCTGTACTAACGTCATTCCTGAATTAAGCTCCTTGTCTAAGCATAAACCTGCTATCACCAAGAAACCTCAGATGTCATTCAATGACACCTCTAAGTTGTATGTATGATATTCATTCATTCATTCATTCATTCATTCAAAATCAGAATCAGTCTCAGAGCTGGGAAAATCCAGCAGACGATAAGGGGCAGATCGCAGAATATTAGCTGCGATCTCACATGACTTTATTAACACTTCATTACCCAATTGGTCAGCAAACCCCAATAATACCGGCAGTCAAAAGAATATCAGCCAGTTCCTGAGCAGGGGGAGAATTGGCTTGGAATGATATTCTGCACGACTTCTAAACTAGTACCTGCTTTATTGAAAAAGTAAAAATCTGTCATTTTTACAAGGTTGTTGAAAGAAATGAGCTGGTTTTGAGAAACGTCATTGCAGGGAGAATGAAGGACCAGGCCGCAGATGGATCTGACACATGCAGGAGAGCAACACACATCTGTCTCTGTGGCTTCACACGCGGCTCAGATGTTCTGCCGGTGCCCCTTGAGATTCATGCGCACATTCCTTCGACCTGCTAGGAGTGATGTGGGTTTTTCCACGCAGTTTGCCTGAACGGTATTGACATTGCTGTTATCCTGTGACGAATGCATGTTCTGTGAGAGAGGGACCGTAATGTGGCCATCCAGGGGGAGGATTGCAAACGTACAGATGCTGAGGGGAATAAGTAATGAAATCGAAGAAAAACACCTCCAGTTCTCACAGCTCAAGGACAGGCCTGATTCCGCCCAGGCCTTCTCTGACTGACTGACGGTGACCCTATAGTTATAGAAAATGGATGGGTGGCTAGGCTCTGTCCGAGTTACAATTACTGTTTGTAGCTGGTTGGAAACTGGTGGATTCCTCTGGGAATATGCACCCTTAAACAGAGTGTCTCATTTTAAATTGAATTTTCAGAAGCAGTAAATAAAGTCACTACCCTAAGGAATGGTGCAAACATTTTTGACAGGATTTGGGATTGTGAGTTATGGTATTTATTACACAACGCTGCTGTTTATTACATGCACAGTTAAATATGCAGAGTTCATCAACAACAGCAGAGACTTGGGTATAAAATGCCTCGCCCAAAGGCACAGAGGCAGAGACTTGGGTATAAAATGCCTTGCCCAAGGGCACAGAGGCAGAAACTTGGAAATAAAATGCCTCACCCAAGGGCACAGAGGCAGAGACTTGGGTATAAAATGCCTCACCCAAGGGCACAGAGGCAGAGACTTGGGTATAAAATGCCTTGCCCAAGGGCACAGAGGCAGAAACTTGGAAATAAAATGCCTCACCCAAGGGCACAGAGGCAGAGACTTGGGTATAAAATGCCTCGCCCAAAGGCACAAGGGCAGAGACTTCAGTATAAAATGCCTCAACCAAGAGCAGAGGCAGAGACTTGGGTATAAAATACCTCGCCCAAGGGCACAGTAGCAGAGACTTGGGTATAAAATGCCTCAACCAAAGGCACAGAGGCAGAGACTTGAGTATAAAATGCCTCAACCAAGAGCACAGAGGCAGAGACTTGGGTATAAAATACCTCGCCCAAAGGCACAGAGGCAGAGACTTGGGAATAAAATGCCTCGCCCGAGGGCACAGAGGCAGAGACATGGGTATAAAATGCTTTGCCCAAGGGCACAGAGGCAGAGTATTGAGGACACAACCTCCTCGTGAGTTTGGTTCATAACTGAAATGTTATGCAATTCCTATATTCACGGTTGCTATGGAGCCTAAGTTGATGGCAGCGTGGCCTTACACACCCACAGCTGGGACTTAAAATCATGCCTGTTCTGTGTGTGTGCTCTTCTTGTGTGTTATCCTTCTTCCTGCAATCTAACACATGCTTAGGCCAACTGCCATCTTTAAATTGCCCATAGTGTGTCCGTGTGTCTGTGTTCCTTGCATTTTATAAACAGTGGGATGAAGTTCTTTGTTCTTTGTGAAATCAAGTTACGTGAAACCTCATACCCCAAAATCCCAGAAAGTCAAATAATCATAACCAGGATAAGCAGCTGCGTTTGTGCAACTCAAATAACCTACTGGGTTCGTGATCATTCAAAGTTACATGTAACTGAATTTGGACTCAAAAGATCAACCACACTTTAAGACTGAGAGCTTGTCTGCATCTAACAGAAGGGAGAACAGGGATGTTAACCTTCATATGCTCAGGCAGTCTGATCCAGGTACTGAGTCTGTCTGAGTCACGGGCAGAATGACTCCTAGAGACGTGAACTGGGATGAGTCAGTACTGTGAATCAGAATCAAGGGTATGGAGTTTGACTGAAACATTTACTGCCTTTATGGAGAGCATTAACCATGAGGAATAGAAATAATTCTAAGACTGATTCATGACTGAGTAGCTTTCTGAAATCCATGGATCATTCCAGAAGCGATTCCTTCCCTTTATTACATGTTATGTTAAACAGTCATGGAATGTACTGTGTTTTTAGAAGGCCATAAATGTAATAATTTTCATCAAGGAGGATGAGGATGATGGCTTTTCCCAGCATGCTTCACAGCCCAACTCAGCCACGTTAAGGTGTCCTCTGTGATGTCAGACGTGAGTGACGGTGCACATGCTGGATGGAACACACTCATCTCAAAACAGCAAAGAGCAAAAATCAAAATAGTGGTAATCCTCAGATCTGGCATTCATACAGATCCCATCCATCCATCCATCCATCCATCCATCCATCCATCCATCCATCCATCCATCCATCCATCCATCCATCCA
>JAODKE010000125.1:10974379-10984886 GCA_026779605.1 Mormyrus hasselquistii
CTGGGGGGGGTTGCTGGGGGGGGGGGGGGGTGTGGGGGGGTGCCGGCCTCCCGGCGACGCCCCCCCTCCGGTGGTGAAGGTGGGCGAGCTCTGTGGCCAGCTCAGCCAGCCGGGCACACACGAGATTATTAAACCGCTGGGCTGGAAAGAAAGGCGTCATTAAAAAATAATCATATATGGCAAAGGCGCCAAAGTCGCCGCGTGACGATAATGAATATAGAAATACAGCTTTGAAAAAAAAGAAAGAAAGAAAAAAAATGCAGGCCCCCAGGCTTAATGAGGGAAATATGTAAGACATCACAGCATGGGTGGGTGTCAAAAGGGGGCTCTTGGCTACAGGAGAGCTCCTTTATGAAGAGGTACTACTGCCATCGTGTGCCCCCCCGGCTCCCCCCACGTCGCACTTCCTCCCCTGAATTATGACCCATTAAAGGCAGCCCATGAATCACCGGAGAGTATTACTGCAAATTATTTGCAGTGCATTTAGCCGTTATCCCCAGCCCCCCCCCTCGGGACCCCCACATGGCGGAGACACTCCTGCCCTTTGCCGTGGCCGGGTAAGTGACTGACCGCCGCCCCCTTTTCCGCTTTTACGGCGGGGGCTAACGGCAGTCTTTGATTTGCGAAGGGGAATATAAGTTACCGGTCGCCGGTCGCCGCGGTGACTCCAGCACATAGCAGGGGCCCCTGGCATGGATGTGCTCGCTGGGGGCTGCGCCCACGTCTTCCTGGAGATCTGCCAGCCTGCGGAGCTTAGGTGCACCCAATACAGATGATCGGGCCTTTCTGTGGCATCTCAGCCAGCTACTGTATGCTGAAGCCAAGCTCTGCAGCGTGGTTAGACCTCCAGGAGCTGAAATGAGCAGCCCTGATCTACGTTTCCATTTACACTAATGACGCCCGCAGCCAATGAGATACGAAAAATTAAAACTGAATTTAATGGGGCTGCAAGTTTTGCAGGGCAATGCTTCTGTCTGCAATGGGCACTGACCTGCCTAATAGCTCAGGATCTTCTTTGCCTTTTAAACGCTGAAATCCAACACTGAATAGAACGTAGGGCAGGATGAAGGTTAGCAAATCGTCTACACGTAGTTTTTAGAGTGGACAGCACATTCCTTTAGCTGTTCATTGGAAGGCTTAATAGAAAGCAACACCCGCAGCTCATGTTTCTACTCTGACACAGCCTGCCAGGGCATTGCATAGCTCAGAAGTAGCAGGTGTAACAGAACAATAGCCATTCCCCTTCTGGGGCTCGAAGAGGCTCCAGGTCACATGATTGTTTTCCTGAGGTCTCTACTTGGCAGCGACCCGCAGGGGCCTAGTGAGATCGCGCCGGAACCGTAGCAGGCTATCCTGGGAAATTTTTCTACCTGCTTGGAGTTGGTGAGGTACAGCTTAGCAGCCAGGTTGAGGATCTGCAGCTTGACGATGTCCTCCTCGGCTGTGAAGGTCTTTGCAGTCTTCCTCAACACGTCGGGTGCGATCTTGGGGACCCGCTCGCAGTATTCCCCGATGAGCCAGAGGATGCTGGCTCTGGCCATGGGCACCTGGCAGAGAGTTGCATGATTGAACTGGTTTGCCCATAAAAGGTCACACACGTACACTTTATGAAGAAAAGTATTGGGACACCTACAAGAACATTTATGACACCCCATTCTAAATCCATAGGCATCAATGTGGAGCTGGTCCCCCTTTGCGGCTATAACAGCTGCCACTCTTCTGAGAAGGCTTTCCACAAAGTTTTGGAGAATGTCTATGGGGATTTTTTGCCTACTTGAGGTCAAGCACTGATTGTGAGTCAAGCCTTCACGCCCAACATCTCCATTCCAGTTCATCCCAAAGGTTTTTGATGTGATTGAGGTCAGGGCTCTGTACGAACCAGTCAAGTTCCTCCATACCAAACCCCCCAAACATGTCTTTATGGACCTTGCTTTGTGCACTGGGGCACCGTCATGCTGGAACAGAAAAGGGCCACCGTCCCCAAACTGTTCCCACAAAGCTGGAAACCTATGATTGGTCAAAAAGTCTCGGCATGCTGAAGCATTAAGGGTTCCCTTCACTGGAGCTAAGGGGACCAGCCCAGCCCCTGAAAAACTATCCCATACCATTATCCCTCTTCCTCCAAACTTTACAGTTAGCACAATGCAGTCAGGCAGGTAATGTTCTCCAGACATCTGCCAAACCCAGACTTGTCCATTAGACTGCCAGACAGAGAAGAGTGATTCATCGCTCCACAGAACACGTTTCCACTGCTTCAGAGTCCAGTGGCGGTGTGCTTTACACCACTCCAACCAACTCCCAGCACACAGTTTTTGCGCTGGGGTTTATGCCAGAGGAGGTTTGAAACTCTGAAGTTACTGAGACAAGAAAGTGCTGGTGACTTTTACAAACCGTGCCCTCAGCATTCCTCAACCCCGTCCTGTTAGTTTACGAGGTCTGCTACTGTCTAGCTAAACTTCTGTTCTTAAATGCTTCCACTTTACAAAAATATCACTTACAGTTCACAAAGGAATATCTAGCAGGGAAGAAATTTCACGAACTGACATATCGTGAAGGTGGCATCCTATGACATTATCCTGCTTAAATGATTGAGTTCTTTAGAGTGACCCGTGGCGTCCTATGACAGCACCACGCTTGAATTCATTGAGCTCTTCAGAACGAATCATTCTTTCACAAATGTGTGTGTAAACCTGACTGCATGGCTCAGTGCTTGATATTATACACTTGTGGCAATGAATCTGAATGAAACACCTGAATTCAGTGATTAAGTGGTGTGTCCCAATACTTCTGTCTATATAGTATGCACTATAATATCAGAATGTAGCTTTCCAAGTAAATAATGCTACAAAAGGCATATATGGTAAATGGACTGCATTTATATAGTGCTTTTCTACTCTTACGAGTACTCAAAGCGCTTTACAAGACATGCCTCACATTCACCCATCCACACTCACATTCACACACCGGTGGCGGAGGCTGCCATGCAAGGTGCCAACCTGCTCACCGAGAGCAATTTGGGGTTCAGTGTCTTGCTCAAGGACACTTTGATGGGGTCAGGAGGAACCAGGGCTTGAACCTGCAACCCTCTGGTTGGTGAACAATAGCACTACCTCCTGCACCACATATATGGTAAAAAATATGAAATGCTTTCTTTTAATATACTCTGCCTCATAATTCATTATCAACATATGCAAATTACCACATAAATTAAGTAAATAACAGAAGTACTACAGTCTTTCTAATAAACCAGTGCAAAGCGCAGTACTATCGCAGTGCCTCTACAGTGTTTGAAACCATCTGTAAATGGGTAGCATTCAGGCCCTGCTCATGCTGATTACAATGCAAACGAGGCGTCTGCTTTGGGAGCCGCGCAGACGTCTGCGCAGGCATCTGCGCTGTGGCCGGCCTCACCGTGATGCTGTCCAGCAGCTTGGCCATGTGCTTGATGATCTCGCTGTGCTGGGACGGCTGCGTCTGCAGTAGCTTCTTGATGACCACCACGCTCTCTGCCACTACGGTCTCTGAGGAGCATATCAAAGCATCACCATCACTCTCAGCGCAGAAGAACAAAATATCTCCATTTCGAATTCTGAGATGTTTTGAATAAAAATAAGGGCTGCGCGATATCGTACTGCGATTATTTGAAATATTAACATTTAACACTTAACATTGCGCTTCATATCCATAAAATATCTATATGGGCATTGGTGAGTTAATGGTTAGGGAAGCGCACTTATAATTGGAAGATTGCAGTTTCGAACTCCCCCAGCACTGAGGTTCCCTGAGCAAGGCGCTGCCCCCCCCAAAGAACTGCCCCGCAGGCGCTGAATTAACTGCCCCCTGCTGTGTCACAAAGTCAAAGCTTAAATGCCGAGAACACATTTCCTTCTTGTCCACTATGACGTGTCAACAATGACAACCAATCACTAAAACAAAATGGATGAAATTTACCCTAAATAAACTATAGTTGGACAGACCAGTGTGTGTCAGGACGGCAGTGTTGTCGCTGTTCAATCAACAGACAACAGATCAGTGCTGACAAATGCAATGTGATTACAGGGTTTTAGATGATGCGTGCAAATATTTCTCCGGATGCCGATTTTTCAGTACCATACAAGCAGTGACACCCACAATTGGGTAAGCAGATTAGTAGTATGCCTAAGATATTACTGACGGGTGTATTGTGATGCCAGAAAGTTAGTTATCTGTATAACTTCGACGTATCCGTATATTTAATAGATGTGTCGGAATATTAAACGGCAAAACGCATCGCCATAACACCAAAGCCTTTTTACCTTTTTTATGCACAGTATCTCCTCTTTTAAAAGCTCTCGCGTCTCTTGAGTGGCCCCTTTCTTCACCGCTACTTCAGTGCTCATTGCTTCCCATGATACACCAAAAACAGTAGCATGTGGCTCTGCTAACTGAATTTAATAAACATAAGGATACGTTGAATTTATGCAGATTCATTTGGGGGGGGGGGGGGGGCCCCATGTTTTTTTTTTTTTTTCCCTACTAGGAAGTTTTTGGTTCCTCTGCAGTTGTCTGACGTTCCTTCCTTCCTTCCTTCCTTGGCTACATGAAAAGCGCCTTGGGGTGACACTGTCGTGAAAGGCGCTATATAAAACCAAAATGAACTGGACTGAGGATTAAAGCGATTAAAGTGAACCCATTAAGGGTGCCGTCTGCAGGCTGCTTTGAAAAAAGTTAAATGTGTGTTCCAGCCAATGCTATCTGAAAGAAATTGAAACGGAACACTGACACCCATAATCCTGGACAAGCGGAAAAAAAAAAAAAAAAAAAAAAAACACAAAAACAAAAACATAGCAATGTACAAGCCCACCTTTGGGGGCCATGGAAGCAGATCTGCTTCCCAGTTTTATTTTTGTGTCAAGCATCACTGAAGCTGGCAGCTTCCACTGGCGACCAGACCTGCAAACTTCAGCATGATCACCAGAGCACCGTCCGTCAGCTTAAAAAAAGCGGAGTAAGACTAAGGGAAGTTTTCTGGGTCTCGGCCTGCACCAGCATCACCCAGGAAGCCCGTCCTCACCGTTTCGGTTGGACAGCAGCAGCACCAGGCCGTTGAGGCACGTGTCGGTAACCTCGGCGATGTTTGTCGCGCACCGGCCGATCGCCTGGATGGTCGCGGCGGCGAAGGCCTTGTCCTGGCTTTTCACATATGTCTGGAAAGAGGAAAATAAGTGAACGGGCAGCCGGGGGGAATAAATCAATATTTTTGTACCACGCAGTGCAACTCAGAAAGGACTGATATCAATTCCAACGAGAATGAACTGCAGTAATGATAAAGTGTTGGCGGACAGACGTGAGGCGAACTCAAAGAGAGGAGAGAGGCAGGCAGCCCTTCACCGAGGGAGAGAGAGGGAGAGAGAGACGATGGAAGCGTGCCTACCTGGAACTCCCGGAGGATGGTGGAGATGTTCGCTTCGTTGGCCAGGTTTGTTAGGATCTCCAGCTAAGAAAACAGATGTGAGGGCAGAAGAGGGAAAGAAGTGCCCCCCCCCCCCCTCCCCCAACACACGCCTCCTCGGAGCTGATTCTGATCCCAAAGTGCACAAGATGCTTCATCTGGGTTCACACCAAAATATTCAGCTCTTGAATCAGGGATTTCACGTTGTGTGAACTTACAGTATGAGTCTACAGTGACGGAAGGTTCCATAGCTCTAAACCGCAGTCCAGCACCAGAGGAATCTCAGTGGCTGCATGTCATATTCTCCATATGGATATAAAGGCATTTTACTTGCCTTTGGAGTCAAAATGTACTGCCCCAAAATAGCTTCATATGTGAAATGCCATGACCTGTGCTGGGGCACTGTGGGGGTTTGTCATAGCCGACTACACAGATTATCTCCCGTCCAAACTCCACATTGTACGAGGCTTTGCAGAAGTTCATTTAAACTTCTTAATTTGCATTAATTAAAAAGTTAGATTAGTGCAGGGAGAACACAGTGCAATTACCTTCAGGGTTTTGATGTGGGTAGCATCTGTAGATCTCACAAAGAAGCTCTTCAGGAAAGGTTCAAACATGCCCTGATGGGAATAATTAAAGTGAAACACGCTGAACTGAATACATTTCACATTTTTAAACCTGTAAAAATTCCCAGGCAGGCACCAAATTGTGAGCGAATGCATATGTGTATAAATATGTATACAGGGTACCTTTTGTGAACCTGAGACGGCGCATTCGGAAAACAGCCTAAAGGTACAGACTAACAATGATAATTCAAAGCGATTCATCATGGCTTAAAATATTCTATCAGAGATTGAATGCATTAAGGATTCATTGAAGGGATAGATTCAACACAACACTGTCTGAACGCTCACTTAGTTACATTAGAGGGGGATTCCACCCAAAAACGACATTAACTTCCTTGTGCTACTCATAAGACAATTTCACACACACTCAAAGGAAATTACTGCCGGCAACTTAACAGAGAACAGGCATTTTCTACCCAGAAAAATTGCTTATTTCAACAGCATTTGTAGTTCCATTTAGCAGTCTATGAAGAGTAAAATTTATGTGTTTTGCACAATCAGCAGCGTTTCATTCATCTCAATATCCACACTTGCCACTAGGTCTTCCTGATATTTTCCTCGTGATATATTTAACTTGTAAAAACAAAACTGTGATGCTGTGGTATTTGCATTAATAAAACTAGGTTCGTCAAGCCCTTTGAAGCTTCCAGTTCCGCATTCAACATCAGCTTTGCTTTGTGTAGCCACACGAAGCCATGTTCGTGTGTCCGTCCACATCTTAAGCATGACAAAACGTGACAAATCCAAAGGTTTCAACCAGGTTACTTTGACGTCACAATCAGTCAAACGCTGTTCATAAAATTCCCCCTTCGGAGGAGTAACACTGAAAGCAAAACAGAGCCAAGTGCACAAATCTCATAATTTGGCCCAGCAGAAATGTCTCCTGTGGGACACGAGTGTTTGCTCCTCCGCGCAGGTCCCTCCTTGATGTAAGGCCAGGAAACACGTCAGCTAACTTTTATTCTGATATCTATAGCTGGCATTTGTGCAATAACTTGTGTTGACATTTTAATCTAATAATAGTTGGTGTGGTATAAGTGCTGCTACATCTATCACAGGGGTTGGGGGATACCTCACTACAGTATTTTCTGCAGAAGTCACCTTAAGTCAATGCTCTACTCTAGGTTCTTAGTTACCACAGAAAAACAAATTCATCGTGTTTCGCCCTTGTTTAGCTTCGGTCTTGCTAACCTGACAGCAGAGTAGTATACTGGGCAAGGAGGTAAATCATGAAGCAGAAAGCTAAGCAGATGGTGGAAACACAGGCGATGACCAGTTGTAAGTCACAAACCAGGAAAAGGAGGACCAGAATTCTCATTTTTCATCATAACAAAATTAGCATGCACGGGCGCAGATGCCTACCGTGACACACAGGAATTAACAGAAAAATGTAATTTTTGGAGGAATTAACTAAAAATGGGCCTTACCTTTCTCTGAATTGACATGGTGGCAATGTTCTGTAAAACAATATACTGAACTTCTCTGTAGGAGACACGAAAAAGTATTAGTGGTAAGCATTTGGATGACTCTTAAGATATACAGAACACAACACTGATGTCATTTTAACTGTGCTGTCAAGACTTTCTCCCAAATAAAAGCTAAAACTGCAATCAATTGCTAGAACTAGATCTGAATAAATGTAGAATCCTCAAAAAATTATGCAATTCCCCATACTTCATAAAAGCTATTACATCGCTAATTTAACATGGCTTTGATCAAAATTAATGCTGATCATCGAAACATCGACACATAAAAACATCAAGAACAGCCATAATAAATATGGTTCAAAATTAAAATCCCACATTTGGCCAAATTTCTCGGTGTGGAGGCAGCGTGTGGGTCTGAAGCGGCTTCTAACAAGCTTAAACTGGCTGTTACAGTGTCAATCCCCTCGAACGGAGCCCTGACTGGGGTTGAAGGTGATTCTCACCCAAGTCAGCCAGCTAATGCTAGCCTCAAAGGCCGGAATAACCTAAGACTTTCACTTTAAGGAGCGTACTGACTGCCCATAGCCCTTGCAGTTAGCAAAGGTAAAGCCCCATAGACCATATTTAGCTCAGACACACTTACAAAACTGTGTGACCTAAGTGGCATATAGGCACAGTCATTTTATTAAGCTAACCAGTGACCATACTTAAGCTGAAAAGCATTAAAATTGGGGGAAATACGGAATGAAAGGTTAACCTCTTCTCTGATGGCACTAAATATGGACAAAATGTAGCGCACTGCAATACACGGCATTGCACAAGATTGACCACTTGGTGTCATGGAAAGCTACCCCCTTGGTAACTGTGTCAGCCACAGTCCCGCAGCACCGGGCGACGGAAGGAGTCACCTGTGGCTGCGCAGGAGCCGGACCAGCGACTTGGTGACGACGTTCACCTCGTGCTTCGGGGCCAGGTGCCAGTAGAGCTGGGAGACCGCCATCACCACCTGAGCGCAGGCCAGAAAGCCTCCATCAGTCAGTCCGTGTTAGGAAGGCGGCCTTCTCTTACCAACATGCAAACTTAAGACACCACCCGATACCTCTCTAAGCAGCGCACACACCACACAGGAGCAATGGATTCACTACTCATCAAGACAGCAAGGGCAGAAGCTGCCTGCCCATCAAAAGAACTGCTTCAAGAGCAAAATAAGAGCAAAACAAGAAATGATTACCAAATAAAACCAAGGCTGCATTTATATCAAACATGTTAATGTGGTATAATCCAGATAAAGGTGCTTTTTTTTTTTTTTTTTTTAAAAGTAACCACGTCAAAAAAATACATAAAGATAAAAAGAATGTAACCCTTTTGCCCTGCCCTCGTCCCAAGTTATGGAAATGCAAGGTTGTGCTGTGTGCACAGTAATACATTAAGTACATTACTCTTCCTGCCAGAACTATTCATGGGGGGGGGGGGGGGTCGGGGGGGGGCACATTCCTTCTATAACTAAGCACAGAACAGACTGAACGGGTTCCTAATTCCCCATATTAAATCTGGGCCATGCAGGATGGAAGACAAGCCACACATTGTGTCCTCACTACAATGGAAACTATTTGTAGTAACAAAAGTCTCCGCTGGGGGCACTGTTCTTTTTAAACTGGTAGGATATTAGTATGACAGACGAAATTTATAAGAACCGTAATTTTAAAATGTCATTAATTTACAGACATGTATTATCATTGTGTACTAAAAATACACGATGACCAGAAGAGCAAAGTCTTGAGAGCAGCATTGCTGTTAATTGAATAAGGCATTCGAGTTTTAACAGCAGGCCATAGCGCCATAATAAAAACAGCGAAGGCCTGAGCATCTCACGGCTCACCGCGGTGTTTCGGCTCTGCAGCAGCGGCTTGGTGTTCCTAAGCAGCAGTCGGTGGTCCGGATCCATCACATAGGGCCTGCTGTCGGCCTGGTCTTTCTCCTCGTCAGAGTCGTAAAAGGTCTTCTCGCTGTTCTCATCGAACTGGGCACCCTGGAAAATGCACAGATGCACTTGTTCTCTGTGCGTCAAACCCGGTGAAAAGCTTGGTCTGTGATGCATTACAGGGGGCGCTCAACCGGCGGACCACGCGATCCGAGTCATCGATCGAGTAACCACCCCCATTCGGTGAAATCTCCCAGAGCCATTCCCCCGCCCCGGCCCCCCCCCCCCGTGGGCACCGGACCTTGACTTCGTGTCGCTGATGGAATTTGAAAGGTGGGGAAAAATAATCGAGTCCATTGCTTATTATGCCTTACTAAATGCACCAAGCATACCATTCAGAATTTCAACCAATAACCATCATCTAAGAGGACAGGGTCGGGGGTGAGCCAGGAGCGTAAGGCAGAAGGGGGGGGGGGGGGAGACATCCCGGAAGGCGAGGCGCACACACACCCCCTCAGAGAATCACGGGCAAAGTACAGACTGCAGCTCACCGAACTGCACATCCCTGGAGTGAAGCTGAAAACTACAGCAGTGAGTGTGGCAGACAGTGGGAGCCACAGCCACTGCGCTAAATTAACAAATGAAATAAACAACTTATGCTTAAAACACAAAAACAAAACTGAAAATGAATAAGCAGGGGCAGACGTTAAAACACACGACAGCTTCTGCTATTGAAAGGGGGCATTAGAAAGGTTTTTGCTCACCCTTGACAGTCATGCCCCCCCCATTTCATTTCTATTCTTCTGTTTACAGGCAGCTTTAATGACGCTGCTCTGAATGCATTTGTAATTACTGGCTTACGGATGCCGGCCCCTCAGAGTGCATTAGCCTGCCGTGGAAATGACAGCACGCCCCCCCCCCCCGAAGCGAAAAGGAGGAACGTGAACGACCCCTCAGCACTGCTGTGTGTCTGTCAGTCACCAGCCTCTTTTCTACTGGGTAACTTCCTCACCTGTATTCCCGGCCAGACTGGGCTGATGCCAGTTTAGAGGTAGTTGATCAACCGGCTGACTTGATTTCGTGTTGGGAGGGGGCACGGGGG
>JAODKE010000125.1:10992549-11004804 GCA_026779605.1 Mormyrus hasselquistii
TCTTAGATATAATAAGGAGGATTTTGTTTTTTTTTTTTTTTTTTTTGGGGGGGGGGGGGGGGGGGGGTGTGTTAGAGACCCGGCATCCATCTTGAAAATGACTGTCACCGGGATGAAATTAACACAGGGAAGGGATGCATTACATGAGCTGCAAGCTGTCAGCCCAACCTGGCTTTGCTCTGTCAGCTCTCGTTAATCGAACGAGGCCTACGAATAAGGTAGAGTGGAAAAAAAAAAAAACAAAAGCTAGTCCCTCTCTTTGGTCTGACAGATGTAGAAGGGAACTACAGTGGAGGTTGGAGCCGTCCCACCCCCCGCTGCGCCTCAGGCCCCTAAGCCCGGCCTGCCCCAGTCGGGCGACTCTTTGCAGAGTGGAAGGGCGTTCAGACAGAGGACATCGATTTCTGGAGAATTGATTGCGAAATGTGCTCTGCGGGGGGGTGGTGGGGGGGGAGAAAAAAAAAAGGCAAATGTGTTTCATGCCCTTGTGAAATTCCTTCGAAATTCACTCAGTTGGTATTGTGCAAATTATATAACAGATGCCTAACCTATATTAATGGAACATAATCAATGCGAATGAACAGCTGGCTTGCATTTACGGTAGGATGTTAAAGACCCAGCATCATTGGTCAATAGCATTGGGGGGGAAAAAAAAAACAAATGGTCTCTCTATGTTGTGCTTAAGAAATATCTGAACAAATAACTGTGAAATATTAGACTTCACCAAAAAGTATCAGCACTGTAACGGAGCCACTACCCTAATCAAGCAAATGAGTCTATTATGTGGATGGTATGGTGGGCCAGTGAGCAGCATTCTGCCTCATATGCTGGGAACTGGGGGTTTGTCTTGCACTTGAAAGGCAAACTGGAAAGCTGAACTTGGATCCTACCTCCCCTCTTCGTGTGCATGTCACCTGCACTTGTGTAGGTTTTTAATGTCCAAAGACATGCAATTAGTTACATTTGCATCTCTAAATTAGTTAAATTTCTCGGTGGGTCCTCTATGCCTCACGGCCTCCCCATGACCCAGACAAGAAAAAGCCACGACGTTCCGTCCCTCCTATTTACTGAACATCAGTATTTCACGGCAACCCAAACCTGCAAAGGGTCTGAGTGCCTCATCTTTAACTGCGGAGTGCAGATGCAAAAACCCCATTAGCCCGTTTCCCTGCTCGCCCTTTTCAGAAAAACCTGCTCTTAACATTTAGATGAGCGGCTACCTTCCATACCCAGCTAATATTACTACACAATATGCTAATAGGAAGCCGGCAATCCAGTTTGTCCAAAGCAGCGTGAGCATCACTGCCAACCATCACTGAGCCACTGCAGTTAAGGACAAGGTAGCTAACGGCTCTGGTGCTACACAAGATGACGCTGCTGCGACTCAAGAGAATTCTGTATGCTCTACATGCATAAATGGCATTAGCCTATAGTCGTAAATGCTGAAAGATGTCAGTAAAGGAGATACTTTGGCATGGTGATTTACAAATAAATTAACCAACACAATATCCTCAACTACAGTTGAGCAACAAATATACATAAACTCAATCCTGAACCAATCAAATTCTAGAATATGTTGATATAGCTGAACTCCTGTGCCATTGGAAATTGGGCAAATCAGTCAATAGGAACAGTCAAACTTTGACAGGAATGTAAATGACAGCAATGCCAGTCAAGGCACACTGAAGGCAGTAAGATACACCTCATTGCCATCACATACGCTATGATTGCGCGATAATGGATATACATACAGGGCACACTTTACTCAACCCTGGCGGATGCATGCTATAGGGGAACTGCTGTAAGGTACAGAGATCATAACTCACCTCTAGTGCTGAACAATCTTTGAAGCAATATAGCATGTGGACTTCAAAACGTCCCTAAACTAAAAATTCAGGCATAGTTTTTTTTTTTTAATCTGCAGGCAATTAGGCTGTTTATCCAGCACAAAAGCTAATTGCCCGGCAAATGCTGCTACAAGGGCCACTCTGATACTTTATTTCACAGGTTCTATCACAACAGATCTCATGCTCATGCTAACGCTAACGCTAAGTGCCAGCCTGCTGCACTGTTATTTTCATCACCAATTTCTTTTCTGGTATTTTTGCAGCACTGTGGTCTGCGAGGTGGTCACAAGTAAGGATGCACAACACTAAGACCTTAAAACATTAAAATAAAGGAAGTCTGATATATGTAACAGGCGCACCTAGGCAGTGTGTGACGGGCGCGCTTGGCACGCTTGGGCAGTATGTAACGGGCGCGCTTGGCACGCTTGGGCAGTATGTAACGGGCGCGCTTGGCACGCTTGGGCAGTATGTAACGGGCGCACTTGGACAGTATGTAACGGGCACGCTTGGGCAGTATTGAATTTTTCATACTTTCCAGACATTATACAGCAGCATATGGCAAATATGCCATGGTGAAATTCGCTGATGGGTGGGGGGGGCACCATGAAAAAGTTGTAGAAGCAGGTATGAATGTCGGCCACAAGGTGCCACCTGGATGGGTGAGAGATTCCTCAGCGTCACCAAAGCAACATCATGCTTCTCAACCGTGAGATTTGTCCACACGCTCAGGGTTTTAGCACTGAATGAGATCGGGCAGATTCAGTGTGCAGGCTGGGGGGGCGATAAGCTCTGCAAACCTTAACCAGGTTATAGACTAAACTGCACATTGTGAAATCAGAACATGAAATTCAGAATAGGGGGGGTTGAATGTCCAGGAAAACCAGAGAAAAATAAGAATCTTAACAATACTCAGAATACCTACACATAGTCCAATATAGTGATAAACACGACCCAGCACAGTTACTGAATCTCATTTTTCCGGAAGAGAACATGGCAGTAAATGGGTATCAATTCACAAGTCACAAGGCTGTTTTTCTATAAGTACAGAGAATTCAACATGTGTCTAGCACATTGCTATCCGAGTCCAAAGGGTAATGAAATATTTTATTCATACAGAAACATACATATTTTATTTGTCTGACTAGTTATATATTTGGTATCTAATTATCTATTTAATTTTAATGCTAATAGTTTTTCCAAGTGGGTCAGTCTTTGTTTTACTTAATGTGAGTAATACACATTTCTGTTTAGCAGGTAAATAGCGACCAACAATAATTGTTGCAGGGAAGAAAAGCTTGACTACAGCTCCCCCATGTGTCCAACTGATGTAAATGCAAGCACACAAAAAAAGACTGCACCATCCCAACATCACAATCAACAACAGAATATTTATGAGTGCTACCTGCATTCAGAAGCTTTGTTAAACAAAAAAGGTTTCTTTAACCTTCTACTATACTTACTGTGCTTTTGTCCTTCAACAATTTTTCAATCACCTCAATCAGATGGTCTTTTTGCTCTGGGTCAAGACTAAAAATAAAAGAAACAAATTTGAAATAAAATAGAAAAAATAAATAAACCTAAGCGACATATCTGGAGACACTTTCAGATGACGGAGTACATTTACTGCTGCCATAATCCTCTCAGAAGGCGCAGACGCATCAAAATGAGGCTCGGAAAGCCAAGCAAGGCCAAAGCGGCTCTGGTGGGCTTTGGCTACCTGTACAGCTTCTGGATGGCATGGGCAGCAGTCTTCCTGACGTACGGGGACAAGTCCGCAGCCGCCTCCTTGATCGCCAGCATCATGATGGGCACGATGATGGGCACGCGGATGCTGGACAGGACTCTGAGGGCGCTGGCTCGGATCAGCTGATTCGGGTCCTGTCATTGGGGGGCTGGCTGAGTAAAGCAGAGCGGTACCCAAGCGGAGCGGCAAGGCTGAGGCGTCAGGCATATTCTACAGCCGCCTGCCTGCACTACCTCTTCCTGGGGCGTCTGTGGAAGTGGCCAAAGTGACAGCCGAACCTTGCTTAAATATTTGCTGTTGCTGGGTTTGATCACTGGGGCTCAGCCCTGAGGATCTGCCCTGAGGATCTGCCCTGAGGATCTGCCCTGAGGATCTACCCTGAGGATCTACCCTGAGGATCTGCCCTGCACTGCAGATACAAAGGTTATCGTAACGCATCACAAGGTGGACAGAAATGGATGCCGTCTAAACTAAGAACATGCCGTCCGCTCACCCGCCATATCGATCCGCCTCATTTTTGATTCCCTAACCCCCGTGTCCCCCGGGCCGGCCGCCGGGGGCCGCCCGCTGCTGGGAGGCCACGCCGATGGATCCCGTGCAGCCCGGAGAGAGACGAGACACTTCCCCAGGCCCAGATGTTGAGATAAATTGAAGCCTGATTGAGAACTAGCAGGGGTTGAAATGGGTTTTCGGCGTGGGGGTTTGAACAGCATGCAGGCCGCTTTTCAAACATCGACGTCTCCGGCCGTCGCTGTAAAAATACTTCTCCTTCAGCTGGACAGAAGCAGCGCAGGCCAGAATACAAACCCACACCTCATCGGCGGCCAAATTTATTCCCAATGTCGTATAGCTTTCTAAATAAAGAGGTTTTCCAATTGCGGCGGCACTGGGCTACTTCATAAAGTGCAACCCAAATTTGAATGCTGTTTTTTTGAAAACAGTTACAATATAGGGGACAGACACAATTCTGCTCCATGCGTGAGTGGTTCACCCTTTCCCAGAGACCATTATTCCTTTGCTGAAATAAGACATTGTTTAGGGGTGTGCTCAAGAGGCACCCAGCTGTGACATTGCATTTACTCACTCATGCACAGGCCATACGTTTCCAGCAAACGGGACATGCCGTTATCGGAAATAAAAACTTACACCATAAATTAAGACACAGGCAGCTGCGACCCTGCTATAGACAAAAATATTGTTTGTAATCGTAAAAAATGACACCGACCCGCTACTCACCATGCCACACTTAACCCACCTTCTCTCTAAGGTTCTGATTTATTGACTTAGTACGATTCAGTATTTATGACTTACAGTAAGAATGTATAGCTCAAATGAATGCTTTGTGTACAAGGCATGGCCCAGCCTGCAAAGCATTATGGGAAGGAAGCAGGCGTGCAGGGACTGACCTTGAGGCCACGTTGAAAGGTGCTGATGGACAGCAAGGCAAGATCCTGCTGCTCCTCTGCGTATCTGACCAGGTAGACATAAACCAGTTTCTTCAGCTGCAAAAGAATCACACACATGAATGGACATGTGCACAAACGCGAGTATGTGAGCACACGAGTGTGCATGTCTCTCACACACACACACACACACACACGGTTCGCAACAATCCCAAGGAAACCACAAGTTCAGAGGTTATCCATCTAGGACTTTCGCTCTCCATTACGGTGCTTTGATTTCCTCTAAATTGCACTTTGAGAGATATATAATGAACCCCATACGTGCCGATAAATTGTTTCCATCAGCATCGACCACCAGCCTTCGCTTTCGGGAGAGCTCCACCGGAATTCCCACTTCTCCCGCAGGCGTTGACGCGGCAACGACGGCCGACGCGGCCGATATCGAGTGGAGCGGAGCGATCCCGTGCAATCGAAGGCAGCCGGGGCCCCCTTGTTTTCCTCAGGCGGGGTAACAAAGCCATTACGGGTTAAAAGGCCTGGCTTGACAGAAGCAGTTTGCTCTGATGGTGTGGCCAATGTATCCAGCTGGGTCTAGCCGCCGTCGTTTACCTTCTATCGTTCCCTCCCACCATCAACGCAGAGGAAAGGCTGCGCAAATACTCAGTGGAGTGGCCTGATGAGTTGTGATTGCGGGTCAGGGATCGGGCCCTGCTGTAATGCGGGCGGATTCCACAGGTGAAGGGCCCCCGAACTGGCACTGCGTTGCCATTTCAATCATCGTTCGTGTGATTATGAGGTAAATGAACAGCGTAACTCACTTAAAACGGACACGGTGCCAATCTGTCGCCGACTTCTAAATTTAATTTACACGCACAGGGGTTTGATTTGAATTCTAAACACCAAGTGAATTACTGTCATGAGAGCTGTTTAATGACTTAACAGGCAAATGCGATTTACGAATAGTTGCTGATTTTTGATTTTTTTTTTTTTTAAAAAGAACAAATATTCTATTAAAGCAGTGCTTGTTCAGGCAATTTCCAAGTCGTCGCCCAAATTAACAGCCTGCTGCACTGTCTAGCCAGGAAGTCACTTTTAAAAGTTTCAATTTCCTCCTTTATTTAGTCCACTATGATTAACTATGGGCTAGGCAAATTACTACTCGCTAAGGAGGATACCGTTCAGAGGCTCTACACAGACACAGCATCCTAGCGAAAAAAGAAACCGCTTGATGAATATTAGGCTGGGTAGCCATATAAAGTAAACCTAGCCAAAATCGGGCAGGAACCGACCGCCTGCAGAAGCACCCCAAGCGTTAATGAAGTGTGCAGAGAAGCCTTTCTGCATGCTGCCGTCACACTGAGCCTTTAACTTTAATGAGTCTGGTCATTCTCCTCTGACCTTCTCTCATTAACGGGGTGTTTTCAGCTACAGAAACGCCGACGACTGGATTTTTTTTTTTGTTCATCACATGACTCTGTAAACTCTGGACAACAGTGTGAAAACCCCGCCAGGGTGACTGTTCCAGATGCCGGAGTTGGCTCATCTGGCACCAGCGATCGCGCCACGTTCGAAATCACCGAGATTTCAGACATTCTAATGCTTAGTCGAACCTGCTGACCCCGTCTTTGTGCTTTGTTTATTCAATTTGAGTCAAATGATTTGCAGTTTTGAGAAAAAATGTTTACCTTGACAAGTATGTGTACCTATTACAGCTGCCACTGAAATGTTTTTTTATTGGTGCCTGTGCCTGGATGGTTTTTATAAAGGAGAGCAATGTAACCATTCTTGTACTTGTAAAAATGTGGGCTTCATTTCATTTCGTTACTGATCTATTTCATAAACTAGTGTACCACACATTGTCTTGAGGAAATGGTTAACCTAAAGTCAACATTTTGACTGCCTGTACAAAGATAATGAACACATCCATTCACGGGCCTCCCTATAAAGAGGTAAACAAAGGCGTTTCCTGAGACGCCGGATTTCAGCACATTCCACAATCTAAGTGGATAAACTTTAGTACGCCTTGTCCAACAGGAAAGCTGACTCGGCTGCCTGAGACAACAAAACATCCCTGCAACCACTAACTAAATTACGAAACATGCCAAGCTACAGTCATGTACCGAAAGAGAAGATACCTGGTCAATTACTGCAGTCCAAGGATTCCAGTTTCACCCCTAGCACATGCTAATTTTTTTAAAATGTACTTTCCAACAGTTACATAAGTTAACCCAATTTTAAAGCAAGAACTAACCAATATTATTTATTTGATTTTTTTTAAACACAGGATAATTCAGCTAACATAAAACGCCTGTATGGATTTAACTAAATTAGACTCCCCAGTCAAAAATAATAAGTGCAGAGAATACTGAAGGATGGTCATATGGGCAAGTCTCACATCAGCGAAATTCACCTCACCAGCACATCACAGGTCCCCAACTTTAATGACAGCTATGCTGAGCTCTGGCCCAATGCGCCGCTCTAATGCTTGATATTTCCATGAACAATTTCAATATTTCCTTTTTTAAAAAAAATAAATGAATAAATAAAAAAATAAATGCTACCAATTCGAAAGCAACTGGATTAGATGTTTAGAGTTAACAGGGAAATGACTAATTTTGTATGATTATTTACTGCAATAGAAGCCTAATAAGAGGTTAATTAGGGGGTTAATTAGTATACGCACTATGATTTCACTATAGAAAAAAAAACTAATTTTAGCGGAAAATTTGTTGTTAAACTAAGCCACGTTGTTTTATTAATTTAGCATTTAAAAGGTTTGTCATGATTTTTTTTAAGTGATTTTTCAAGAAATTCTACATTCTCTTGTGTGAGTAAGTCTATGGACAAATTAGGCAACTTTATTTCTGTAACTTCACAGCTTCAATGTTAATGTGAACATTGAACAGAACCAATTTATTGCTACTATGTTCCCATTTGACAGCTTAGGACTCAGGATTTCAGTACATGACAACACAAAACCATGACATCAAACGCAATATGATGGTAATGGACAATGTCACATATACTACCTGTCTAATATATAAATAAATAAATAAAATACACAAACACACACACACACGGTGCCCATAAAATCTCTTTACAATTTCAAAAATGCATTACAATGGCAAATGATGAGATTAATTACATTGCAAACAAAGGTAGAGGATATCACTGATCTAAAGCAGTGGATCACTGATGCCTTTGCCGCCATTGATGAGGGTGAGCTACAGCGAACATGGCAGGAAATCCAGTACCGTGTAGATGTGCTTCATGCAACTAATGGTGCCATATAGATGTGTATTAAATGAGGCAAAAAAACCAAATATATACATCTCATTTTGTAATAATTTCCACATATCTGTCTTTTCATTTGCCTTTGTAATACATTTTTGAAATTGTAAAGATACTTTATGGACACACTGTGTGTGTGTGTGTGTTTTTATACATATATCACGTTGGAGTATCAGAGATAGAAAGAGAGATAGATAGAGAGAGAGAGAGAAGTCGGTAACTGTTCACTTAAACACCAATCTAATGGCCACGTTGTATCTGCTACCCCAGAAGATTCACCAACCCAGGAAGCCCACATCTGAAAATAAACGCCATGACATGTCAGGTACGGCATGTTAATGCAACATTTTTTCATTAAGCACGAATCATAAAGATGGAAAAATACATCACAAGTTATTCTTCAATACACACAGTGAAAAATAAATGTATCTAATGAACATGGTCGTCTCAGACCACTGAGACCAGGTCCAAGGTCCAAGTCTTGGCCCGGCTCTATGAGTGGAGTTTGCACATTCTGCCCGTGTCATTGTGCGGTTTCCTCCTGGTGCCCCGGTTCTCCCACAGTTCAAAAACATACGGAGGTTAAATGGAGTTGCCACATTGTCCGTAGGTCAGATGGACGAATGAAATTTTAAACAAGCCAAATCATAAGAGTAAGACTGCATCTAAACATTCAGGCCATCACTGAAGGTTTCCCTTTATTGACAGGCCTAGAAAGGCGTCAGTTTCTTTCACTTAAATTCAAATTTAATCACGTCGGCGTGATAAAACATTCTGGTTAAACGTAAGTGGCGAGGGTTTTAAATTTGCGTACATTCCTGTATTTTATTTGCCTGTAGCGCACCAAGTCACATGCGTGTACACCACACAAAATGTCACCCCACATGCTACACGCAACTATTCAGCTATGCAATGATCATGTGACCATTACAATGCATTGATTGCCCACTGACAAACCACTTTGATATTTCTTCAACAAAGTGAAAATGTCCTTAAAGAATTTCTCCATTTTTCTCCCTCCATCGAAAGCAAACAAAAGGAAACAGAAATCAATAGAATGGGGAAACCGCAGTGTGACTTGGGACCTGTCCGCTTTAGCCAGCAGCTCGGTCAGTAAACTTATTACCCGCTTAAAACAGGACGGTGGCCCTTAAAGCATTCCAGGGAGAGTGACAATTAAATCAGAAAGTAAAAAGCTGACCTTGGGAGCCCACAACCCACGAATGCCGTACCCAGAGGAGAATGTCCGCCCCCTCACTACTGAGGAAACACGGCAACACTCATAACGCGGCAATCTAAGCGAATAAAGCACTTGATAGATTGTGTGATATTTTCTCTTTGAAGGGACTGCGGGCAGGTGAGGAGGGAAGGAGAGAGTGAGGGAGGGAGGGAGAGGATGAGTAGGAGGAGAAGAAAAAAAAAAAAAAAAAAAAAAAAACATTTCAAGGCTGCTGTTCCCAAACCGTTTTCGCACTAGTTTAGGAACACAGCATCCTGATATTAAATCACAGAAGGCAGCAAAACACTCGATTTGTTCCTGAGTCGCTTCTGATTAGATGCGATCAATGTCAGACGGCAGGGGCCAGGGACTTTGGGGATGGAGGGAGCACGCCGAAAGCCGCGCCAGCCCGGCGGCCAGGGTGGGGGCGTCGGGGATGCGGTGGGGGGGGCGAGCAGCAGGGGTGCGCGGGACATGACCACGGGCCCTACGCCGCCAATTACCCGGCGAGGCGACGAGCTGCCCTGCCTGGCGCCTAATCAAAATACAAACGCATTAGGCCCCCAGAACACGGGCAGCCCTCTCATTGCCAGAGGTTTCATTTATTAATCGATATTCACGGGCCGCTCTTCGTGACTCATTGGACCCAGAATCCATTGGGCTCTGCTCCATGCCGGGTCACCGGGAGGCCTTCGCCACACAGCGCCAGAGGGCTCGCCTTATAATTGGCATTTCAGGTACGGATTGTTTTTAAAAATAACTTTAAAAAACAATGCCCTATTATTTCCAGGAATGGTGCGGACTGCACAAGCGGCGATGCGCCATCTTTTTTGGCCGGTGACCTGCTAAGTTTGTGCTTTGATTCTCTTCTCTTTTGAAATCAAACGTCAGCGAATGAGAGGACGTGACGACTGGGGATGATAAATTGTTTTACATAGAATTAGTTAATGCAGTATTATTACTTACCATGTTCCCACCTAATACTCCTTAATCTTGTAATATAATTTACTGTAAGAGCAAATGAATTACAACCACAAACTCCGCTACAACAAGTGAAATGGTTGCTAGGTAAAAATCACGGTAGCCCAGGCCTGACCGTGACCGTACTTACAACTTCAGTTCAGCCTTCCATACTCAATTTATTTAACCCCCCATGATGTGGATTTTTTTAGCATTTCATACATTCCACTTCAAAGATCTGCCTCACTCTGGCGTGCAAAATTTGGTTGTAACCGTGTGCAATGGTCAGAAAGTGAATTCTGTTATTACCATTGTTTTTGCCGAGATGTTGAGGCACTGTCACTACTGAGGCCGTCACTAAACAAGCAGTGGTTCTACTCAATCTGAAAGGTCGTGCCCCGTGTGAACTTGCAGGAGGTAAGACAGTCGGGACTGCGGCAGCCGTTTTCTGAGGATGCATCAGGTGAGACCGTCGTACCTCAATGTTCTTGCTCGCCACATTCTTCACGACGGCCGGGAAGAGATCCGAAGCGTTCCTCCCCCTGGACATCAGCTGAGATGTTGAAAACAGCGAAGGCAGCAAATCAGCGCACACTAACGGATCAGCACTTTCTCCCAGGTTCAGAACCATGTGTTTGAGATGGTGATACACCACCGCGGCGGGAGACCACCCTCAGAGACCACTCACCCCCACAATCCTTTTCATCGCCTCCAGCTTCAGGGACTCCTTGTTGCTCTCCAGCATTTCCTTCAGGTCATCGTTCCTTTTTTTTTTTTTTTTTTGGGGGGAACAAAACAAGAAAACGCTGTTACAGACTGAAACTATCAGCCCATACTGGCCCGCAAATGGAAACTCCAAAGGCACGTGATGAGAACAAGACAATACCAGCTGTCCCGACAGCGCCGTCGCTGGAGGACCGAAATCTTACTGCTAGAAAAGCAGCCCTCCCCCATCCCCGACAGAAAACCCCAGTCACGTGACATCGAGCTAAGGTACACAGGCCATTCTCTCCCCGTCCTCGGCCGTCCGCCGGAGGTCAGTGCCAGTCCCCACCCGAACTCTTAATGCCGGCATTAAGCAGAAAACACTGGTCATCTAAGCACTGACACAGACACACATTACTGACAGCGGTGTGAACCCCCAAGCCGCACACAATCCTGTGAGTAATGTGAGTTTAAAGAGTAAGTCACCCCTTATGAATTTAAAATTAATTTAAACTGTGTAGTACAACTATGACGTAAAGTGCATAAAATGGGGGGGGGGGAGGGGGTACAAAACCATTTTAATATCATGTCCATGTTAAGAGTCACAAGCACCTTCTCTCACACTAAGGAGACACACACACACACACACACACACACACACACACACACACACAGTACCCTATGGTGGGCATCTCTTCCGCACTGCTGTTGGTCAGCACCCGTCCCTCCAGGGTGAGCTCGGGCCTGATGGAAAACTGCAGGCTGTCAGCCATTCCCAGCACCATCCTGGCGGCCCCAGTGGGTCCCCCCCGCAGCGCGAAGCCCACATCCATCCTGCTCCGCGAACACCAGCCCCGGACCACACGCAGCTGCCTCTCAGACGCTGCCCGA
Source organism: Mormyrus hasselquistii (assembly GCA_026779605.1). NCBI lineage: Eukaryota > Metazoa > Chordata > Actinopteri > Osteoglossiformes > Mormyridae > Mormyrus > Mormyrus hasselquistii. The sequence goes on from JAODKE010000125.1 coordinate 11,004,610, forward strand.
CAGACCGCCCTCTCACCTCGACCAGCACCCCCCACTACCTCCACATCTGATTCCCTGATAGCTGCTCTTAAGCAGCAACTAGGTTATGTGGGCAGCCTCTGTCAGGAAAGGAATGTGGATATCTATATTTAAATAAACACGCCCCCCCCAAGAAACACAGCCCCTCACACCCCCCCCGCCCCCCCCCCCCACCCC
>JAODKE010000125.1:11008066-11024839 GCA_026779605.1 Mormyrus hasselquistii
TCTGTCACACTGCACACACCGCTCTCCGCTACGGCTCCTATACGGGTGTATCTGTCACACTGCACACACCGCTCTCCGCTACGGCTCCTATACGGGTGTATCTGTCACACTGCACACACCGCTCTCCACTACGGCTCCTATACAGGTGTATCTGTCACACTGCACACACCGCTCTCCACTATGGTTCCTATACAGATGTTAATGGATGCTGATGAAGGAGCGGCCAGCTTGTGTGCGGAGTATGGGAGGGGGGTCTCCTCACCTGGCACTTATGAGAATTTTCACAGGCTTTAGGAATTCTACAGGCAAAAAGCAGTAGAGATTGGTTTGTGTCATTTTACAGAATCGTAAAATTCACAGCGAAAACGAAACCGTTCAGTTAGCGGCATGATGCAGGAGAAAGGCAAGCAATCGCTGTTACTTGGTTCCTCTCATTTTAAAAAATTGTTGAAAATAGCGTAATTAGCAATTTTTATTTTATTTTGATGAATACTAATAATTTAGAATGAGGGCAATTTCATATACAATGCGCCTGTTCAATGGTTGCCAGGCTTCCGATTTTTTGCCAAATAGTTAGATTTTAGTTTTTTTTTGTTCATAAACATTCACCTTTTTTTTGAGAGGCAATACCATAAACTGAGGGGGATAAATATGTTGCTAGAGTGAAATCTGAATAGTGGAGTTTGAATCATGTTCAAAAAAGATTACATTTTTTCGGCAGTGAAACCAGATTTAAATGTTTATATTAACATTATATTTTTGTCATCACTGCAGAATGCATACAAAATGCACAACATCACAACATGGGTCATTTATTTCTACAAGATACATATGACTTCTGATTCCTTGCTAAAAAGTTTGTTCACGAGCTCACTGATTAATTCAGTGCTAACAGACATGGACGATATGCAGTACTTTAGTGAATCCCAGTATGACCTCCCATATTATCATTATTTAAGAGAAAACATCCTGCCCAACAGGGACCGGATACTTTTGCATTTAGATTATGAACAGCAAACTTCATAAGCAAAAATGTTTTGTGCTCATGCTACGGTATCCAAAAAAAATCTGCCCAATAGACATAAACCTAAAGGAAGGATTTAAAAATAAATAGATAAACGAAATGTAAAAGGACAGCTTCCTTTTGTGGGAATGACTGACAGAGGATTGGCGTTGATGCTACTGAAAACACAGGTTTGATCACTGTTAAACCCAAGCCTGCACAGGATTTAACGATGTGAGGGGAGTGTGTGCCACGTTCCTCCGTCACACGACCATGCAGAGTGCGCCACGGTCACATGACCAATGTAGAGTGTGCCAGGGTCACATGACCATGCATAATGGGTTCAATCATCACGAGAGAATGATGGAAGAAAAGCAACAGCACAGGCACAAATAGGCTGGAAAAAGCCCTCAGGTTGGAATAGCAACTTCAGCCCGAGAGACAAACAGAAGGCCGCCTCATCACGCCAAGTGGGACAGCAACCCAGATCTGAAACCACCCCCAATTTCAAACATCTACTGAAACTCTGTTATACACAGAAACTGGCAGACAGTAATAGTCGGTTTAGAATAATCTCATCTTCAACAAAAAATACATAAAACAATACCTTTAAAAATGTAATCAAATAGTACATCATTTTTGACAAGGCTTCTATACCACACTGTGATTCATCATTTCAGCAAATTTTCTCTCACGACCATGAACTTCCCTCTGCAGCATTCATGAGCAACAAAAAAAAAATCCTGTGCCATCCTAATTGTGACAGAGTTGATTTACTTTATGCGGCCATTTAAAACAGCAGTGTTGGCTGCCAACTTGACACCCAGTAAACTTGCTGCTATTAACAGCAGCTTTGAAAAGTGTATCAATGCATGTAAAGTACGAACATGCACGATTCCCAGAATAAACAACCTTTGTACACAGTGAAATATGAGCCAACTAGGGGTTATAATATCAAGCTAATACAGTAAATAAAGCCACATAAAGTATTTATTATTAACCAGAACCAACTATAAAAGTGTGCTTTTTTTGCTACTGTGAAACAATATTGAAGTACAAGGGAAAAAGAGACATAGAACATATAATAAATTAACGTTCTATAGTTTAAAGTGTCTAAGTTTAAATTTAGGAGGTATATTTTTAAATTAGATAAGTGGTCCAACTGTTCATCTATGAAACCAATTAGAAATTAGGCAACTAAGTCACATAAACAAAAAACACATACACAATTTTGTAATGCCAACTACATGTTGACCAGCAGCTTTGAACGTATTAAACATTACCAAAACATTTTACTTAAAAGACATTCTCAGTTTCTCATACATTTTATACAAGACATAGCCAAACCTAATATCCCGACACAATTTGTAAATATATCAGTGTTTGGATATGATACTGCGTGAACCAGCATTCGTCACGCAGCTTTCCTAACATTAGGATCGTAATTCCAGCACAACATTCGCGGTAGGACACCGGTTTATTCATTTTGATGTGGTAACTCACTGACATCTAGTGGTACCGCACTGTTTACACCGGTGTGTCTGTACCTTAGCTGAGGATTACTTGGCTTTGATATTATGCATCTTTCAGGATTCTGGATCTTATTAAACATGTTGAGATCAGACAAACACAGCTGTTTCTGAAACTACGTTCCTTCCACAATTTCAGGATGTGCCCTACACACTATTATTTCAGAATGTGGTATACTGTGTGCCTTCATCACAAATTACATCCACGTTTTGTGAGGTATACATGTCACCTGTAGCAAGACATCTCAGTTAGCTGCTAGGGCTCAGAACGGGTAACTAAGATACCAATTCAGAGCTGAAAATGATTAGCAGTGAATATGTAGCAGTTAACATCATTCGACAAATTTCGGTAGGTGACCATTTAAAATTAACTACTTTTTAAATTAAAGAGACTCTCGTATGATAAGCTAAGGTTGGCTTACTTTTTGAAATCACTGCTGAAAAGGCCAGATCCCACCCCTGCAGATGAAGAAGTCGGAGTTGTCTCCTGTCCAGCCTCTACGGCTGGCTCGGCTCCTCCTTGGTCATTATACAAGTTATTCGCCGACATGCTCATCATCTGAGTACAATGCGAAAATAAATCCACGTGTCTTGATATCTGTATGTACTAAGAATGTGGGACAAGGAAACAATCGCGAAACACTGTACAAAACAAACAGAAAAACTTTCGTGCAACTTTGCCAGTTCTCCACGCAGTACCGGAAGTATCCAAGAGAGAGTCGCAAAAGACCGAATCACATGACAGTAGTATGAGCGCGACCGAGGCGCCTGACCCTGACGTTACTGCGGTAACCTGAAGCATGGACCAATGAGAATCCGACATAAGCTTCATTTACAATTACAGGCTTTTGGTTGACCAATAAATGGAGTGAAATAAGAAGACTCAACCACGCATTGGTCAGGCTTGTAGGAACGTACCAATTGGAGCATTCATTTTAGAACAGAAGGGTGCGCTAAAATCCAATCCCTGCGTTTCTGTTGTTTTGTCAGCAGAATCCGGTTGAGACTGTGAAGCTCACATATAAAGCTCTTAAAGTCGTGTTTATCAATAGCCCTTTTACGATCATGATGTGTGACATATTTTGTTTTAAAATAGAGGAATCGGTGTTTCTACGCGGAATTAACCCCCGCTCGCAAATTAATTGAAATATGTGCTTGACAATTAAGTGGCTGACAGGTGGATCGATGAATGGTTGTGGATCAATAAACACGATCTGAACAAAAGAAATACTAACCCTGTCAAAAACAAACTGAGAAAATCTGCCAAATTTATATTTAATCACTCAAGTCACCGTTCTTTGAATCAAACGTTTTGATACAGGCAAATTATAGATCTTATATTACATTCCCTGCGATAAGTTGGCGTCCCGTCCAGGGATTCCCTGCCTTGCTCCCCTACCGTCTGGGATAGGTACCGGACCTCCGCGACCCTGCAGAGGACAGGTTAAACAAAAAATATTAGCATTAATTGTCAGTGAAAAAAGTAATGGTTGCATAACTACTGTGGAGTTTAAAGTTCCATTCATGTTCTGACCTGTTTCATCATCTCTCATGGAGATTTTCATTTCTTAAGAAGTTCTTAGGTCGGTGTATATTTGTTTTCTGGTGAGTATGTAATAGCTACAGGAACGAAAACTACCTTTGTTTTCCAAGGACAAATTTGATAATGGAACTTTATTGATCCCCGTGGGGAAATTATTTTTACGCCTCCCTCAACTTCCTTTTTTTGTAGAGCAAGCTGTCCGCGAATTGATCATTGGAAGACTGATTAAAGATAGGTTTCTGCAAATAATTAGTTTACACAAATGGGAAGTATTTTGTATCAGTTCGTATAAAGCGTATTAACAATGCATAGTTCTGTGTGGGGTAACCCGCGGTGCTTGGCTGACATATATCCATTGCTCAAGTGAGAGACAGAGGGAGATAGTGCCTGCTGCCTGTTCTGGATTATGAACTTGTCTAGAGTCATTTATTTATTCATTATCCGGTCAGCTAATGTTCATTTGTTTCTGAAGGTTATATTCTTGCTTCTAAAACGGGCAATCTTCTCAATGAAATAATTTAATAAAACACCCAGATGTGTTAACATGATAAATGTGTCAGCATAATAGCTGGGCTGAATGTTCTTCCTGTTCTCATAAGATTAAGTTATGTATTATTCACTAAGCACGGTTCACACATTTGCGTGCCATGAAAATGCTAAAAGATATATTGTAATACAAATAAGCACTACATTTTCTGTATTTTTAGGCTACATTGTATAAAATTTGACCATGGTTCATTGTAAAAATAGAATATATTTCATAACATTAATATATTAATATAATTTAATAATTAAAAATATTGAATAGGCTTGTTCACATTCTTATAAATGTAACATTTTTATATTGATTACAGGATGAAAACGTTTTGATTCTCAATCAAACGTATAAGCTAACATCGTTAAAAATGAGACACTGTTCTGTCAGTTTTTTTCAGTTGTCAATACACATTTTCTGTAATCAAGGAAACTTTTTCAAAACCATAAACACAAATGTAAAACCTTTATCAATGGTCACAAAAATGCATCTCTTCCAAAAAAACCTACCAATCAACTCAAAACAATGTTAACTCTGTTTAAAATGAAATTGTATCACACATGCATCAGATATACAGACACTATTCTAATTATCTTCTTGACAGTAGTCCAATCAATAGAAAACAAAGCAAAGATGTAGATGAAATAATAGAAACTTAATTGAATTAAGTTACAAGCAAGAGAGTATACCTATATAAGTAAACTGTGAATGTTGAAGAAACAAAGCGAGTTTAACTTTTCACAAGATTTTGAAAAAATGATTGCATTGCATGGCTTTGAAGGAATATGTGTTTTGTCTTATGAGTCTCGCGAAAATTGCCTAGTAAACGCTTCAACCGAGCGTGCCGAACTCAGTAACCGGGAGCCGGGAGCAGTGATGCAAAAACGGCGCCGCAAGAACCATTTGCTATATTTTATGAAGCCACTAGATGGCGTGCTTAGGCATGCTTTGAGCATTTTTATGAGCATTTAGTTGGGAGTAGTGAGCCACAGCCACCATAGCAGGACATTCACACATTACAAATACAATAGATTATGGTATGCGGAGGGCCACTCAAGGCAACGTGGCTATAGTGAGACTACGAAAAGCGAATGTGAATTAAAACGTTGCTGTGTTTTTATATGTTAATTTGACAAATATTTTTAGAATCTAAGACTTTGACCTGTGCAATGGGGTGGATGTACAAAAAGTTCGTTTCTTTTAGATTTAAAAACAAGTTCCATCGATTCTCTTAAAGGAACCGGTTCAGATTGGTGAAGGATTCGTTCACAAATCAGACATCGTTCTGACTGTTTGTGTGCAAGCACCGTTTTTCTCTAAGACTTCGCGCAAATACAAATGAGTCTCCGCATTGTATTGGAACTGGGTACTAATCAATTGTGAGGGATTAACGTATCCCTGTATACTAGCCGGCCGTGTATATATAGCCTTGTGAGCCTTACTGTCTAGTGTGTAACCTCCCCGCGTTTGGCTTTCATGTTAGTCTCTGTGTTACGGTCGCTATTTATGCAGTCCGTCCGTCACAATCAAGCTCTTTGTCGTCCAGTGAAACCGCTGCCTGATCATCTCTGTCCGCTGAAAGGTCTGAAGCATTAGAAAACCATAATCAAGAGCTTATGGGATTTACTGCATAGAGCACTATTGTCGCATTTACATAGCTGCTTGGTTTCTAAGCTAACCCGAGTGGAAGACAACTAAAACTGAAATTTAATTTTAAGTATTGTTAAGAAACCATATGAACTATCATTTTGTGATATATTTGATGTAATACCTATATTCAGATATACTTGAATATCTCATTAGATGGTGGGCATGAGAGTTGCATTTCACGATCCAAGGATTTATGGTCTTTATTTTATTTTATTTATCCTTTATTTTACCAGGAAGGTTCCATTGAGGTACGTTAATGTACCTTTTCTCCACAATACGTTTTTTACCCTCTTCACGTGGGTCTGCTGCCTGGAAAACATTCTGTGCCCTCAAGGGTTGTATAGTTTGTAATATTTATTATCTACATCCCACCCCCCAAAAAACATTTGTTTTTTGGAATAATTCCTCCTGTTTAGTACATTTATTGTAATCTGATTGCTTGTGGTTGTTTTATATGTGGTTGCTGGTTAACTTATTATATGTTCTTGTCAAATAAAATAATTTCTTTATAAAGATAAGATTTGTCAAAAAGTAGGGGCTGTCATATATTTGGACCAATATGGTACTTTCAGCTTGATTTCAATTTCATTATTGCAATACTGAACATGCTTTTTGACTCATAATGCCATGTTAGTGAAATTTTGCTATATTGAGGAAATTATTTGAATCTTATCCTAACCTGTCTCAGACAAACATACTCTCCCTCCGTGTTTGGTGCTTAACCCCCGTGGATGAGACAGTCCTTCCTCCAAATAACCCCTTCACACAGAAATGCAAATGTTTAAAATGAGTAATTTTCAGCATCTGTTGGAGAGAAGGTGATAATGAATGCAGCCATCCACTGGACTATTTCAGAGTGCTCTGGGAAAATGTGGAGCTACCCAAAAACATGTAACAAACCATGTAGATTAGCAATATACCAGACCATTAAATGCAAATTTAAATTTAAATAACTATTAAATTACAATATCATCATTTAAAGGGAATATATGTTTACATTATTCTCTATGTACTTACCTCTCCGACTTGGCTACAAAGAAACTTGAAATGTGTAAAAATGCTGCTGCTAGACTTTTGAGCAGAAACCGCAATAGAGCACATATTACTCCCATTCTGGTTTCTCTGCACTGGACAGAGAGTTAAGGAGCCCAAGCTGACACTATTGCACCGACCACATGACAAACCATCTCAGAGATGACAACCCAAGGGCAGTCATGCAGCAGGTGATACCTCAGCACCACGCTAGTTCAAATAGAATGGTGTGAAGTTTTTCCCTCAAGGGCTGGAATGCCAATCCTGCCACTAACCCCCAAGTTTTTCCTTGAAGTTGGAGGACCAGCTTGTAACATCACACCAAGGATAAAGCCACTACAGGTAAAGGGTCTCAATCAACGGCCAATGACATTCACAGGATTCAAACCAGCACCCTTCTAATTGGCAGCACAGATGTCTATCCTTAGTTTTTGTTTTGCAGTTAAATGCCACCACATGGAAGGTGGCACTTCTTTGGAAGTTTTTGTTGGACTTTATTATTTGTAACCCACAAAAGACAATCCACAAATATGTACCATTATCTGCAATTATTTATCTATCCACAAATGTGTATTTTTGTGTTGTGTAAAATAATATTCACAAAAACAGAGTGATTTTTACATGTGAAACGTGTTCTGCACATTTGTGAATCCCGACTTGCCCATTTGTGGATCTCATTACATTTATGACATCCCTCCTCTTCATTTATGGATTTCTGTCCCGTTTGTACCATTATGGAGCCCCTAAGAGGTCTGGGCGGGAAAATATATTTTTAAGCAGTTTTGTGTTTACAGTTACAGTTATACAGTTGCTTTTTGCTGCAACCTGTCGGCACAGATGAACCTGAATAATACAGACATGTCTTATAAAGTGTGCTTTACGCGTTAAACTATGTGGGATCACCATGTACACCATATAACTTAAATATATGATTATTATATTTATATTATTGCATAATTATTATACATATGAATAATTGCAGTGTCCTTTCACTTGGACTTTAAGCAAGACAGCTGGGCTATTGAACATGAAGTGCACACATACAAACACTGAAATATATCACAAACACTGAAAGATTACATTCAGAAAACGACATATAAAGATAATTTTACCGCAGTGTGAAGTTAAGGTTTAAACTCAGACTTGCTTTCTGGAATATTTCAATATAGATCCGCACATCCCTACATACAGCATCAAGCAAGAATACCAGGGACGTGTACCCCAAGTGGGTTCGGGGTTAAACCTTAACTATGATACCGCAGTAAAGTTAATAGGTAATATCTTTCAGCAAAAGCAAGCAACGTGCCTTGGTTTTCCAGATTTCTTTACAGGCAAATTTTAATTAATATTTCCATGTTTACGTGTGCTCTTCATGTTCAGTAGCCCAGCTGTCTTGTTTACAGTCACTGGTGGTGAATGGACACAGTGCAGCTATTAATAAATACGCATCAAAACACATATTAAAGTTATATGGTGTGTGTTGTCCCGCAAAGTTTAATGCTTAAGCACACTTAACTTGACATGTCTGAATTGTTTAGGCTTATACTTATTAGTCCATTAATTCTATCTTTTGAATTTTAAATGGACACAGTGCAGTTATTATTAGTAATGGAAGAATATTGCAAGGGAAAGCAAAACTATTGTGTAAAATCACATTCACAAAAATATGGAGGTATTTGTACACATGGAATGGGTTTTGCATATTTGTAGATCACTTCCCATTTCTTTATGGATCATGCTGCGTCTGTGACCTCACTCCTTTCCATTTGCAGATTTTTGTCCAATTCCTACCGCAGCTGATCTGTAGAAAAAAATCCATAAATACAAGGTAAGCTCTACTTGCATCTGTGACTTTTTGACCCCATTCTCAGCAAACTGGACTCTCGGGTCTTCAGATCAGGACCTTTTTATTATCCCAGGGCCAAGTTTAAGGCCAGGGCTGCCAGAGCCGTGAAACAGAAAGTAGTTTAGATGGCGTCTGAAAACTTTTATGTACAAACAGGCTTTTTGTTCATGTTTCAATATCTTTGTTTTATTTTTTTGTGAACCACTATGTGACATTTCGTCCAGACAGATGCTATATAAATAAAATACTCACTAAAACATTATTTTATATCCTCCTTTGGTGAAGTTAGGTGAAATAGCATCTGTACTGTATATATGCCATAGTGTGGAAGCTACATGAGTGGGCGTGTGTGTGTGTGCCCGTGTGTGTGTGCCCCTGATGAACTGGCATCCAGTATAGAACGTACTGCCTTGTGCCCTCTGCTGCCTGGAATATACTCCCCTACTCACAACTCTGGAAGATTAATGGATGTTTGTGCTGTCACTACTGTGTGGTGTGAGCAACGCCAACCCACTACCGCAGAGCGGCGAAGGGCACCATCATTAATCAGTGACGTGACCCATTTAAATTCTGACTTTCCTTTACCGAATTGCTGAGTCTTGCTTGTATGACCGTCAATAGGAAAGTATTTCTTTCAAAGTCTAGTTTCACCCTTGTTGGTCTTTACCAATTATTTCGTTTGGGAAGCTCTTGATTTTGTCTGATTTATATATAGTAAACACTAGGAATCAGTGGCATTGGAAGGAGTTTGACATTGGGGAGGATCAAATTTGCGCCGGTGGGGGGGTGGGGTGCGATGTATATCACATCATCAGAATGGGCACAAACGTAATAGTGACATTGTGAAAGTATACGACGTAAAAAAGGTTTTAAAAATTATTTTACAGTAATAAAGGTTTCATCACTTGAAATAAGTAACACCATTTACGGTTCATTTTCACAAAAAAAGCTTTAAAAATAAATAATCCATACGATAAAATGTTAGTCTGCTACAGGACTACAATCTTTGCTTGGTATATGTTTTGTCCTCAAGCTCTTCTGCATGCACAGCGAATTGGTGTCAGTAACACATGGATTCAAAATAAGAAGATAAAGAACATGCTCTTCATTATTTATTGATTTTTGGGGAAGGGGGGGGGTCTGCCCCTGTCCCCCCTATTTCTAACACCCCTGCTTGGAATAATGCTAACCCTTGTTCTGACAGATTTTTCCTCCTTGCACTTGAGTCAGGACCAAGTTTTGGCATAACATATGGAGTCTAGCCCCAGGAAACACAGGGCACAGAACAGGGGCACACCCTGGATGGAATGCCTCTCCATTACACGACATATTATCTTCTTCATTCAAGAAACCACAATGCATTTTTTCAGTCCATCTTACAGGGGAAGAATTCCACAAAAAGCACTAGACTTCTAATATATGTGTACTACTTGTATATAAAACATTGACCTTCATCAGATAAGCACTCAAAACTGTATGTGCTTTTTTACAGGGAATACCCATATCAATTAAATATATTTTTTAATCACAGTTTTCTTTTGTTTCTATTTTTTAAAACTTTTAAGGCAACATATAAGCCAATGTACTTAGCTGCTTACCTGACCTGAGAGGGCTCCTCCTCCTTTCTGATTTAACCCCTTGTATGCAAGAAACATGAGAATGATCAGTTTTGAAGTGGAATGACATTTTGAGCACTGGCCTTTACCTGTAGACTAACAACATCACCTGGTACACATCCTCTTCTATACCAATGTTGATTGACAAGGTGGTGGATCACAGCAAAGGCCAAGTGACCTGACTGTGGGTGGGGGAACTTGGAGCACACCCCACAAAGACATAGGGAGAACATGCAAACTCCACAATGGAACTCAAACCCAGGTCTCAGAGATGTGAGAGCACAGTGCTAACCACTGCACCACCTCACTGCCACAGAAGACTTTTATATCAAAGTAAATTTAATTGCTCAGTGGGTGGCACAGCGGGATGGAGGGTAGCAGTGCAGCCAGTGATGTGGTTTAAACTCTCATTCCGAGCTCTGTGTGGGTGCTCTCTGATTTACTCTCTTTGTTATTATAAATACTTTGCTCATGTTAAAGATGGTAATAACTAGCAGACAAGTGATGATAAAGTTATACTTTCATCAGGACTTCATTCTTAGTATCAGATTAACATATGTGATTTATACCAGTGAAGACAGGTATACTGTTCTGTACGGCTGCAGCCTCACAGGATTTAAGGCACACGCGGTAACAGGGAGCAGTGAGCGCACTTTACACAGATAAAGGTCCCCGCGGTGGCGGTGAGGGTGACGTCGCGGTGCGGCGGAGTGTCAGATTGATCTCGGACATCACTTCCGTTCCTGCCATTTTGCTGCTGAAGAAAGCCCAAAGTGAGCCGTCTTACTGTAACGTTCATCGAGGGGGGGGGTATCCTTCCTTCAAAAAAAATTATTAATACATACAAAACACCGGAAAAGCAGAAGAGAGACGGAGGAACATAAACCTGAAAGATGTCAGACTTCGACAGCAACCCGTTCGCGGACCCGGACTTTAGTAACCCGTTTCAGGTAAAGGAAATGGCTATTTGGTTAGCGGGCGCACCGGGCAGCGCGGCTGGTCACACACTGACAGCCCCCGCCGGCTCCCTGTCTTACTGACAGGCGCCTGTAGACCTCAGCGGCAGCCCCGCTAGATGGTCACCTGCGGACGTGCTATGGGCGCCCTGTCACATCCACATGAACTCACCGCTGTTACGAGGACCCTGAGCGCTGTTTAGCACCTCGGCACATGTAGCTGCCCGGCCGGGGCTCCGGTTGGCTTCTTTGGTTTTTATTACGACGCGTTACTTTTGTTTATGACTGAATAACGATAGAGACGTCCGCCACGCGCGTGTACATCCCAGTGAACGGATTACGTATGCGAATAGTCTTAGATTAATTGTCTTTTGCTGTTTTACATTCTTTTACCTATTAGATTTATAATATACCAGCACCAACCAATGACCAAACACTTAGTCATGAGTGCTGAAAGTTAAATGTGTGTGTTTTTTTATATTTCGGTGGTCAATTTGGGTTGTGCCATTAGAATAGCGAAGCACCTTTTTTCTGACACCGTGCAATTAGTTTAGCGGTGTAACTTTACACCCTGGATATTAGATTACCGCGAACCGATTGCGTATAAAATGCGTATTTGTTGTTGATGGACCTTTAGCAGACGACAAAGTATCGACGATAAGTCACATTCGACATGAGTATATAACAAATTTTGTTAACAGTATCACAATGTGAACTATATGGGTGGTTGATAACGTGTGACATCAGCGATGCTTGCTTGTCCAACGGTACTAATGTAATGTAGTGAAAGCCATGTAAAAAAAATAAATATCGAAAACTGAAGATTTTTACACATTGCAATATTTGAAAACAGTACCATTTCATTTTAAAGGTTCGTTTTAATTTATTGAGCATAGCAGAACATCATATCTTAACGGCATGAATTTTATAACTGTGAAAGTCCTGTTGTGGTGTAATTGTTTTTAACTGTTTCGTAATTTAACTGGGCTTAGGGGATAGTTTTTATCTTTTTTTTTTTGCAATACTGACATTTTTGGGATTGTTCCTATTTTGATCCCCTCTGGAAAAAGTCATACATTTTGATTTTGTTGACATTATATCAAATAAGCTTGCCTTTTGGTCCCATGGATTTATGATTGTTGTGATAGCATATAATATTTAAATATATTATCCCTGCTACTGCTAAAAATAAAACACTGGAGAAAATTATTAAAACTTAATACTATAGTGTGTCTTGGAGAAAAGAGGAAAGCCCATTTGTGAATGTTCCTGTGGTTCATAATTAAGTTGTGAAGTGTTGAACAGTGGTTTCAAATAAGTCTGTCCCTAAAAATGGGAAGAATGTCTATGCAGAAGCTGTAGGGTGATTCTGCGTAACTTTCTAGTAATTATTTTGTTTCCAGAAATATGTATTGGACAATATTCATGTGCTTTAGCTTTAGGTTATTTTAATTAGATTTGGTCTGTCTTGACTTGTCCTCTTCAGAATGACAGGAAATCACATTCAGCTTATTACATTTGGGAGAAGACCAGGACTTCAGCACTGTGAATGGATGTTGTATCTGTGTCAGCCTACTTTGAATTGCAATGAATCTGTTTTCACCACAACACAGAATAATATTCTTGAACTTCTGATTAAAACACGTTGGTGCTTCTAAGTTCTGTTCCAGAGCACAGTTCCATAATTTTCTCAAAGTCAGTGATGTATGTTTCACTATTCCATAACAGCATGCAACTATTTCGCACACACAAACATAAAACTTTCTGCTTTAAACGATTTGGTTCATTGAGTTGTGTTCTGGTGGACTTACAAAGAGCTATAACAGAATGCATTCTGTTATTTACAAGGACACAATGCGTGTGATTGTTTTACTATGCCTGGAGGTGTCCCCAAACAATTTAACACAAAGTATGCCTTTTTATGCATAATCCACAGTGTAGGAGTCTGTGTTGTCACACATTGTTAAATAATAAATAAGAATCAGAACAACAATTTTATGGGTGCAGAAGTTTTCTATCAGCATGCCACATAATTGCAATGGTGATAGTAAAACCACAGTAAAAGAGTTAAAACAAAAGAGTACATCTAAAGACTCACCTCTACAATGGCTGGAAATTGAAAAGTAATTTTTACTAGGATGAATGGAAGTATTCTCTGTCTTGCACATTTCTCTGGTAGTTAGCTTAGAATCTGAGTCATACCGGTTTTATTCTGGCCCGAAGTCGCTCCAAACAGCAGTTTGCAATAGTGGGATTTTTAAATATTTATTTGTTTGTATTTGATTTTTACTGGGAGTTTTGCATATATTTCTTTTGCTGGGGTTCTACGTAAACTACTGATCAACAGACAGGCAAAAATATTAGATATGGCATTATATCGTTATATCCTAAAAGTAAGTAAAGTAAGATAATAACTAAATATTTTTAAAGTGTTTTAGCAGCCAACAATTCGTGAGTATTTGTATTTGTATATAAAGATGTATAAAAAATGTGAGTGAATCGCATGGATTCATCTTGGACCCTGAAAGAGTTAATCTATGTTTATTTTGCCCAAATTCAGTGCAAGAATAATATCACTTTTTTTTTTTGCCCGGCTGATGAAATTGCCAGCAGTTTTGTTTCCACCCAAGGAGATAAACTACAAAACTGTTGAAAATCTACCACTGAAAAAAGGTGTTCTCTCAACCTCATAAAAAGACACAGCTAATTGGTGATGAAGGTAGCTCAAAGTGAGTGGGTGTCTCTGTTAGACTTGAGGTCAGACTTGCCTATGACACAGATCTGATATTTTTATTTATTTATTTTTACTTAAAAGCAGTTTTTGTTCTGCTCTTGGACATATGAAATATGAAGGCTGGTTAATTAACCACAGATTGTAGGGCAGGAGAGCCGTAGCTTATATGGTATAAAAGCAAATTTTTGTCTCCTTTAGCTATTGGAAGGATCTTACTTTAATTAAAATACAGTCGACTGAAGGAGAAAGGTTTAATTTCACAGTACTGGTATGAATGCAGAGTTTTTGTTTGCAGATATAAAACAGTTTCTCCTGAAAAGCAGTAAATCATTCAAAAACATTTTCTAGCATCCATTCCAATGTTGTTTGCCCATGGTGCTTAATATAACATGTAGTGACTATGCACCAAATTCATTTGGGATCCTGGTCTCAGAGTACGGTATGCTAATGAGGTAGAAGAACTGTCCATCTTTACACCTTGTTCCTGTAGAGGATGCATTGGTTGCTTGCCGTTGCAATCCCAGGCCCTGGTAATTGTACATAAGGAGGGCATTAGGGCTGTGGTATGAAGACTGAAGGGCTGCAGCTGTGGCAGACTGAGAAAGGGGGCAGAATTATGTGGTCAGGTGACCTAAAAATGGTTTATGGATAAGAACCAACTGACCAATAGTTCTGCTCGGAACTGTGTTACTGTTTTATTAATAATCACGGTTGTAATATGGATTCTCATGATGTGCCTCAGGACCTCTCTGCAACAGAATTATGTCCTCTTTGCTCATGAAATGAAAGTTTACCTGTTTTGAAAAGCACATGTAACAAGGATAGTCGATCAACACAGGACTGGTGCTCAATCAGGGAAGTAATCCGATTAGTTTTAGCAGCTATTAGCTATATTTTGTTAAATATTTTAAAATAGGGGGATAACATACTACTGAATAATATGTGCTACAATGTTGGTAAGAAGGCAGAGCAGTGTGTAAGATTCTTAATGATATATATATGGAGTATTTTCTTCCTGGCCATTAGCTATTTTTCAGTTGTAATGTTTGGCATTTTTAGATGAAGGATCCTCTGAAATAAAATGAAATGTCAGACGTCCCCCTCA
This sequence comes from Mormyrus hasselquistii, assembly GCA_026779605.1. Classification (NCBI taxonomy): domain Eukaryota; kingdom Metazoa; phylum Chordata; class Actinopteri; order Osteoglossiformes; family Mormyridae; genus Mormyrus; species Mormyrus hasselquistii. Next base: position 11,023,616 of record JAODKE010000125.1, read on the forward strand.
TTTAGCTTTACTTTACACAGTAAAAAGTGTCATTGTCATCACCTAACTATAGCTACCGGTATATATTCTATGCGGTTTTCCCCTCTGATTTATAATTTAGATTAGTCGTGGACTGTCAGCATTCTCTAATTAAAAATTAAATGGTGAACTTTGAAACTGTATAGTATTTGTTTAAAAAATACTCTTATCCCTCCTGTCCTCTTTAATAATTACTCACTAAAGACAAGCTTTGTCAGTATTGCTAAAATCAAATCCACTCCAAACACCAGCTATACTTTAATTTATGCGTGCATTTTTGTGAAATTATGCATTTTGCATAATTTCACAATTAACTTTGAGAAATTTAAAAATTAAGACCAGAAAGTCCCCCTGTCTGAGGCTGTCTGTATGCATCATCGACTAACCTGTATATAAATATTCCTATAGAACAAGTAAATCTTTGTACCCAAAAAGAGAGGTTCTCTAATTAATCCGTGGACACAGTTTCAGGTTGAGGCTTAGCTTGCGATTGTTGCCCTTTTGTTGGATCCACCTGCTAAACACCAACCTTCAGATGAATGAAAAAAACAGTAAAACCATTTTTAGCTACCCCCCATTTGTGTGTGTGGCAGGTGATATGGGTAAAGTTATGTAAGTCACTGACCTCCCTGATTTGCACACATTCACCTCTTTGAAGCTGCATCTGCCTTTTCCCCAGGGTGCTCCTCTAATGAGCAAACATGGCAAAATGGGTGGGAGCGGCGTGCTTAAGGAAGAACACGCTTTAAACTCCGCAGGCTTGTTGCTCTTTATTGGGACAAAAGGCAGTAGGATTAAATGATCCAGGTAATGCAGTTTTCTAGAAAGAAAGCCTGAAGCTGGTCTATCTGAAATCAACTTCATTAGACATTCAGTTTGCCTAAAGTAAGCAAATGAGTCTGACCCCACTGGTTAGGAACCTTTAGCATGATCTTGAATTAAATCGAAGTAGAACAATTCAATTAGTAACGTAGCTGCTGCAAACACTGGATTGGTATAATGTGATTTTATTACTTTTTTATGAATGGCAGCACATTAATTAAATTGGGGAGATCTAGAGGCTATGAACCAAGTGCCAATCCATTTGGGGTGGGGGAGTGTGTCTATCTGTGTGTGTGTGTGTGTGCGTGTGTGTGTGCGAACAGGTTTACCTATCCTTATGGGGACACAATGTCCCCATAACGTGATAAATATCCGTTTTTTTTC
>JAODKE010000125.1:11056245-11088268 GCA_026779605.1 Mormyrus hasselquistii
GATGGGTCGGGTGGGGCTGTTGGCCGGGCGCGGGGGCGGGGGGTGGGGCGGGGGGGGGGGGGGGGGGGGGGGGGGGGTTGGGGGGACACCAGGCGCCCTCCACGGGCGCCAGGGGAAAACATGCAGACACAGGGGGTTTAATTTGAGCGAATACAGAGACAGACCGCTTAGGGGGCGTTAGTCTTAGTGGTAAACAAAGTCTTGATCCCTTTCATAAGTGATAAAGGGGCCCGCTGACCGGTGGCCATCATAGGTGTGTGTGGGGGGCGGGGCAGAGCTTCACAGTAGGCAGATGAGACTTTTGCCTTCCTCGATCTCCTCTTGCACCTTGTCGCTGGAGGTGGCGATCTCGGCCTGTGCAGAGAAGATGGCGCAGAGGAAGGTGAGCGCGGTGCCGCCGATGGCCGTGTAGAAAGCCCAGCCCAGTGAGCACATGCCCGGCTTGTAAGGCGAAGCCTCTGCTCCACAGTAGGTCACGACCTTATCTGAACCCCAGCCAGCGGGATACAGCATTAGGCCCAGGATTAGGAACAGTCCTGGAGAGGGAGAGGGAGAAACAGGCCTGTCATTGCACCGGCCATAACTCACAACAGCCACGGACACAGCGTGATGGTCGACCCCGATCAGACATCAGCTCTTCTGAGAATGTAAACAAGCAGCCAACGGCCAGAGCTGCTTTTCATCACGCCAGACCGTGCCTCACACTCCGGCTCGTCAAGGTCATTTAGAGAAAACTGCCGACATCGTTGTAATTTGTCAGTTTTGGTTGCAATAATGTAATTACTTAGGAGTCTGGATTCCAGGAATCTTTCGTATAGCGAATGAGTTGCAGAGGGCGAGTTACCGCTGGGGACTTCAGGGCGCTGCTGCCAGCTCCCATTGTTGACTTTGTATCATAATAAGAATCAAAAAAGGCAGGAAAATGTCCTATAACAACAAACGCCAGAGGAATTCTGCACAAACTGTGAGAACCTGAGCAAATATCCACTTGGGGTTTTCACTGCCTATGGCTGTAGATTGCTTAATGGATGAGCCCCCCACCCCACTCAGCTGAAGACTACAAGGCCGCCTGGACGCAGCTGAAGATCTATCAAGGTGAGCCACTGACAAATAACTGTCGGAGAGAAAAGGGTGACAGAAAGGATACTGTCTTTCACTGTGCCAACATCAACAGTTTCCTTAAATCAAAATATTTCCTATTCCATTGAAGGCTGTTCAGATTTCCTGTCTATTTGGGTCATGAAGGGATCTTCAGAGGCTCTGAGATCTTTCCGTTCTCCACGAGACCCAACAAAAATCACAGTAAGGGTGACAGGTCAAGCAGTCCTTTCTAAGGTAGTGTTTCACAAACGGGTGGGGGCTGCGCAAATCCGGATAGAGATGGAGGTTCCTGTAAGGTTAAGTCAGACACCTGTTCTGCTGTTCTGTAAGGGTGGCAGTAATTTTCACCAAAGTCAAGACTGGATAAGACTGGAAATAAGTACTGAGAGAAATTACAGTGTTTATATTATTCTAACTTTCTTTTTGTTGGTCAAATTTCTATGACCATTGACCAGGATTCCGTAGTTCCAGTCGTGGAGGGTCAGTCAGCTCAAACACACTTACTAAAGCTGGCAGTTAGCTGGTAATCTAAATACGGTGTGTCTGAGCAGAGAAATCAGCAAACTGTGTTGCGAACCGACACTCCAGGACTGGATCTGGGGAACCCTGACATAGACTGCAACAACAGGATGTGCTTCTGGGGCTTGATTAATTTCTTAAGCGAACCTCACCATCACTATCTGAGCCCAAGGATCGCGTCGGGATTTTCTGCCCAGTGTTTTTCGGCAAAAGACAGAGGATGTGGATGATGAACCGTCCCGCGCAGTCAGCTGAGCTGGGTTCAGCGGGGCTCGTGTGGGGGTGTTTTTCCACATCTCTCAAAAGGCACCGCTTGAAAAACAAGCGGAAGCAGCGGCCAGGTTTTCCCCGACCGTCGGCCGCTGCCGGTTTCCTGTGTCCATTACCAGGTCAGGTGACTTCACAGTCCAGCGACCCACATTCACACATACTCACAGGTTAACCCTTCGGAACCCAAGCTGGAGAGACGACAGGGGCATGGTCATTTTCAGACAGAAACCAATATGCAGACGTCGTGCCTGGGCAGTTTAAGCTCTTATCATATTACTTATTTTTGTTTTAGATGCAGTGGGGGCCAGCTTGGCTCTGGGGAACCCCCACCTCCTCTGACTATTCTCATTATTCTCCTTATTACAGAGCAACACGCCACAGTGCATGACGACACGATTACCCGAGTCAATGTCGCTTAACAACTGTGCAAATGCAGCAATTAAGACTGAGACAAAGAGAAGGTAGTGCCGATGCTCTATGAATACGGATGTTTATTCCTTTTATCGTAGCGTATCGAATTATGCTAATAGATGGTTTGGAAGACAGAGATGCACTTTCCTGCATCCGTGTGTGTGTGGGGGGGTGGTGGGAGGGGGGGGGGTGTGTTTTCGGCGACTGCTACCCTGCGGCTGGAAGGGATCAACTGACAATGTTCACTGACAGATGGAGTCCTCCAGAGAGGAGATTTTAATCAGGGTCCGGGAAAGCTCCGGACTCTGCTGCAGGGTCGCAGCCAGCCCTACAAACCAAGAGCGGCAGCTTTGCGAGCGACAGTCAGACGCAGCTGTAAGTTTCTCCAGCAGGCATCTGAAACCGTGTCTCATGCCCCACCAGCTGAGGGAGCTAAAGATGTGCTGAAAACCAGGAGCAAGCTGGGAATCGTGAGGTTTCACATGACAGCTGGCCACCTGGTGGGGGGTAGTGCGACTCCCCCCTCCGCGCTGCCTCTGCCCCAGCCCCCCCACACGGCCCAGCTGGGCACCCAGACACATGCGGCTGCCGCCTCCACCGTAAGCAGGGGGCAGACACCAGCACCCCAGGGCCCTGTGCTCCTCAGTCCCCAGCACATGCAGCTACTCGCCTACATTGGCCATTTTGACTCAGTTCGCTTTGATTCCTTCTGATATGCAGCCGCTCCCAGCATAGCTGTCCCAAAGTACCATAGTTAGACCATGGCTGGGGATCCCCAGAAGCTGGGCTGCTCATACTTTCAGTAAAAATACTTCATATTTTTAGGTTTCTGTAGGTTTCTGTCCCAAAGGACCTTCCTAACCCTGTTTTGTCCCCCCAGCTTCAGTTCTGAAGGGTTAAGGAGAATATCTGTGAATGTGGGCCAAAACCTTGAGAAACTCTGAGGGTCAACTGGCTACCCAACCCCCCCCCCCCCCACAAGGTAACAGTATGCAGGTCAGAGAGTGTGTGTGTGTGCACGTGTGTGTGTGTGTGCACGTGTGTGCGTGCATGTGTGGATGTGGCAGGCTGTCTGTGGATCACCAGGATGTCTGTGGGTCAGCTCTCTCTTTGCACTTTTCAGCCTTCTGAACAACCCTGCAACTCTCCACAGTCCCTGCCAGGGCTGGGGGGGGGGGGAGGCGTTAGAGTGTAAACTTCGAATGTCCATAAAGATCAACTGCTTCCACTCCTGTGAATCTACCACTTCCGTTCACGAGATGAATCATTCTGTCAGTCTAATATCAATCTGACAAGCAATCTGGGCACCTGATATGCCTGAAAGATGGCAAACGCGGAGGCCTCGTGTCCAGCACCGTTCTGCATGCTTGTCACGCCGCCATTTTTCCACCACCGGCCTTCAAAGCAGCCTCGGGGAGGAGGAGCTGACGGGCGTCGACACTAGCTGCTCCTGCTCTGCCGCTCGTGCGTCGCCTCCCATGCGGAAATAAAAACTAGGTCATAAACTCTTTCCCCATGTTAGCTGGCCTGACAGCCAGACAGTTTCTGGTAACTTATGGGAGACGGTGTGGTTTTAATTCCCTGCCTTCCTCTCCTTGGAGAGAGACCCTGGGCTGGGATTTCAGAAACGCCTGACCGGAATCGGGTGCACACTCAGCCCCGGATGGCCTCTCCGGGGGGGCAGCTTGCTCTTGCGTGTCTCTTCACAAGCCCGGAGCCGCTTTGTGAGGGAGAGGCCTCCCTGGCCAAGAGTGATTTTATAATTGCCCCCCCTGGCCCAGCAGGATTTCAACAGGGCTGCTTTTCTGCAGCCCTCAGCACGTAATACTTTTGTAATTCCGATGACCTCAGTCTCGGGCCAGTATCCTGATGTGGTTCGTTGTTTGGGGGGGGGGGGTCAGCATGGGGTAACAGAAGGTTCGTTTCGTAATCGATGCAAAGCCAGAGCTTGACTGGGACAGAGATGTCCCAAAGTGTGCCTGGGCCTTATAAATCGCACTAGTTACATCCAGAACACCTGTCCGTCTCGCTTCTCGCCCTCGCCAGCTACATTATTATCCACCGATTATCTCGCCGATCTGCTAGAGGTTCGCTACACGCCGCTGTCAGCAGCTGCTTCTTTGCGAAAGGCCTTGTTGGTAAATCCTGCAAAGAAAGGAAGGGAAGCAAAAAGTCCAAGAAAACCAGCCCCATGGACGGAATCTGCCAGACGAGGTCCCCGTTTCCCTGACGTAAAAACGGAATGTCCTTGTTTGTTTTAAGCGTACCTTAACCGCACCCAACGGGTCACCATGAAGAGCCCTCACGGCCTTCATTCTGTGGCCACATGGGTCAATAAATGGCTGCCAGTGGTACCAAAAGAGGAAAGGTTTAGGCCTGGGCAGAAATATAAGGTAGAACAGACATGCTGACAACCGCCTTCAGGTCATTCACAAGTCGTCAATAATGCCGGTGCAACACTGATGCTGACATGTGGTTTTGGGTTACGACCAGCCTTTGGTACTATGGAAAATCTGGCGAGGAAAGCCTTTTACTGCTCTCACCGATAGCAATTAACATGTGACTATTTCGGTGCTACAGTTTTATCTAAAAGCTGTATTATTGTAACATACACTCATACAATTTGGACACACCTACAGACAAAGGCTTATTTGTACTTTTCTCTGTGTTTTAGAATATTTATAAAGACATCAAAACTATAAAATAACATGGAAAAATGGACTGCCCAAAAAAATTAACAAAAAAAATTGTTTGGGGTGTGGCAGCTCTGGGGGTTGAGACTCAGGAGGTTGCTGGTTCAAATCCCGTGGTCGGCAGGGTGATCCAACCATTGGGCCCTTGGGCAAGACCCTTAACCCCAACTGCTCCAGGGACTGGCTGACCCTACTGTCTCCTCTACACCAGTTTCATGAGGTGGCCTCCTGGAATGCTTTCCCAGCTGTCCTGAAGGAGGTCCACATATATGCTGAGCATTCATTGGCTGCTTTTTTCTTAACTCTCTGGTCAAACTCCTCCAAAACCAATTCTAGTATGTTTAGGTCAGGTGGCCTGGTTATGCAATGTGACTCTCTATTGTCGGTGGCTTGGTGTGTGCAAACTTTTGACTGGTACTGTGCCTCTGACTAATTATTATAATTTTCATGAGAACATAAAAACCAACATCAAATCATTTATGCTGTAGTCAGGTCAACTCAATATGAGATCTGTGCAAGAAGAACCTTGGACTGCCCACTTATACTGGTGCCCAGTGTTGATGGCTGAAAACTTGACAGTCCTGCATCTCCAGAAAGTCTGTTTATGTACCCCTGAAGAAGCTATGGTGGAAAACTGTAAAAGTAAACAGTATACGGCATACAACAGATACTATACCACACAAATAACCAGTCAAAAACAGAGATAACCAATATCCAGGTCTAAGGATGCTAAGAATTTAGCGTATTTATTTTTTTCAAGCCTCGTATAACACAAAAAGGCCCAATGAAACAAACAGGGGCTTGGCACTGCTTTACGTACAAGCCAGTTGTTACCTGTAGTGAAAGTGTCTACAGGGTGGGGGTGAACGGGCATATAAACAAAGCAGGGCACAGTCCAACTGCAACCATTATCAGCGAAAAGCCAATGGATGAGCCCCTTTAAGAATCCTAGAGTCCAGCCACACACCTGCCTTTGTCAAGCAAGGAAAGATCACCCTTAAAAGTATGTGTGCTACACACAAAACACTAGAAACCACTTCAGAATTCAGGGTTAACTACATGGTATGAAATATAACGTAAATATTAAGACAAGTGGCTTAGCTGCTTGCCATGTCGTTTGCTCGTCAGACAACAGACAGGAGTGAACATTCATAAAAAATGAATGCAGAAGTCGTGGGAAGAGATTTTATGGTAAGTTTCTCGATTACGCTTCCAGGTTTCCTGTAATATCTTTTGTGCAAATGACACAGATTTCTGAGGTGAAGCTACTTTCCAACCTCCAGTCTTCGTGAAATATGTAGCTGTTTTTCTTCCAGTGTTAGATGCTGAAATGTGCTACAAAGTGCTTTTTCAACATTAAGCTGCATCTGCACAACACCTGCATCTTAAAAACAAAGCCCCCGTCCCCCCCAACCCTCACACAAAGGACTGGTCTCCAGCTTAAGCTCCCAGCATATCTTGGCTTACGTCAGCCTCTATTTCACTTGGGGTTCAGCCGCATGTTGCATGTCTTCTTTCCCTCACAATCCCGTCGCTCTGTGTCGTCGTCAAAAATCTATACTGATGTGTTAAACCCCAAATGCACCTATAAAAGCCACATGTGTTTGTGGCTTTAAACTTCGCAATTTTTTTGGAGAGGGGTTTAACTAAAAAAGGCAATAAGAAAAATTGCAAGTGGTGAAAAGAGAAGCACTCAAAGCATTAGTTCGAATCGCCACTAGCCACATATCAAGGTATCAAGATGAGGAAAAGAGGCGCTGAGAATTTGCTGTTATAGCCTCTGTTAGCTTTTTGTTTTATCCCACATGTTTTTGCTTGACTAAACTGTTTTGAGAGGTTAAGAGGAGAAGTTGTTCCTTTTGTTAGCAGGAAAACACGGTTTATTATACATCGGAGCATCAGTAGACGGCCACCTGAAAATCCCTGTTCATGGTGAGATAATGAAGGTTTGGTCTGCCTCAGCTCACTTCCTGTCCACTCTGGTTCCTCCACGAGGCCCAGGTACATATGCAAGTTTTTTGGGTTTTACACGCTCTGATCATAACCCTTGCTTAGAAAGCACCCACCTCCCGATCTGATCCTGGCAGGCTGAGCCCTTGGACAACTGCAGCACCAGATTGTTTACCAAGGGTTTTAGCCATGCAGCTAAGACTAACACTGGGCATATTAAATCACTCTTACTAGAAAGGGAGTGAAACAAAACTCAGCAGAAATGCCCAGGGCAGCTGAGGTCACCAGCAAGTGAGTGATGACGGCATTTTAACATGCATTTTAGGGACTCTTAAGCCATATATGGCTCACCGCTCGTACCCCCTGCTGGTATAACGTGGGCAACAACCAAGCAAGTGACACAATGTGAGCCATGTGTTGCATTTATAGATACTTCATACCACAGCTGGGAGAAAAAAATTCCCAGGCCTGAGGACATCTTCTCAGGTCACAGAGGTGGTTATGGAAGAAACTTTTGTACATTATGCAATATTAAGTAAAATAAACACACTCCTGAATACAAATTCACTAACACAATAGGCAGACATTGCCGAATATCTGTTCAAATTCACCAAGATGAACAAACAATGGTAAGAAAATAAACGTTAGCACACAAATCAGCCTGAACCCAATTGTGTAATAAACCTGTATGGCCATTTGGAAAATCTATCTCCCAGTCGAGTGTTAGGTTACATCCAAATACGCAGAGTTCCATTTCCCTTTTACTCTGGGTCAGCATACTTTGCAGAAAACACCAAAATGAGGAGTTCAAAAGGGAAAAAAAAGCAGCGGATTGAGAAAGTGGCCCTTTGGTTGTGTGTGAAATTACTGGCCTAGAAAATGACAACATTTAGTCAGGGGACAAACATCATGCCGTCCCCCACAAAAAGAGAAGTAAGAAAAAACAGCCGGGGTGAAAATAAGATAAAACTACTATTTGTTCTAAATGAAGTCAATTTCTCTGAAAAGTCTCAATCACACCAGTGCAGGTACCTACTTTCACTTGAATGTATTTTAGGAATATGAGCTATTTTGGTAGAGATCTCCACAACTGTATGCTATTTATGTGAAGGCATAAAGTGGACCTGAAATGTTTAGTGTGCCGTACTGGTGAGGGCCTACATTTAGGACCGATTACGCACCACAGAGCATCCTGGGAATACTTTTGTGACATTATGTGGCATTCGGTGTGCCTTCTGGTGCCCTTTGCGGCTACACCATCACTTATTATAAGCACTTCCTGCACCGATGTGCCGAGAGAACTTGCTGAGGATAAAGGCTCCTTACAGGAACTCATGGATGCATATTAGCCACACTTTTTGTCTTTACACACTGATAAACCTTTTTCAAACAGTCTTGGTACGAATGGACACTCTTTTCAACTCCATCCATCCATTAAAATTTTCTAAGGAGAGACAGAAAATAAATCTGGAGCCCCATCCTGGGTTACTGCCTGGGGCCTCCAGGCAATAGGACAAGGGAGGTACAGAAGACGGATGGATGGCCGGATAAAATTCAAAAACCCTGTGTGTATTTGGTGGACATAATCTCAACTGTGTAAAATGGAGACTTCATCTCCTTTAACTGACTCATGGTTTAACTGAAATGACCTTCCTTGTCTTCTTATCGTTGATCACATTTTGTGATGCTTTGGGTTCATGGTGCACTAGGAGGCCAGTGAAGCCCACACATACTCACACGGCGGTCCTGTGGCTCAGTCATGTTACCCATCCTCTGAGCACGTAACACGTGAGCGGAGTGACTGCGATGCTTCCCATGGCACTGCGTGGAGTCACGGGTCAGAGGTCAAATTCTCAGACAGCTCTCAATAACTCATTTTAATAACGTTAACTGACTGGCTCATCTAATCTACCTCCACATCTGCCTCACTCAACAGGAAATTACCAAGACATTGGATTCAATTATTGTCCAAATGCTGAGAGCAAAGACAATCATGTGGAACCATGGAATAATACTCTGATGTTACCTTGGATACAGTAAACCAAAAACAATTGTGACAACCCCCAAAGTTACTGTGCTGGAAGCGATATTAAGTGATAGGTTAGGACAAGCTACCTTAACTGACAGTCTCAGTGCGTAGTTGTGGTCACTGCTCGGCATTATGGGAGATAGAAGTACCACATCACCCTTACATGGGTGGATGATGGGAGCCTGACACCTGGTCCTGCATGAGTGACGTGGCCCCAGCCCGACCCCTGGCTGCCTGCCCCACGCGTGACACTGGACCCTCCAAAATGGCGAGAGGGAGTCGTCCACAGAGGAATCGCTTGGCAGCTGGAAATGCGCTGGCAGCCCTACACTTTCCGAGCCATAGATCTCCCTCCAGACAATGCTGCCCCCGCAGATCAAATCGCAGTGCTTCTCTCGCCAGATGATGCCAGTGAACAAGTATCCATAAATATCTCTACAGAGTAATCCACAGCAACCCCCTTCCAACCTTCTCCCACCATTCATCTTAATCCCATCCTCATCATGTCTACGAGAATGATGCAGTATTAGAAAGATCATAGGGAAAACTTGGGAAATGGTCAACGTTGATTCATTGGGTTGGTCGACGTTTAAATGACAGTAGGGCTCAGTGATAATGCTGCCTGTCCAGAGAACACAGAAGATAAAAAAAGAGACTCAAGGTTTCTCTTTCATGCTCTGGGAGTTCAAGGCAAACAAGAGTCACACAAAGGAACTGAAAACACAAAGCAGGTGCTACAGGAAATGCACAACAAAAACAGGATTTTTACAAAGTATCCCAACTGAGACCAGGACCCAAAAAAAGAAAACAAGTAGGACAGCAGGGGTGAGGGAGGGGGGGGGGGTGTGGACAGAAGTCTCACCGGCGATGCCCTGCAGGAGGCCGCACACGTTGAAGATGCTTTTCTTCATGATGCTCTGGAAGCACATGGTGAAGACGGAGATGAAGGCCACGGCGCACAGCAGCAAGATGCCGGCCGCCAGGAAGATGGAGGTGGCCTGCCAGAAGCCGCTGGCTATCTCGCCGAAGTGGACGGCGTAAGGCCCGCACAGGACGTCCCGACGGAAGCCGGTCACCTTGATGCAGCGCCCATAGATCCCCAGCGTTGGACGGTACGGTTCTGGGGAGACGTGTGAATCTAGCTTGGCCTCAGGCACCCGTGGGGAGCCCACCAGCCAGTCTGTGCTCATGAAGGCTATGAGCTCTCCGAAGGCCACCACAATGCTCAGCAGAGTCCACAGCATGGAGCGGCAGGTCACGATCACATGACACATGGCGGCGGGTGCGGGCTGAGTCCCTGTCTTGCGTGTCCGAGGTGGTCACGGGCTTTTAGATGCTTGCCCAGGCGCTCTGAATGTTATATCCCTCTTGAGAGCAAAGAAGAGCAACTCACAGTACAGCGAAAAGCATTCTGAGGTGTAACGTCGTCAAAGGTTTCCCAGGACTTCCAGTGAATGATTAACCGCTTATCTTATCTCCCAACGACGACTTGGCTGTTGGGCTGCTCCCCCTCCGTAGCGACTTCCTGGCACGATGTGTCGATCCCTCTCACTTTGGAGACCTCGCCACGGTGCTACATCTTACTGCAGGAGTGTCCTCAGGGCCTGCCCGCTGACATCACTTTGGGGAGACACCTAGGAGAAAGGAAAGAAAACAGCAAAAGTGGTTTTCGTGAAGGCCAGAGCCATTTAAAGGGCCAGGCAGCACCGCCCACTAAACCATAGGGACAGTGCTGCGGCCGCCCACGTCTCCCAGACACGCTGTTTGTCTGGCGGCCTCCGGGAACACCCACCACCCCTGTGGAAGTCATCAGAATGAAGTCAAGGCTGGGACTGACTGTTTGCGCTGCGGAAATCGCAGTGCCGCGCACTTTCCAGGCGGGATTTCACGCCGGGCTCGTTCCATTCTGCTCTGATAATGCAAGAAAGCCGGCCGACTTACAAACTGTCCTCTCATTATAAACACTGAGATGTGAATGCTCAGGCCATCCAGCGTGACATTCTGACTGAGCATGAAACGCACACACAAGAACGACAGGGTTCAAAAGGACATTGTTTACTGTGCTTAGAAGTTATTACTTCTCATAAATGAATGAACACTCTCTCTCTCCAAACTGTGCAGTATAAAATTTATATGGGGAAATGCATATATAATTTCACAATGACAAATACGGGCCTAACTTCCTAACTTATCCTAACTTTACGGGGACTAATGGGCATAATCGTAGTCCTAACTATGAAAACCCTAAACCTAACCCTTATTTAAACCTCATATTTTGGCATTTTTAAGTTTTTTTCATTGTATTCACTTTATTTTTCACATTGTGGGGATGTATAAAGTATACAATATGCAAACAAAATATAAAGTCACACACAGACACACAAAGGAAACATGCTAAACACTGATAACCATGCGCTTCCACACTTTTCCGCAAATGTGTTCCTCGTGTTGATAAAATTTGCAAAGATAAGGTTTGTCCTAGAAAATGGACTTCAGAAAAAAAAAATATATTCCTGACAAAGCTCTCAGAAGTCCTGGATTGGTATGTGTCAGGCAGCCCTGAGAGGGTGACTTGTGTTGCATGTTAAAATCAGTCACGCCTGGCCTTTGAAGTGCAGTCGGCCAGCAATGCGCTCACTGTTTCGTTTCACATACATGCTGCCCTGTTTTGTATTGCAGGCATAACAAGAATCAAGTATCTAAAGCGGAGGTGAGTGAGTAGTCAGATACAGTGAGGGGTGATGAAGGGGTGCGAGGTGTTTTATGTGCAGTCGCACATTGTGACACTGGCCCCCTTAAAAAAATGCCACCACCACTAACAAAAGCAACAACAAAAACAACTACAACTAAAATTATTATAAGCTGAGATGGCAAAAGTCATTTCACTTTATGGACTAAACTAATGCAATATATCATGAATACTCCTAAACTGGTGAAGCATATTTCTCAAATTGACCTTTTCCCTATATGAGGGACCACTGAAATATCGATAATCTATTCCAGAACCATGCACCCAGTACAGGCTTACTGGCAGCCATAGAACTTATCAAAGTCCGGGGGATGCCATGGATGGGACACCAATGGAATATCAAAGGCCTGAGGACGCCCCGGATGGGACACCAATGGAATATCAAAGGCCTGGGGACACCCTGGATGGGACACCAATAGAATATCAAAGTCCTGAGGACGCCCCGGATGGGACACCAATGGAATATCAAAGTCCTGAGGACGCCACGGATGGGACACCAACGGAATATCAAAGTCCTGGGGACACCCCAGATGGGACAGCAATGGAATATCAAAGTCCTGAGGACGCCACGGATGGGACACCAACGGAATATCAAAGACCTGGGGACACCCCAGATGGGACAGCAATGGAATATCAAAGTCCTGGGGACACCCCGGAGGGGACACGAATGGAATATCAAAGACCTGGGGACGCCCCGGATGGGACACCTATGGAATATCAAATGCCTGGGGACGCCCCGGAGGGGACACCAATGGAATATCAAAGGCCTGGGGACGCCCCTGGATGGGACACCAATGGAATATAAAAGGCCTTAAATTCTTCTCATACTGATCTGTGCTCTAACCCATACTGGACTGCTACTTCAGTTGAGAATGGAAAAGATTACATAACATCAACAAATTTCTTGAAGTCTCTTATACCTATGCAGGTATGTCTAACTCAGTAAGAAAAGTCAAACGGATCAAATCCACCTCCAGATTCCAAGTGAATCTCCCCAATAAAAAGAACAGTAAACACTGCAGTGACTCAGAGGGTAGGAGGTCTAAGCCCACTGTTGTGGGTCTGGAGATACGTTTGATAAACACCAACCGTTTCAGACACTGATATTATACTCTTACCTTGGAACATGTTTCTAAAACAAACAAAAGCATTCTTTCTTCATAATCGCCACAGTGCCTTGTGTGGTAGGAAATCTTATCTTCAGATACTCATAGGTTACATTCCAGAAGTTTCCCATGTGTTTATCTGGGTTGTCCACGGATCTGCAGTAAGGTCGGCTTCATGGGAGGACGCAGTTTATCACGGATATCTTGGAAAGGTTTGTGGAGAATATTGCGGAGACTCCATTGCAGCAGCCAGCCCTCTCGGTTCGACAAAGCTAGCCTGGAAAACACTGACGGAGTGTCGCTACACAGTCGGCTTGTATGTGTCTCTCATTCTCTCCCATTATGTACTAAAATACACCTGCAAGCTTTGTGCATTACCTGCATTACACTTCTTTGGACGAAACCTTTGGCCAAACAAATATAAATTTTAAAATGATGAGGGGAGGAAATTAACTACCAAGGCCAAAAACTCGCATAACTCTGTCTTCCAAAGCTCCACCCGATTGCTACGTTCAGTAGTGTTACATTGATCACTTCAGCAAGCACCAATATGATTATCCAGAACCAGTTTTAAAATATTGGAAAGCAGGAAAATGTGCACGGTGTGCGAGTCTGTCTGAAGCACATTTTTCAGCTAATGCCTTTATGAACACTGTTGTTTTTTTTTTTGTTTTTTTTTAAACTCACTCCATGGATTTTTCACTGTAGATCAAGGGTAGGCAACCCTGACCCTAGAGTGTCTGTATCCAGCAGATTCTCTCTCCTAGCTGGTCTCTGATAAACGACACCTGATCTCGGGCAGACAGTAACTCATCATGTGGGATAGAAAACATGCTGGACACCGGCACTGCAGGATTAGATTTGCCTACTCCTGCTCTAGTTCTGTTCATATCTGCGTCACAATACTCCTCCATCCACTCCTTCACAACAGTCCATGAGCTCAGATGCAGCATGAGAAGAACATGACATCGCTCACACCAGAGATAAGGGCGCTGCCAGAGTGTGACCAGGGGGCACGTTTAGAACACTGCCCACACTGGCTAGGCGTTCACCAGCCTGTGAGTGCCTTGGCACCCAGTCACGCCTGCCCCGCAGAGAGGTCCTGGGCGGGCTCTGGCACCGGGCAGGCTGGGTAAACAGCGGACTACGCCGCCTCGCAGGGTGCAATCGGAGCTCGGCTTTCCTGTGCAAACACGACGGTGGTGTTTTCTCACCAGCTGCACGGCACAGAAACTCAACACTGTGTGAACCACATCTGACCACGGGCTAGAACCTCCATAGCTACCGCACATGAAAAATGGAGGTCAATATGAGAGCAGCGTTCCTTACCACATGTATGCGCCTGCATTGTTTGGCTACGCTTTAACGGTACAAAAGGAAGAGCAAAGAACCAGAAATACTGCCCGTACCCTTAGAGGAAAAAACATTATGCGGTACAAAGGTCCCAGAAGACAAGCACTTCTTTCTTGCCAAAATATTGTGGCTTCTGGACAGCTGTATCATGTACCTGTTACTCCCGAGTAACGAAAATATTTCAGAATAGGGGCAATTGGCCTGTCTCACGTCAGGGAATTCCGTCAAAACGTGAGCAGTGGAGGTTATGACTGAAACAGGGATCGCAAAGGTGAACTTCAACCAAGCCTTGGTTGTTCAGTGCTTGTCTTGTCTGTTGTCATTCCTATTTAAGGTTTTAACCACAAACTGGTCAGAGACTGCAGGGCTATAAACATAATTTATTGCTTTAAACCTGTCATATTTCTGGGTGATCATGACTAAAACTGGAACACGGTGTGGAGGAACTGGAATGCAGTATCTGAGGGCCCAAGTAACAAGGAAGAGAAACCAGACAACTAATTCAAAGCTATTTTAAATGTATAAAGTTTTATTAAAGAGGTCAGTATCAGACTTTTTAGACCATCACTTTTTCCTTTCATACTTACATACACCGAATTTCCACTTTGTAAGAGATAAGAAAAACGCAAGACAAAAATCCTTGTCATATGACCAATAATTTATATGGAGATGATTACTGTAATGATCACATAAAGTAAATGTTCTGGAATGCTGCAAATGGGAATGAAGTCAGGAGGTCCCATTTTTTCCCCCCTGCCTTCCATAATGAAAATCCCAAACATAAAATAAACAGTCTCAGTGTTTCCTCTAGGTTTACAGCTTTGGGGGGGGGCGGGGCGGGGTTCATGATGTCCAGGTGTTTCTTTTAATGACAGCAGTCAATATAACAACTGAACTAAACATCAGAACATTTATCTTTAGTGTTGCCTCCAGTTTAGTGAGCGTTGTCTTCACCACCCCGGGAGCGTTTAAAAAACGCAGATATTCTTGTCCGTTTTTCAGGAGATTGACGCGACATATTTTCCGACGCGCTCCCTGACCGCCGGTCGGACTGTGCTCACCTGTGTGCGCCCGCGGATCGGGGTGGAACTCCGCCAGGCGCGATACAGACAGCAGTGGAGAACTGTGAACGCGCGACCATGTAGAGACAGAAATGACAAGCTGTTGTGTAAATAAGATAAATAACATAAGGCTATTTAGTTTGTTTAATAAAAAGACAAAAAGACAAGACCTGTTCTATAGGAAAGGTAACCTTAAATGACTTCTGTTGTAATCTGGCGCTATATAGAAAATAAAATTAAATAAAATTAACTTGAACTTCCAGGGGGGGTGGGAGGTGACGTTAATATAGAGGTAGGGGAGACACTGAGTCTGGAAGAAAGAAGCTTCTGAGCGTGTGTGCACTGCCAGCCGTCTGCTTCCGTAACCCAGGCCACAGACCCGACAGCGTAGGGTAACCCTTCTAGATGAGGTCAGACTTGTGACTTTCATTTTCCATGAATCATTTGGGTTTCAGGGACGAACAGTAGGATGGGATACTGAGCGACAGCTCCAGTCCTGTTAGAGGGTCAGTGAACGAGAGTCTCTGTGCCTGTGATCAGAAGAGCAACATGCATGTGAGCCCTACAAGACCCTCTGACCCCCAGCTCCAGGGACACTGCACGTTAGCTGCCCCTGCACTGTGACCCCCCAGCTATGGAGAACAAGGGGGGGGGGGGGGGTAGGCAGAGAAGAATCCCAAAGTATTTATGCAAATAAAGGATCATTATAATTAGTAAACCGTTCAGCCATAGTCACACTATATCAGACGGCCCCACCCCAAAACAGCCATGGAAACACAGAACTCCAACTTGATCAAAGTCAAATGATGCCGTAGAATGAAAATAAGCTCTCAGTATCTCTCCGTGCTCCTCTTATATTTAAACACTCACAGCCCCAAAACCAATAATACCTGGGAAATAAGGAAGTATATTCAACTGGCAAATCCATGAGCCGTGAGCTGCTGCGAAGGGCATGATGGGCTAAGAGTTCATATTTTACTGCAGAATTTGATTCTACATTGTAATTCAGGGGCAGGGGTCTTTGCCTCATAACAATAAAAACCATCTTCAGTAACCCAATTACTGTTTTATTTGCTGATCAAAGTAGAAACCTAGTAAATGTATACAGAGTGGAAAATTTATTATGCACGTAATTTTGTTTCGGAATAACCTGGTCACATACCAGGGGCAAAGGGGGCAGTTAAATCTTTCATGGTTCCAATTACTCAGTGATGCTGTGACTCGGCGGCCCAGCTCTGAGGGCACCTGCTCCGCCTCTCAGCGTGACCCTTGACACCAGAGTTAGGGGCCGGCATGCGGCTCCTCGGGTGACCATGTGCACGTCTTCCAGCACTCATTAGTTACGGGCCTGTGGGCATCGCCTGATCACGAACGCTGGGCTTGGGCTGAACTTTCAACCCCTCCAGTTACCCAAGCAGATTTTAGTCCTGAAAAAGCCCCAACACATGGGGTGAAGAGGTCAGCGGGGTTAGGGGGGCAATAGATAAGGGTCATGGTTCCCCCTAAAGCTGGGGTTAATAATGGGGGCCATTAGGCCCTGCCAAAGGTGGACCTTTGAGTGTTGCTACGTAATGCCCTTCATGTGGTTACTGAACCCTTGAAATGAAAAGAACTTCAAGTTATCATGGAACCCTTGGGTAACTTAAAAGTATTACGCTCTTGGACTTTTAGCCGGTGGTGAGCAAATCCTTAGCAGAGGACAGAGCCTGCTATGAAGGAACCAGGCCGCATCATCTCGCTAGTATCTGGAAAGGAGGTTAATGATTCCTTGGAAGAAGTTCTCAGGGATTTAATGATGAATTCGAGAACCTCAGAGAGTTTGACTTTACAACCTGCCATAGTACTGTGAACATCTGCATCACTGACATTGTAGGGAAAAAAAAAAAACAACAGAGCTCAGGATCGCTTTAGCTTCTCAACATCGACAACTTTCCTTATCACTGAGGGTGAGCATTTACTTTTTACCATGCTATTAAAGAACTTAGTTATTAACACTTAAGTGAGGCCACAATAACGTCGAGGACTATAACCCTACAGTAACGATGTTAACCATGGTGGGGGTGACTGATGTCTCTGCAGGTCTGAAAAATATATTAAGATGTCTTTCCCATTTCATGTTTGGATTTCATTCCTCTGACCTGAAAAGGCATTTTATGCAAGACAATGAAGTTCCATTAAGCACGGCTGCGCCGTTTGAAATGCAGGACATCTGACAGACAATTGTTAGCAAAATTTTCCAGCAAAACAATGAAAAGGAATCTTCAGAAGGCTCCAGTGACGTTTAAGTAGCGCAGCTGAGGGCTGTAATAATTTCCGAAACGCTCCATCTTCGTGTTTCACGCACGAATTTCGGCGCTGCGGCCCCGCCATAAAACGGGCCGTGAGTCACGATGCCTGTAGCCGTATGTAACGCTTGGAACAGGGTGTCATGGGGAGGGATGAG
Organism: Mormyrus hasselquistii; assembly: GCA_026779605.1. Taxonomy (NCBI): domain Eukaryota; kingdom Metazoa; phylum Chordata; class Actinopteri; order Osteoglossiformes; family Mormyridae; genus Mormyrus; species Mormyrus hasselquistii. The sequence continues at coordinate 11,073,931 of JAODKE010000125.1, forward strand.
TGACACGCAGCATGACCCCCGGCTTCCCCTTCAGTGCCGCTGCGAGATTCGGGGAGTCGAGTGAAAGTGAAGTCATGTCTGCTGAGCACTGGATGAAGTCCCTCTGAAAAAGCCATTACTGTGCGAAGACTAACCAATAACACGCGATGGGGGTGACTGGGAAAGGGAGTATCTGAGAGCCTTTGTTAACGACAGAGCATGCTCACACTATCAAGTTTGATGCTTTATTCCGAAAGAGAAGCATGCAGAATTCTTTAGTGCGATAAACGGGGTAATGATGAGGACTGCACTGCCACCGGGTTCGGAAAGATTCACACGCTATGTACAACGTAAACTACCAAATATGTCGCTAGGAATATTTCAGCATAAGTTTATAAGATTAAAAACAGTATGTAATTGGGATATTCTCTATTACCCTAAATTATGCATGATGTCTAACATAAAATGAAGCACAATCAATATTATTTAAAATAAATGCCATCCCTCTTTTAGATATAAAACAAATTTAATGTGCCCCTTGTATAACATCCATCCATCCATCCATCTTCTGTACCCACTTCTCCTATGCAGGGTCCTGGGGGGTCCAGAGCCTGGGGGGGGTCACAGCGATCACCCATCACCGCGATGCAACAATATCATATGTAATCAAATGATCTTGCATTATAATTACAGTAAACACTGTCAAGGCTAATATTACTTCTTCGTCCCGAAGTGCAATTCCTTAAAAGAGCATTCCACCTCCCTTCTCCTCCATTCCACCTCCCTTCTCCTCCCTTCTACCCTCCTTCTCAGACCTGTAACCCCCCCCAGGGGGGGCTCACGGGGTGGTCGTATTTCACCCAGGGCCCTGGGTCACAATAACAAATCCCATGGCTGCGAAGGGCACACCAGGATCCGAGGACTCGTTTGTTTTTGCGTCCCGCCCCCCACCAGGCGTCTGGGGGCCATTTCAGCAAACAGGACCTCTGCAGAGCCTCGCACAGCCCAGGTGACACCGAACCCTGAGGCTTGGGAATCACTACAAGGAAAAGCTGCTTAGAGTGAATATCTGCCGCCCAGCACCAGCTGCATAATCCCTATAAAGCAACATCCCATACAGAACAGAGGTGAGCACGGGAGGGATCCCGTCAAGCAGAGCACGAGGTGGGGAACACGATGGCCAAAAAAATGGGGCAAAAAAATCGTACTTGGGGTCTTGCTAACTTGCCTCCCAAGAATGATCTGGGGGCACAATGAAACAGGGGATTGGTCTTATTTGGCGAGGATGCAACTGATGTATCCTTGATATTTGGGACGGGGCAAGAATGACATCTGGGAATTTCTACCATCCTCTGTACTTGTGTTCTTCGCATTGGAACCGGTCCTTGGCAACGGAAGATGACATAAGATGGATAGACGAGAACACAAGTACGGTCAAGCAAGTATACTGAAGAAACACCCAGACTTTTGATGTATTTATTCATGTAGCAGCATCAACAGCCAGCATGTTTGTTAGCAAAACAGATAGTGTTCAGATCACATACAGACCCCAGAGAACAGGACAAATCTATTGCGGTCACGATCGATACCTGACTGTAAACTACATGATGTATTTCTGAGAAGCAGCTTTATTTTTCCTAACAGTCTTGAAGGAGAGAAAAAGATCATCTGCACACATACGAACGCCCGGCTCCCTACTGAATTGAGCAAAATCTGTTTACTTTGTCTGTCTACCAAGCACTGATCGTTTCAACTTCACTCAGGCAAATGACTTGCACATGTATTTCAGTTAAACAGGAAGCAGTCGGATTAAACAGGAAGTTAATGAACCCGGCGGCCTGAAATGTCCACATGGTGTTAAAATGTGATGAGAATTGATGGGCAGTGAATTCTTTTCAAAGTAATATATGTTGATGGGATATAAAATCAACTTTCAGCACTTTTTTCATCATTCATGAAAACCTTTTACACCTTTATAAACTTCATAAAAAACTAGCAATTCATGAATTCACCTTTACACTAAGCCTCCCCTCTAACCTAAATTTTACATTGTAATTTAAAAAGTTTCTTGCCATATAAAACCCTATTTAAAATGTTATTGGGGTGGACATGGGCTAGAGTCTCTTTAGGTTACTTCCATCAAGAACAAAGATATAAGAGGATGTCTGGAGTTTTGGCACAGCAGTTTGCCCGTCATCACAGCTGCACAGATAGCTGCTAAGCAACAACCTTCCTGCTGATAGTGGCTTCAGAGAGCAGCTGCAGCCCTCACAGTGAGAGGCGAGCTTAGGATAGGACACAAAAAAACCGCGTCCAATTACCCCAACTGCTTCCTAATTGATTTGTCTTGGCAGCTGTGATCTGAGACACTATGCAGACGTTCACATCAAAGAGGAGTGAAAGAGTGTGCAGACCAGTTGAAAGGAGAAGTACAGTGGCAGACAGTCGGTAGATACATTGCCTTTTTAACATATAATTTTCCAAGTGAAATTGCTCTGAGAACTCGGTTAATTTGTTTAAATCTTATTTCAATGAGGAATAAAAAGTTAAATTATCTGTATGAGTGGCTCTGAATGTTTACTCTGAAGTCATTGTAGGGAAATCTGCATGTGTCATCTATGATTCTCATGATGCTGGACCATCCAGACAATGACAGGAACTGTTCAAAGCCTGCAGAAGTGAATCCTGTCACACACGGCAATCTCATCTTGCTTTCCTGGAGCAAATTCTTAGATCAGATGTGTCAAAAATTTTGCACACTTGAGGGGCAATGGATGCATTTTGATGCATATCCGATTCCGAAGAGCTCTTAAAATTATACAACATGGAACTGATGGTATTGTGAGCCAGGGCATCAAAGTCTTTGGCTTTAAGAATTAGATTAAAAGCCAAGGACTCTAGACTTCGACAAAGAACCCATTTGTTATTGCAGAGTGTACATGTGAGTCTTGAAATCTCTTGATATGCTGCCTAACACTCAGAAGACGCATCTGTGCCTTTAATCATCCTGACAGGCAGAAAAATTGACTGATTAGTCACAACTTGTTGATCAACAGAAAATCCAAGTCTCTCTGCTACAAGTCGTTATCATTGGATGTATGAACAATGGTGGGGTGGGGGGGCTCTCTGGGTCACCCCCCTGAGCCATGTAACCACAGCTTGTCATTTTTAATGAAGCATTTGGTCAAACAACAGAAGGCCCTCAGCTAATTTTTTAGCTGTAGGGCTGGAAACAGACACCCTTCATAACCCTCCCTGCAAAGGCTCCCCGTCCGCTGGTGGTTTCTGTACATTCTTCCCTGCAGCCCTTCTTACTGTACCATACTCAACCATGGCTATGGTGCATTACAGAAGAGGCACCTGATTTTCTTACTCCGTTCATTTCTGCCATGACTGTCCTTATATGCTAATTATGTTTGCTTCATGCGGGCTTAATTTAGTAAAACTAATGATTAAATAAGCAGAGTGGAAAAACAGGCACTGCAAATGACGTTGATTAACTTAATTTGATTACATCTCTCGTCTGCATCTGAAACATTTTCCTCCTTGAGATGAACAGGGAAGCATAAACGGGGCCTGTATCTCATTAATTCTGCAGTTTCATTTTAAAAAGGCCACAACAGACAATCCTTGACATAAAAGGCTTTGAATTCATTAGCGATAGTTAAATTACCCCACCTACACTTAGAAAAAAAAAAGTGATATCTCATCATCTCCACCTTTTGTAACAATACATCTTCAGAAATCACCCACTATTATAATAATGTCCAGAGCTCATAGTTTCCATGTGAGCAGGAAGCCAGAGCAAGCATGCTGAAGTTATCAAGGCCCGTTTCATGAAATCAGAGTGGAAACTGACGCCATGATTGATGCGAAGACCTGGCATTTGGGCCGGAGAGCAGCTGATGTTCGCCATGGGAGAAATGTTATGCGCTCTACAGCAAAAAGATGAGCCAATTTGGCCTGGAGCTCTGAACTCTTCTTATAAACTCCAAATTATAAAAAAGAGGGGGGGGGGTATGGACTTTCTAAACTGCAGTTTAGAAATAATGATGAAAGGCGGCACTTCTAGATGAAGTGTGAAACCTCCCCCTCAGCAGATTCAGCTCACCTGAGGTGTTACAATCGTTCTCATTACCTTCACATGCCTTAGCGACTTTGTGGGCCACACACCACAAGGAACTGACTCCTTTCCAAGTGCTGACTGTGGCTCAACCTCCCACGGGAACTAAGGAGAAACAGACAAACGGGAGGAAGTCCACCAAGCCTTCTTTGACGTAGACTCACTCAAACGAACAGAAATCAGGGTGCTTGGTTGTTATACGACAACCATTTATTAAAATGTGTCACTCGTTTCAAGAATCACAATAATCATGTCAAATATTGATAACAGTGTTATACCGTGACTGCACAGGACAAACGTCTAAATACACAGTATTTTTGTGAAGATGGATTGATATGGGAGTGGTGCAGTGGTTAGGGTTCAGGTCTCTGTAAGGGTTCCATGTGTGTGGAGTTTGCAGGTTCTCTGTGTCGTGTTGGGGTCTCCTATGGATTCTTGGCCCTCCCTCTCCCCCACAATCCATAAACAATGGCGGTAAATTGGAGTCACCAAATTATCGGTAGGTGTCTGTGGATGGTGTGCGAATGTGCCCCTTGTCTTGGGTTGTTCCCTGCCTGGTGCCCGTAGCTTCCGGGATGGGCTCTGGAGCCCCCTCCCCCAGAGACCCTGAAGATGATTGTGGGGGGGTCTTGATGCTAAACATTGCTTGAGTTGGTCATATGAATTATGATGAAAAATAATTCTGGTTGGTATTGCAGTTGAAATATGCTATACTACGGTATTCATATTTGGAATCTCTTTTCTGAAAAAAAAAAAACGAGGAAAGCCTCATGAAGGGTTTCCTACAGAATGTTTAGATGAAATACAAATGAGGATGGCAATGAATGTCATAATAGACTGTGTGAAGATCTGCCTTTTGTCATTTCGGCATGGGAAGCTCGAGGAATCAGGCCCAGGTGGGACCAGCAAATCCTCTCCAAATCCAATTAGAGGAATGAGTGTTGAATGATAAAAGCGGCATCTGGAGTGTCCTGTAGGGCTAAGGATAGTGACCAGGAGTCATAAGCAAGCATGTAATGAAAACTACAGATTCAGAAGAGCAATTAAGGATTAAACAATTACAAAAACAACTACTGGCATACAGGCATAAGGATCTATCCATTCAGATAAAAGTAATTTAAAGTTCTCCGTTCCATTATTGATGAAATTTCATGGATAATTATTAATGAACATAATAGTCGTCGTTTGATGCAAGTGTTTTTTCCATGACTTGAATACAAGATCAGTTCTTCTGTTTGACTTTCAATCTACAGTTGTTTAGGCAGTGCAAAGTCACAGATTAAAAGAACTCAGAGTACTTGGAGACACAGCCTACATAAGAGCTGAACCTCCACATGCTATATATGCTGAAAAGGTTTGAATGAAGTTTTCTTCATGCATTTTGTTAATACATTCTTCTATGAAAGAATTACAGGCTTGCCAGAGATGTGACAGATGGGATCTGCAAGGGGTGTCATTAGTTTCTACTAAACATTATTCCCAAAATGTGGATACAGGGTGACCCTGTGGCTTAACAACATAAAAAAACGTAAAATAAAAATAGGAGAAAACTTCTCCTCCTGCAGTGAGAATTTCCATTTCTCTCTCAGAACATTAGTGAACCCATCTAGTGTAAGAACATCAAGCTGTTGTGTTCATTTCTCAAACAAACACAACAGCATGTTTGTATGGTGAGCAGGTCAGAGTCTCATGAGAAGTGACAGATGTGTGACAGTTTTCTCGCTTTACAAACAGCATCACAATGCAACAGAATGTTAAGTGTCCAATGGATGGATCAGTGCCTTTGTGAACAGGCCCGGTTTGAGCTCTAATGCCTGAGTGTTCTACAAGGCACCAAACCAGGCTTTCACTGTGCTCCTCTCCTTCATATGCCACACATCAACACAACGGTACAAAGATAATCCTTTGAGGTGCCTGCAGGTTTGAATTACTGATTGAGATACTTAGTAATTCATACTGTTCAGGTGGTTCTGGCTCCTCCAAACAGCCGCTTTTGTGTAAAGAGGCAGCGTAAATTAAATAAAGCAACAGATTTAATATATAATTTAATACATAAAGGCAGTGCAAAATACCTAGTTAGATGGGACGGCTTCAGTTTCAAACCCAGAAAAGACATCAAGCAAAATACATACAAAAAAAAACAAACTACTCAACTTAAGTTCAAAGCAAGTAACTGGATATTGCAATAAAACTGGACACTGTCAAACTGTGACACTATTCCAAATTTAAAGCAAAACAAAACAAAAAGAACGCAGGTAAGTGCGTGCACTTACAGGACTGATTTTATAGGGCCTGTAACATGACCTCTTCAAGAGGCCTCAAACAGCCACAAACAAATAGGTAGGTGACCAAGACACAGCAGCACCTCCATCTGCTGAATTAAGCTAATAACGCTGGCATCAGTTTTGGCGATTTACTCAAAGACTCTTGCAAGCTGATTTTATTTGAAAAATAGTAGTTTTACTTCGCAAACGCCACTCACATTTAGATAAGCAAGGGTTACTGTAGTGATTTGCAGTGTATGATTATGCAGCTGGAAAACACTGCAGGGAAAAGTATTACCCACATGCCCATAATTATCGACATGTTATGCTATCTTTGTTGTGGCTCCTGTGCCGTTTATACATTTCCATCCACAGTTAATACATAATTAAAGAGAACTCAGAGTTGTGTTCAGGCTATGGATACACTCACAGAGGAGTAACAACATAAACAAAAGGTTTTCATTTACCCCTTTCAATTCCCCGCTGTCCTGTGGAAATACACAGTAACCATTTTATTAATTATTATTTATGTATTAAACTCCTTCTAGAGGACTCAGCAGTTTAACCATGGCAATAAGTCACGGTAATAACCTTCTGGCTATCAGTCTCCAGTAACCAATCTCACTATTAGGTGTGTTCTCCAAAGCTAACGTTTACAATCATTGCCACCACTATTCAGATTATAGCAACAGGAAGCATTAAATAATAATCACAGGGAAGAGAGTTGAGCTGCATTTACGTTACAGTTACTGAAACCCTATTGGCTGTTCAGTTCAGAAGCTTTGCGTCTAGCAGATTTGGAAATACCGGCTAACATTAAATACTCCACCAACTGAAAGACAACTGACCCAATGGTGTACAAAGCTCAGAAGGTATACACAGCGGTAAGTATATTTTAAAAATTCTCTCAGTTTGGGGTGCACATTATAGACCTAAAATGTTGCGGTTAACTGTATTTAGGTCTCGTTATAATTACTGCAATGGATCGATCACAGTCAAAACAAGTGTGTTGAATTTAAAAACCTTTCATTGGTGATGTATGAACAGAAAATGGAGAGGAAAAAAGATCAAAACGCAATGAACACCCCCGTTACTTAACTGGTGAAGTATCTAAAACTACTGTAATGCAGACGTGGGCATCGTACGTAGCCAAAGGTCCTTCTGACAAAGTGAGTGTGAGCGGCTGCAAAGTACTATTACCATAAAGAACAAGGGCTCACGTCCAGGCTTAGTGCGCCACAGGAGAAGGGAGCACTCTGAAGCCACGAACCACCTCTGGCATTACTCATGCAGGACCCTGATAACGAGGGAGAACTGAGCACTGCCCTACATAAACAACACAAAATCTCACAGTTAATTTATCACTCGAGCTTAAAGGCGAAATTAATCTGTCAAACTGCCAGGTGGCTCACAGAACTCAATGCAGATCACTGAACTAGAACTAAAATAACACGGCAATATTCCCCTCCCGTCTCCAACAAAGCAAAACAGCACTGTGTTTTTATACATTTCTTTATATATGGGATGGACTGCATGTTGGGATTGCGGGGAGTGCTGTTGACTTCTCCAACCCCAGGGTTGCGGGTTCAAATCCCACCCCTGTCCTGTATGTCCTGGTTGAGCATTCTGTCCCCATGTTATGCAGTTATGTAAATGGACATCTCTAAATCGCATGGGTGTTTTGTGGGCCGGCACGCTGTGCAGGATATCCCCAGCCTCATGCATAATTCTGCCTCGGTCAGACACCAGGACGTCCCATTGATTAGGCCCAGAATAGGCAGCTGGGAGGTGGATGGATAATAAGCATTTGAAAATCGAAACCAATTTTACATTTTCAGCAAGAGAAACGGGCAAAATTAACTCTATAATATAAGAACTAAATGTACTTTTGTCTTTGTAGTTACAATTTTTTCTGGCATAGACCGACGGCAGGGGCAGATGTAAGGAACGGCCATGCCCCCCCTAGTTAACACACAGCCACCACCCCCATTGCCACCCCAATACAATCACTGGGCCTAGTCTGGCCAGTCCACGGTAGGAGGTCTGGCTACACCCCCGACTGATGGAATTGTTTTTCCACTGAAACAGCCCAGCCATTATAAGCAGTCAATCAGATATGTCACTAGTATCTTACCAGCAGCCGATAGCCGTTATATTGTTCTCAGTGTATTTATGATGCTCTTTTGATAATCCGTAAAACATTACTCTAAATATTTGCCTTGAATTCCTTAAGTTACCATGCTGGACCGACAGCATGGACCACCTCCCTTCCCAAATGTCACCATTAGATCCCCACCCTGATGGAATGCGTTACATTTCATGACAGAGGAGGTCTCAGAAAAAGGGTGTGTATATTAGCTGATATTGTATATTATGTATTAAAAGCAGATAAGCTAGTTACACTACCTCCAGGCAAGACCAGACCTCAGTGCCAAATCTCTTACATAATCATGAACTGAAAAGTTATCAAATACTAAAATCAATGTTGTTACTGTAAAACAAGCAAAATCTGCTTCTGTTTATAACTGCATATAATCTAGAGCAATGAAAATTCCACCTTGCTGACATGTTGAGTTGGGGGTTATCCACACCGGATGCTGTGCTTAAAATGACTTTAAAACTGGGAGCCCATCTATATAATAACCTATTTTAAGTGCAGCGGACTACAATGATTATTCTGTTTACTCTTGCAGGGATTTCCTTTTTGAAATAGTACTCACAGGTGGCCTTGAACTAAAAAAAATTGCTCCATTGTGTTAATGAAAAACATCCACACAATCATTTTTACTTCCACAAAACATTCAGTTTGTATTAAACTCGCACCATGGGGGCTGGGAATAAGCCTTCATGCAGGACAAACTGGGAATCTTTCATATATTGTTGATCCTATGAATTTCCTTAGGTGGGAAGCATGTCTACTTTTGACAAGAAGCATATTTATCTGATACCAAGTGGAGCTCTTTTTCCAAAGTAAGCCCTCAAAGACTCTACGGTTTAAATGTTTTTAAAGAGGTGCAGAAACCACTCAGTTATGGGCTGTTACAGAATTTCTCAAAGATTTTTGTGAACAACCGTATGACAGTAACCATTAAACGTTTTATGGATAAATAAAGATTTTATAGACAGATGAAAAACACAGAGATGTCATACTGTATCATATATCACAAGGCACCTTTACAAAAAAGTGTATTCATTTCAAAAGTACTGAACCAAACAGAGTACCACAGAACCTTAGTATACTCAGGAAGAACATTTGACATTTACCCTCATTGCATTGTATATCTTCCACTAAATATGTCAATAATAAGCAAATGTTACATAGGCTGTTGTCAGGTGCTGATTATCAAAATATTTTAACCTTGATTTCTGTACCCACCGACCTTATTAGCAGATCCTAAGGCTGTTCTTCAGACTTGAGACCATATGAATTGTGCACCCTAAAAGCAAACAAAAAAAATGTTAAAGTAATGCTGTTGGAGTCCTGCTCAAGAGCCAAGACCCAGAAGACCAAAACCAGAAGACCATAACGCCGACCCAAAGTCTAGAAGACCAAAAAACAAGGGCTTTGGAAGGCCTCCTTTGCTATGGGACAAAATGATGACTCAAAGGACACAACTGTTGTAAAAGAAGATCGGTGAGGATAGTGGGACATTGGGGGGGGGTAAAAGGAAAAGTGTGGGTTTTCTCCAGTAATTTCCCTGTTTGACAGCAGGGAAAAAATCAGAGTGTGGGCCACACAGTTATGAATCAGTGTGTACATTCCACAGATTTCCCCACTGCACACATCAAGTCCACTGAGATTTATATCAAACACTGTGCTCAGCGCGCTCACAGACGCGCGTTTCTGCCCATACATCTAACGTTCCTGAAAAGGGAGAGCTCTCTCCGTCCGCTTTAGAGAGATGCTGCCGCCGTACAGCAGCCAGAAATTCTTAGAAGGGTCACAGAGCGTGCAGGTTACTTCGCAGCTTCGGTGAAACGTGGCTGGTTTTTACGATGGCCCGTGGGATGGAAAGGTGGAGATGTGGCGACGCTTGGTGCACGCAAGCCCTTCATCATCAGAAATATTTCAGCAGACACAAATTATCACAGGGAAGATCATCTAAAATGAAGAGGCGCCGTCTTTCGAAATAAGCAGGTGAAGACTGCAGGCTCGGCGTTTACAAAATCACGAGGAATGTTGGGGTAAAGGCAGGTCTACAATATTCAGGGCACAACACAGGAACCCAGCAAGATCTCAGATGCAGGCAGAGGTGGAAAGTTCAGGTCCAGAAAGTACAAATCCAGACCAAGATTTTGTTTCAACCAACCAGTTAAGCATAAAGAGTCACAGTCACAGAGACTCAACTGGTTGTTTGAAACAAAACCTTGGTCTAAATTTGTACTTTCTGGCCCTAAAATTTTCCACCTCTGGATGCAGATCCATGTAGTTCAAGTGTCCCAACAAGCAGTCAAACAACCAAAAAGAACAGCAACCTTAAAAAACAGCTTTTAAAATAATGACAAAAACTCAAATAAAATAACCACAGGCCTTTTTCAGAGCCTTCAGAAAAAGCAGTTCTTAATTACACACATACAATGATCTTAAAAAAAGACATTGTTGAAAATCCAGTTTGGATTTTCATGTCCCCTGAATCTATAAATCCTGCCTGACCTAGAGCTGAAGAGCCGGGAAACGGCCTAATTAGGCTTTGCAGGGTGGCGGTCAAAGCTAACACACATCTCGGAGCCAACAGAATCCAGAGTAAAACCTTAGGTGGTCCTCAACGAAATCTAACTCTGTGAGTCTTTGTTATTCCGCATTTCAGACCGCGGGACCCTGGCAGATACGCATCAGCTTTGATTTTCCAGGGGTTAGGGCACCGCATAGCTGGCTCATTACTCTCGGCCCGGCGGACCGGTGACAGAGCAGGACGTAAAGAAAACAGCAGATGCCCACGTGAACCGCAGGCCTTGGCCTGAGGATTGTAGCCCGTGCAGCCTTCTCAAATACTCCATAAGAGGCCCAACGAAAGCAAACACTTCACTCTCAAAACAAACCATGTGACACCCAGATAGACACCGTCCCACTGATCCATCATTGTCCCACATCCAGTATTTTTTTTACCCAACCCCAGCTGAATCCAAAACGCTACATGCCGAAAATGACTTTGAATTCAGTTGCCTGAGGCATGAGGTATTTTTCCATGTCTTCATCATGAAAAAACTCAAACACATGGCAGTTTATGAAGTCAATGCAATGGATTAACTGAAAATTCCAAATACATTTTACTCCACGAGAAAACAATTATATTTGCCATCCAACCAAAAAAGCTATTGCCCTTCACAATGCAGTTCCCATGGTTCTAGATCAGGACACCCTTAAAACCTTTAGCTGTCTACCTCATTGTAGCATAAAGAATCATGTTTCAGCTCTGTGTCATAGAAAAGGCAATGAGGGGCAGTTCGGACACATAATTAACTTTATGTCTTTACAGAATGTTTGCTCAATAACAGCCAGAGACTGTTCACGACGGGTCTGAACTAGAGATGCACCGATTGCAATTTTCTTGGCCGATTCCGATTTCCGATTTTTGTGCGACGTGCCAATTTTGCCAATTCTGATTTTCCTTCTAAGAAATATAATTTCACAGCATTTACCAGCAAAGATCGACATTTCTTTAATGCAAAATTATATTTTCATAATAGCGAAAATTGTTAAACAGTTTTCCCCCAAACTGCACTAAGGGTCTTCTCTCACTTGAACACGTCTCAAAATGAAAGTGCTCTGTGACTGGAAAGAGGTACAAATAACAATTTAGTGAAAATGAGCTGCTGTAACTTTATCTGACATATTTTACTTTACCAAACAAGAGCAGGTGTAACAGATTTAAATAGCAAATGTCAGTTACTTATGTCATTTTCCAGTATGTTTAAATAATTCATCAGATAACATGACACTGACCTTTTTCTCTTATTACTAACCTTAAAATAAAGTCTGTAGGTTGCAAACCTCCAAATAAAAATGAAGTATACTATAGTCTTCCAAATAATAACAGATGCAGGGTAATATTATTAATACTAACATCGGATGTTGTGCACGTGCAATTCTTACATCGCTGGTAAGCTAAATTAAAATCAGGCAGTTTCATACTGTATGGACATTATAGCGCAGGGGGGCAAAGTTTCACAAAAATTTTTTGCTCCATCATAGGAAAAAAAAGTCTTAGCTAGCTTTGCAATTTTAATGATTGTTTCTTTTCAAGATTATTTAGTACACGTTTAATAATCAGTTTAAAAGTTTACTTGCGATGTTTCACCATGTTTTCACAGTTTACGTTGACTTAGTATATATCACAAATTGCAGTCTTTGGTCGTCTTCACTTACAACGAAGAACTTCCACGCTAACCACATGTTAGTGTGTGGCTGAGAGCGTGCAGGTGGTTGTGAGGCTATTGCCTGCGCCACTGACTGTATGACATTTGGTGCTCGCGTAAAATGGACCAGTTCGGTATTGGAAATACATGTCTGTCTGGTTGGTCTCCGGTCGGGCTGAGCATGCTGAAAATCGGTGCTTGATTGGTGCATCTCTAGTCTGAATGGTGCGTACACCAACAGCATGTAAACAAGCTACAGGCCTCACAGATCTCTCTGTGGATAATCAGAAAAGCAACTAAACAATACAATGTGTTCTGAAACAAAACAAAAGCAAACAGTTTAAAAACTTAAAAGAGGTCAGTGAACTATCTATCCATCCATTTTCTGAAACCGCTTGTTCAGGGTTGTGGGATGTGTGGAGCCAATGAATGTAAGGCAGGAAACAAGCCATCGCAGGGTGCGTGCACACAGACACACACACACACACACAGACACACACACACACACAGACTCCTGGAAGAGACTTGAACCCTGGTCCCTGAGGTGAGGCAACAGTGCTAACCACTGCACCACCATGTTGCCCCCAGTCTGGGAGCCATTATACCCTAATATGGCCCAGTTATCCCAGTGGACTATCGGGGGAGGGGGGACCTAGCTGAAACACAGTCAGTATAGCCTGTGACTTTCAACGAAGGAAGCTACCAAATATGTTGTACTGCCATCATGTAGCATACTCAAAAAATAAAATCACAGTTAATACTGCCCCAGTACAGCACCAAGGTTGAAGTGCCTTGGAGTTGCCACGGTATCCTGGTGTTCGTGTGGGTTTTCCCCTAGTTCTCTGTGGAATTATGGGAGTAAAGCAAAGTGCGGCTCAGGTAATTTGCTGCCTCTGATGTACTCTGTGCGTATGGTGTGGTGCACTGCCATTGGGCCCAGGGCTTACCCACATGCCCTGTATTTGCTGGATTGGCTCCAGGTTCACTGCAACCCCACGGTAACCAATGGGAAGAGAGGGGTGGGCAAATGACCAAACAGCCACTGTGAATTCATGTCCCACAGGCCCCAGTGGCTTTAGGGGTAAAACTACAACAGATGCTACAGGGCAGCTACAGATGTTTGGGTGGGAGAAAATCCCATACAAAGAGAGTGACGGTCTATATATTTGTAGAAAGTAGGAACATCAGAACAATGGATTCCTTAGGTGAAGTGAATTTGGTTTTGAATAGCAGATTTAGTCAGATCAGCTGATTATTATTCTGCACCTTTTCCAATTTAAGCAGCAGCTGCAGGACGGGTGGAATCCTCCAATCATGACATTTTGTGATATTTAAGCTTCGTGTCAAACCGCAAAGACTTCGCCTTTCAATCATATGATGCTCAAAATATGAAACTATTCAGCAGGGGTGCAGTTCAGGGTCTCCTTGCATCAGCTGATTTTTCAAAAGCGGGATTTTGGCCAGACAGTGCTTGCTGGACCGTGCCCTGAGCACGTGGCGTCACGCCAGACATTATGTTTCAGCTTTTAGGTCACTCACTGCTGCTTCACCTCACAGCTGAACTGCATGGTACGTGCTCCCCGGGTCGGAGGGAGGGCCTCCGGCTGGAAGGGTG
>JAODKE010000125.1:11093766-11112214 GCA_026779605.1 Mormyrus hasselquistii
TCCAGGTATATAAGATTCTAACAGGTCTGGATGCTGTTCAGCCAAATGGCTACTTCAATATTAGTTTAAATACTATATATTTATAATTTCCATAAGTGGAAATTAGCGGGAGAATATTTTTAAATGAATTTGAGAAAGCACTTTACACAGCATGCAGTTAGAGTATGGAATAGTTTTCCTGTTAGTGTAGCGGAAGCTAAAACCCTGGGTTCCTTTAAATCTGAGCTAGATAAGATTTTAACGGCTCTGAGCTCTAATAATAATAATATTAATAATTTTAATAATAATACTAATAATAATGTTACTTTATTAATTCCCGTGGGAAAATTATTTTTACGCCTCCCTCACCTTTTTTCTTTTTGTAGCGCAAGTTGTCCGCGAACGAGCTTGATGGGCCGAATGGCCTCCTCTCGTTTGTAAATTTGTTCTATTTACTTTTCCTCAATGTTGAATTTTTAGACTAGATTTAACAACAATTTCAATTTTACGGATGTAGATACTGAATACCTTGGAAATGAGGCTGCTTTCTACAAGCCTTACACATTTGTAAGTTATAAATGAATCTTAAATTTGGGTCACCTGCATCCCGTCTGATGACTGGGTGAGCTTAACGGCTGTACTGGAGTAGGTGTAACTTAACAGCCTGACTCGAAATCCCTGTTTCACTGTGTCAGCCTGTACAGGCCAAACAGGAATAGGAGCAGAACGTGTCCACTGAAGTTCTTCAGGAGCACAATTCTAATTAAGCTGCCAGCAGATAGCATCACAGTGTGTGTGTCTAAGTTATGGGGGTCAAAGTATTTGTGAATGAAAAAAGCTAAGAATTTTCAGTTCGGAGCACTTAAAAAAACAAGTATACCTGTTAAACAAACAAACAAACAGCACATGGCATTTATCTATCGTAGGTTTGGGAACATCAGCTGCTTGGGTTGCGGGAGACACAACAAATAATCAGAAGTGTGGGAAGCCGTCACATCTGGCAGATATTTTTACATCTGAGTCACTCACAATTAAACCAAGCGACCAAGATACTGGGAGTTGGGGGTGGGGATGATGTACATTTAGTTTTTCGACAGGGAACCTCCAGACGCCAAGCATCTTCATCACTCCTGTATCATTTACAGATGCAGGGTACAGGCTGCCTCCATTTGAGTTAGATATAAGCTGTAGTACTGGGGGATGGTACCTTTCTGTGCCTGGGTGTGGTACATTCTGGGCATGAATATCCCTTTGCGCTGTAATTGGCCACTGGTGGTGTCATTCTTTTTGTTTACGACCAATAAGGGCTAGTGCTGAACTTTGCCTAACCCTCCTCACCTCCCACACATATTCCTTAGCTTACACTTTAAACAAAGGGCCAGCTGGTTTAATCTGGCCGGTCAATTGGCATTGGGTCTTGAGGGATGCATGCAGTTTGTTTGGCACATCAATGCCACAGTGTTGAGGTTTATAATGCTCGTGCGTCAGACATCAGCAGCCACCGCAAAATGCCTCAAATTGATTTCTCTCTACATGACGTGGACCGTTTTTTTAACTTCAGGTTAATGTCAGTTTTCATGGAAAAATCATGGAGAAGAAATGTGAGGACCCCGAGCAGACCGTGTTCCTTTAAAGCAAACATCTTCGAAACAAACAAGCCGTGTCCTGGATGAAAGCAAGTGGCTGGCATGGACGTGCCAATATTCAGCCAGAGACAGACCACAGATGTCTGATCTTTTCCCCGAGCCATTTAATGAGCCAAAGGAACAAAGAGTAGCTGATAACTGAAATGTTCGACACAGATGAAAGCATCATCCTCACCTGCTTTTTAACGCAATGCTGAGGTTTCTACTACAATGCAACTCACTGGTTTGTTTATGTGATACTACTTTGTATAGCTGCAGAAGTGATTACATTAGGGTCAGCGCTCAGCTGTGCTTAAAATATGTTTCACACCTTCTCACAAAGCTCTTTACAGCTAAAGCAGTTTTTCTACCAAGAAGTGGGCATTGCCGAACATGAAGACCTACAAGTGAACGTAACAATCCATGGAATACACTCAAACAAATCCAAAAAAAGATAAAACTACACATTACAGATTTATAAGATCCTGCAGCTGTTCCTGTCCTACTGCATAATATCGAAATAGCTACTGAAAGGTTTTTTTTTTTGCACTTTGCCAACTGTCAATGGAGCTCATCTCCAGTTAGTCCGATTTTAGTGATTGTATGATCAGGTCACTGGGTTGCTGTGACATGCAGAGGATTGTCTGCAGATCACCCAATAATGACAGGAACAATAGAGCTAAACACAGGACAAAAAAAACTGAATTATAAACACATTCTTTTGACCCGTAGTGACACTTCAATAAAGAATGGAAGCATAAGGACCTGCTGCCTTAAGATACACTGCTGACAAAACACTTTGCCTTTTTAAATTCATCAGCCTGTGGGAAACCATTAGAACTACTAACCACGACTGGGACTCGAAGACATCGTGACAATGGGTTACCCATACTAAATAGCAGTTGCCATAGCATTGGGATGACCACGTCATAAATAGTGCGCGGTGATGGCCTCGCTGTAAAAACAAAACACCTCCCCTCTCCCAAAAACGGCACTCAGCCACCTTCTGACTTAACCCCCGCTATGGACGCGACAGCTTGGCAATCACCGACGAACGGAAGCTCTTGGCACTTACCTTATTTTTAATTTGAATGCCCATATTGCCTAGGAGCTGCAAAAGTATTCCAGCTGCCAATAAATGCCTCCCAAGTGTGAGGGCTTTCGTGTATATTGACCTCCTGGCTGAGTTTATCACACCCCACACATCCAGCAGCGTAGCCCGAGAATAATCAATACCTTTTAATAGATCTGATCAAGCCAGTGGTTAAATAGAATAATCAAGCATCTAAAGCACTTTTGGACATTTCTAGAAATTTCCAACATCTATCCATAAAGCCAGGGCACAACACATTAAGTATATTGTACACATTTCTAAGGAAATGTTTTTGAAATGCATCTCTCCATGAAGTACGATGGGTTCTGGTTAGATGGCGGTCAGTTGACTGGATTTGTTCATATTGATTCGTTCTTCTCCACAGTTTCTGGCTTTGAAACCCAGAACCGCAGGATGATGCCACTATTAGTCCCCAGATGTTACAATTCCAAGTTCGGCTCATTCCACTTTTGTTGGAGAAATATCAAAATGGTAAAATCGTGTGTTCGCGTGTCAGCTCTACCTGAGTCTTCAGGAGCTGGTAAAGGCCAGATTTTTTTCGTTACACCCGGATATGTGATACTACACAGCTGACATACCTTGAGGGTACTTACATTCTGAAACAATCGCTGAGAATGCTTTCGTGTTTTCACATCCCTGCACACTTCCGCTTAGTGTTGTATTTCCTAGTCATTGCAGTTCCTATCTTAAAGTACATTTTAACAATGCCGGGACTATAAATTGAAGAAATTCTGCACGGCCAGCAGAACAATACATTCCAGACGGTAGCTTGTGACCAAGGCGGGCCCTGAAAGTGATCAGGGCTCTGTGGCTTGAAGCTTCATCAGACAGCAACAGCCACACTGCCAGCTGTGTGCTGGACTTACTAGTGTCTTGATTTCAGGAATATATGCAGAGCACTAGGTGCAGACACACACACCTGCTGGCCCTGGATCGGGGGAATAAAAATGCTGGCAGCTGGTGTGTCCGGGGTCATTTATCTCCACCCACAATGCAAAGCCCCATGGGGTCAGCATGGGCCAAAAGCACTCACAGAGAGAGTGGGGGTGTGTGTACAGATTACTTGGAGCTGTGCCTAATCTATCTCCATGCATAGTTACTGCCGATGCAATGATGGAGCCATGATTCATTTGGAGTCTCGCCAAGCATCGACAGTATCCAAGAGGAAAATGGCCATAGCCGTCGCCCATTCCACTCCTCCACAGATACCTTCACATACTTAATCTTTAGATCCTCTAAGCTAATGTACTCTTATTAATAACTGTAAAATCACAAAAATATTAGGTTTAAGAAAAAGGATTTGCAAATTTGTAACCAATCAAAATAAAGAATTCCGAACCTAATTACACTGCGGTCGTTATGAGTGCGATCTGACTGAACATGGTAGAGAAGCCGAATACAGCAATGAAAAAAATAGTTATACTTAATTATGGACAATTTTACGGTCATTGTGAAACGTAAAAGCTTAAACTTTCCCATTCAAAATGACTGATATACTCGTTTATTATAAACAGCAGCAAAAAAACCTCCAGTTACTTTAATCACTGATCTGACCAGAGACTAATGAGGCACCTTTAATGTGTCCTCTCAAGATGTGACAGATACAAAAAGAAATTTACCACAAAAATTCAACAAAACCACTTCTGTCAGTCAAGGCTAATTTTTAAAAATAATTTACATGATGGATTAGCATAGTACAATTTTTCACTATGGAATTATAGATTCTATCATGTTCTGACAGTCAGGAAAGACTCATGCTTTGTGACAATCATACTATAACATACAAAAACATACATACATACAAAAAAAACAATGAAGTGGGACGTGATAGAACATCAATATTATATGACACTAAATTATGAATATAATAAACCTAAAAGCAGAACTGTACATAGGGTGGATATTGTTTCGTCTAATCTTACTTCTCAGGAAAGAGCTTAATTAAACAGTGGCCTTGTCCTATCCCCCTTGTTCCACATTTTTCACAAGAGTTTTTCAAACAGGCCTAATATCAAGTCCTTGCTCTGCAAAGCTAAATACCACTTGGTCCAATCAGGCCCCCTCATTAATGTTTGTTTGAAAAGATGATTGATCGCGCTCAATTCTCTCACGGCTTTGGTTTGTTCAATCACAGACAAGCATTACTGCCCCCTAAAAAGCATTAGCAACAGTTGTGACGGAAGCAACACACACACGTTGCACAAAACAAAATGCCTCTAACATGGAGGGCCTACTGTGTGGTCAGTGATTTCATTTGTAGCAGGGGAGTACAGTCATACACTGCATGTGATCTGTCCAAAAAATGCTAACTAGTCCCAAATGAGCTGAACAATGTACATATAATACGGGTTGACTGCATGTTCCCCAGTCCTTGAAAGTCCACCATCTGCACTGCCAGCAACCCAAAGCTGAACAAATGATGGTTCTCCATGTCCAGAATAAGCAGCCTACAATCGGTTTCTACTCTTCACAGGGCAGATAAGCAACACGTCCACAGAAATCTCGCCACCTCTGGATGACCATAGCCCGACGGGGACTGCCGTCGTTGAGTTAACGGCCACAAACGACCTGTTTTACCATATACAAAATGGGAATGCGTGGCTCTACCTAAATTTGGTCTTATTATATATATCATATTAATATCCAATTACATTTCTGGACGCCGTCATTTCCCATTTAGTCTGGCCATGTGTGCAGTCCACTGAGTCAAGCACTTCATTCATGGCCTACAGCATCACGAGGACACGAGGCAGAAACTAAAAAAATGTAATTATTAAACGTTTCTGTGGGGTAGGACAGGTTATGGCGTCAAAAAAGATGGCCAAATAAACCCAACCTATAAAACGGATTTTAAGTGCACATACTGGCAAAGATAAAAATCACATCTGAATGAGATCTTTCAAGCATATAAACTTTTAAGAGATACCACAACTGTCCATATCACAAAGCCAATTTCTCCAAATGCCTTTATTCATCCCCTGTGATTATTTCCGTTAGGCTACATAAATTGACCGGACGGAATGACGTCATAGAAGACGTGACGCGATCGGCATAATTTATTCCAGGAGTTTCGTATTAGTTTTATTAAACCGGCTTGCTGTTGCTTTGTTATATGTGTGAGGCCACATAAGCAAACGATGTAGTAAGAAGAAAAAGCCGATTTGTGGCTACGTTGCACCACAATGCCACAGAGAGAACAAGTTATGCAAAATCGGATTAGTATACATGCTTCCCAAACTGTCAGACCGATGTTAAGCGCTTTCGTGAAAAGATCTGGAAGCAGCTCGCTCTCTCTTAATGTATTGTGAATATGAGACAGATAACGAGAGGAAGCCCAGTGCCGATACTACAGGCACTCTTTGTGTTTTGGGGAAAACTTCTCCAAAGCAGCACTGCTTCTTAAGGGCCATTCCCGGACTGAGAAATGGAGGACAGAGCTAATATGCATATGAAAGAGAGCCATCTGTATGTTCAGTCTGTTATAAGGAATGGTCATATAAACAGGCAAATTAACTAGTACGAGAAACAGTATAACAACACTGTGAAATATCTACGGAATGTCCAATCTGAAATCAACGCACAAACTTCAATAATAAGAAAAGGCGTAAAAAGCTCGTCTCCAATTTCCCGATCAAAACTTCGTGCTAGCAGCCTTTGTGTTAAATAAGTATAGTGCCTTCACTTGAATATAAGTCTTTGGTCTCTAGTAGCTAAATTAAAAACAGAAGCCCCTCTTTCCCCCTGAAAGTGATATTTCCATAGACTCAGAGATGCGCGGTTTTAGGTCTAGCAAAACTAAGGACTTGGTGTGGAATATGGTTCGTCCTTATTAAACGACATTTTCAGACGCTTTTGTAATCTTTCAGTTGCATTTTTAATGTGACCGCCAAACTCATAAATTGGATTACTAGCATATTCTGTCAATGCTTAAACCATTGCAGTCGCGAAATAAAAAGATTCAACTCCTGCAAACTGTGCATTTATCAACTTCATAAAGTGATCTGGAACCATGGTTAACTTTATTCAAATTTTTATTTCGTCGACTTATCATTGATAATGTAGCCTACCTTTTAAACACATATGGCTTAATTAACCAGTAAGCGGTGCAGTCCCATGTATTGGCTACGCTTGCTTCCTGCATACAGTTTAGTTCAAAGGGATACGAAAAACGGTTAGTTTGTGGTTTTTCGGTAGAATTCTTTATACATGATTATAATCGTTTGCTCTTAACTGTTAATGCAGCTAGAAACCCAGAATAAAGTGTCAGTAGCCGTAGTTATACACCCATGAAATCTCACACTCCGGATAAATCTGGCTGTTACGCCGCTGCCACGACTCTGCTTTATCCGATTCGGGATCTATGGTCCCAATCACTGAAATGCAGCTAGCTCTAGCTTTAAAGTGGTTTCTAAACGAAACCACCAAAGTAAAAGGTTCAGCACCGACAAATAAGCAACTGGATAAGGAAAACTTAAACTAAACATACTGTTATTGCAAGCATTTTTGCACTTACAAATTTCCCCGATGCAGAAATGTTCCAAAATGAATGAGTTACATCCAGGATGCGGACGTTTTCTCCTCACAGTTAGCTGGTTAAATTCCTCGAGGTTTTAACAAAGTATTCGTTGCCTAGATGTTTCCGCTTTGGACAGACGCTTTAATGCTTTTCCCCCTTTCCTCGCTTTGCCCCCTCGCTATTGAGTAAGTAACCGGAGACGCTTTCTTCCTTACCCGAATTATCTCTAGTGCCAACCTACAGGCATTATGACGTCGTCTTCATTCAAAGCCGAACCTCTGAACCAGCCCACGGAGCCCTACTGACACACATCCCGTACTGGGTCAGTCAGAAACAAAGCTTTTGATTTCCCCTCTCTGCTTGTTGCTTTACTGTGTAGACATCCATTAATTTTTTTTTTTGTTAGGAGATTATAAAGTGTCAGCAGTTCTCCTTGATTTAAAACAAAATTTGCCTAAATATAGACGAATCGAAGTGATAGAAAATAATACATTAACATATGCAGTCCAGAATAAATACTGAACAAAAAACACAAGTGTTGCTTTTTAATAATACGCATGTTCCGGTAATGCTAGTGGGCCAAGGATATAATCAATTTTGCTTGTCCAATAGATTTGTAACATATTCACTATTATGTAGCACAAGAAGCTAGGTCTCTATGGAAACTGACCATGCTCTTCACCATGACTACTTAACCTCAAAGCAAGTGGTTAATCTTCACATAGTGGTTAATCTTCACATATCGTTATGTAGACATTTCCAGACTTCAAACAATGCAAGATGCATTTTTTTATAAACAGGTCTTCCAAAAAATGCGTTAAAAGATTCAGTTGGCTCTAGGACTGTTTGTTTACTGTGAAGGGAAGAGATTTTCCAGAAACACTTGTATGAGAAGACTTATTTTGACTGCTGTTTCTTATAAGAATCATGACGGTTCAGACCATCAAAAGCAGCACCAAGAAGAGGAAAAATCTATGAAGGCCTACCCATTGCATGACTGGCAAAAACTATCAATATCATATGACTAAAGTGTTTTTTCCCTCTAAATGGGTAATCACGCAATCTTTTGACTGAAAACTCATCATGACAGTTAACAATATGTATTCCCGAACCCAATATCCTACATCATCAAAACTCCCTCTCTTTATATATTCAAGATTCCATCACAGCTATGGAGTTCCTCCAGACGTAAAAGTACGTGCAGCTTCTAAAGTATCAATGTTGATTTTTTTCAAGAAGCGTGAACACTGGAATCAGTGCTGTGTTTCTTTTCCAGGTTAATAATATTTGACCAAATTAGGTTTCCTTCATTGTCAGACTGTAAGATGCACCACACAGGATGCAATCAGTGCAGCTGATGCCATCGTGAAGTACACTTAGTGTTCCTTAAAAGTATGATTTCACCAGAAACCAAAGCAGAAATGATCTGGGTGTACAGGTGACAATGAGAAAAGTGGAAGGTCGTGCACCACATCATTAATACGTCCACCCAAAAAGGACTTGAAAATGAAGATCGATGCCATGGATCTACTGTGGGTGATGTTTACCACACATGAGGCGGACATCGCCGGATCATGTGAATGAAAAATAGACATATGACCTTTCAGGCCCAGAGGAGCAGCTTCAAATACAGGCATGATGATGCTCACGGGATTTATAATGACAAGGAGGGCAAGGAAAATCTAACATAAAACAAGAAGGAGCAAACCAGGGGAAATAATAAATGACATGGTGAAACCATAGTGTTAAGGGTATTTCATAGCTTTCTCAGAACCTAACCGCAAATCTCACGTTCCTTAGACATGTGACACAACATGCCGGTTTTATTGAAAAGATGGATTTCAGTTTCAAAAGAAAAGTGTGATAATCATCCACAGCAATGAGTCATAAGAATTACACAAGGCAATGGGTACAATTTCCTTCATGGTCCATAACATAGTGCTATACAAGATAAATATACATTCACTGTAACTTTAGCACATACTGTCCCTTTTGGCTCAGATGACAGCTGTAAAAATCACACACACACGCACGCACGCACACCCAAGCAATTCTTTCCACCCGTCTTTTCATACTATTATGTGAGTGACAGATGACTGAAGCAAGCCTGAAGGAAAATTAGCGCAGTATTTCCCAACCCTGTCCTCTGGGACCCCAGACAATTCATATTTTTGCTATGCTTCTTATTTTTGTGCGACACCAAATCAGGGGAGAGTGTTAAGAGATGGACGTGAATCAGTTTTGGATGTTTGTAAAACTGTGATTCGGTGGGATGAGAACTGTTACAATAATTTTAAATCATTTAAAAGGATACAATTTCAAAAAGGTATTTTTTTATTAAGCAAAGACACTTAATTAAAATATACGCAGGATAATGCATCTCTGCATCTCTGTGTGCGCGTTTGTTTCTGGCACATTGCATTTTCTATGAAATCTGCAGTTTTAACTTTAAGCCTTGCCTCTGTAGTGGTAGTATAACAGTTCTAAGACATTTATTCTTTCTTTAAATTTAGTGATGCTTAAAAATATCACATGATTATTTAGTCACCTTTCATCCTTGGTTTCAGTCGTATTTGTCTCCAGAGTCACGGTGAACTTTTCCAGCTCACAAAAAACAAGTAAGCATTTTAAATCATGATTTTTAAATTCATTCTAATTTATATAACTGAAAAATATGTGCTATATGAAGCATGTCGGTATTGAAAATAAAGCAAAAAATCTGAATTAGACTGTGAGGATACACAGACATTGATTTTGTGTGTAAAACATTTTATCACTGATTGTAATGCTGCTGAAATCCTCTAACACTAAATTATTAAAATAACAGAAATGTCACGATAAACGAGCATCATATGAAGCCGTTATTTTAAAGACTGTTAAATCATTTCTCTTTTAATTGCTTAATCCATTTAGAACAGTGGCAACACAGACAGAATCCCTGAGAATTCCTGTAACAAAATGACTGTCTAAAAGATTACTGGACATTATATTTATATATAGAGTACTCAATTAGTTGTTCTAAAAAGTTTCAATTATACAAAATAATCCCTCACATATGTATAATCTAGCAAGATATATTAAAATATATATATTTTTTTTTATTTCTGGAGAGCATAAAAAGATGTGACAGTATTAAACACAATCCTGTAAAACAGTGGCTTGCATTCACAGAGTTTCACCTGATTTTTCCCTCTTATGGCTGCTTTAAAAATGAAGGGGGAGTGATCAGACCCCCCACTGTCAAACTCTAGGCCCAAGGACCCCAGGCTCCACTGGGCCCCGGGTCGCACTTGGGGTCATCATCAGGATAGTTAATAGGCTTGGCAGCTTTGGCGTAATACTGGAGTCTGTCTAGGAGGAAATGCACCACCTCCGGGTGGCTCTGAGAAACCTCGTGCCTCTCCTCAGGGTCTGACTCGATGTTGAAGAGCTGTACAGACCTCAGGGAGGCTTCCGTTCTACTGGATTCTGAGCTGTTGGACAGCCGAGGGGGTGGGAACCAGTGGTCACAGCCTAAATGGACACAAGGGGACCAGCATAACATTCAAACATTTTTTTTTTACTCTTCACAAGGAATAATGCAGTCATAGCTATTTGTTTCACTATTGTTCATAACAATATTGGAAACTTGTAATTCTGTAGCTCAACCAAGTAGAGCATTGCGCTAACAGCACAAAGGTTATACGTTGCTAAATAAAATCCTAAATGTACTGATGTTCCACCTCTGGACTAAACTAACACCCATCAAAAAGTGACAGGAACATCCAATGGAATTACCTGGATCCCCAGTAAGCAGCTTCCAGTTCTTGTATCGGATGCCAGCATGAACAGAGACATTGAATTTTGAGTCAGACCATGGGCTGTGATTGATGGCTGGGGCCACCATTCGGGATTCCCTTCCAGGACCTGCAGAGCAGTGAGGAACATAAACCGTAAGCAGAGCCTCGTCTCCTCAAGCGCCCAACTGACATATAAATGCAGCGAAAACACAGAAGTGGCGTGTTTGCAGAGGAGGAGCAAAGGTACAGCAGATGGGGAATAATCCAGAGCAGCCAAAAGCAGGTTTGTAGTTTTTATTTTACAGTACTGCTTGGGTGAAGTTTAGTCTCTTAGATGCTGGAAATGTCTTCCGTCATCATCGAGACGTTCCTGGAGCCTTTCCCTGACACAGCAACACTCTTAAGCACACAAATCCCAGTCAGCATCAGTGTCCACAAATGCTTACGGGATGAACTCCTTCAACTCACCCACCTTGTTGGGCTTCCTCTCAAAACCCTTCTCCTGTACATAACGTAACGTAAAATAAAGACCGTATACCTACTTTTAAAAATTACTTTACTGTGTAAAAATAAAAACTGTATACTTATTTGTGGTCCACCCTGTATATTTTCTGAAGGGGCATCTCCAGTTCATGGAATTAAAATAAAAGTAATGCGAAAGAATGGATTAATTCAAAGTGCTGGAAAATAAAAACCAATGTCAAATTTCTGGTAACTTCTGAGAGAAACTGGTGTGAAATCATAATCATTACGTTATCAATCCAACTGCCTGTAAGGTAAGTCTAGTTTAGGGTTTCTTTCAGTAAAATACTCCTGAGTTATGTTAATTTTATGGATACCTCAAATTCAGACCCTCAAAAAGTTTTTTTCTTCTGCCTTGTCAGCACAATAGGAACATCTCTGAATATTATTTGCGCTGTTTTTTTCTCTTTATTATTAATGAAACCACAAAATAACATTTTCAGCAAGAATTGGCAACGACTAGAATCATTATTAACTTGACCCTCATTAAGCTGATTTCTTGGTAATTAAAAGCAATGGGAACCAAACAGCACATTTCCCACCTTGAAGGTTAATGCACGAACCTTTTTTTTCCTTTCGACGACAATGAAAGCAATGAGTGAAATTATTATTTACGGCTTCTGTAAATGCAGGTTTCTTTCAGGCAGGCTGCTTACAGTATGTGAAGATGCACAGTAACTGAATCCCTAAGCTCACAAAAGCTTACCATTATTGTCTAAAGGTTGTTGAGCACAGCAGTAGACACCTAGAGGACAGACCTCGCCTTCTAGCACACTGGAAGGGGATGTTCTTCATATTAAGGAATGACAAAGAAGGACCCCTAATGGCTTCCCACATCTGGAGCTAACTCACTATACAGCGAGTTCACACGCGAGGGGGGTGGGGTTTGGGGGTGGGTGACACTCAGCACTTATTTTTGCCCAGAGATGTCAGAAACAGACAACCGGCCCCTCAGCCAATTCTGTGATCTGATCACAGAGTTCTGGTCCCAGCTGTCAGAAATTCAAAGACAATGTGGGGTGTGGTATTACCATTTCAGTTCTGGGAACAGAGAAACCCAAGGTGACTTATTGTATGTGATAAGTGGGACAACTTTGCTTTTCCTTGTAGAATGTCAGATCCAGAACAATTATACAGGGAACAAACTAGTTTATATCAGGTTTAAATTTAAATGACATATAACATATGTATTTGTTGGCATTCAATGGTTTAGGGATTTCTTCACATTGTACAATATCCAGAGGCAATTTGAGAAGCCTATAAAGAAACTGGGAACAATGGAGATGTCTGGTTAACCATATATAAAAAAAACATACAATCTATTGCTAAAGAACAATTAATTTATTTTTCAGGTTACTATGTTGGACAATTAGAAACACAGATATTACAATTACATACAGTGAAAATGGACACCTGTAAATACAGAACCCCAAATTGTTTAAAGATTGTGCTAATAGTTTGGGCATTTGCAGAAAAATATTGCATTTATATTTTTAAAATAAGATAATCTCCGGACCCCCCATGACCCTGACTAAGACAACCAGTTACAGAAAATGGATGGATGGAAGTAAGATGATATATTTTAAAATGGCTGCTAACACATATCAATATATATTTATTCTAGGTATAAATAAATAAATAATATATCATTGGTAACATTTATTTTGAGAGACTGATTGATTCTAACTAGCTTTTTCTGGGCTCCCCAAGAAATGTGTATAAGGTTTGTCGTACATCAGTCAAAGTGCAGCTGTACGGCTATTGGCAAATACTGTACTGCTGTTATATACTGTCCCTTGTGAGATTTTTGTGCATTCAGTGCACTCTGCTGCGTTGTCTCAGTTAAGTTGGTCTGTTAGTCATTACTTGCTGCATCTGCTTTCGTTTATCTTCTCTTGTTAGCACCAGTAGTATGTAGTATGTACTGGGATTGGACACAGTATACTAGGAACCAGGACTTCACATTTTAATCAGGACATCTTGAGGACCAGTAGAAGGACTGGTAGCACATAACTGTTTTTTTTAGCTGTGTAATTATTAAAATGTCCTTTTCTTCCGGAAGCCTGGGTGTTTATTCGGTGTGGCGTACTCAGGACCAACATTCTGTTCTCAAGCACATAAACACCTGCGTTTCAAAACAATCGGGCCACTTGGCGTAATGCCAGTGCTTGTTTTGACTTTTTATTTCAAGAAATCCAGATGGATAAAGGTAGCTAATTGAACTGGGTCCTCGAGAGGCAACACTGCTTCGCAGTTCTGGGTTGTTCTGCTGAGAACGTTCGAGGCACATGAGATGAAGTCAGGGAAAACTTTCATTACTGTCACGGAGTGAAGACAGCACACGGGGTAGAGACTATAAGTCAGACATGTGCTTTCTGATAGCTATTATATCCATGTGAGCAGAGTCCCTTCCAGAAAAATTCCCCATGCGGAGATAGAGTGTATTTCACTCTTGAGCATTGAAACCTGTAAAACAAACCTTATGCAGTTTTCCCAAACTCTTTGCCCAAATGGTATAAAAGCCTGTTCCTGGTTCTGAGTCACTGACCATGTGTATCATGTTAGTGAGAGAGCGAGAGAGAGCGAGAGAGAGCGAGAGAGAGAGAGACACACACACAAACTGGAGAAACAGCTATTGTGAACACATCTTTGGATCAGGATGAAACAGGACCACATAATGCTGTTGTGCATCTAAGGAGGAATCGTAAGACAGGAGTCCGGGGAACAAACAGAGCTTTCCCAGATAACTGGAATTCTGGGCATTGAGTTAAAGATCATGAAACAGTGATGTTGCAAAGAACTATTAATTGAAAACAGTGAACAGCAGGATCACAGCACAGGAGAGCAGTCAACAAAAAAGACCGACACAAAAGCCATTGTCTTTCCAAAAAAATATAATTGCACATTCGGTGATCTTCAGTACCTTTCCAGCTGCCACAGTAAATGGGGTCAGAGTGGGTCATATTCCAGGGTTATAGCTACACAATTAAAGCTGAAACTGGAACTTTGCAATAGACTTTTTGGGAACTTCACTCCATTTTTATCACTCCTGCCATACTTCCAATGTGGCTCAAACATTTCTCTTTGTGAGACCCCATCCTCATTAGTCATCCACTATAGAACAACAGGGCACAACTTTAAAAACACTGCAGTTTCTAGGTATATAATGTTCATTCTCACTCCTTTGCCATACTGTTAACCTCTTTCTTGTTAGTCATTACTCTGCTATATTCTATGTAATGATATTTTTGCAAATCAACTTATTTTAAGTTAATACGACCAATTACATCCAAATTACACCAAAACAACTTCCTTGGCAAGACCTTATCTCATGTTCTCGGCTACTTACCCTGTTACATTATAATACGCTCTAATGAAGATTTTTTTTTTTTATAATTTGATTACACGTATCCTTCCCTACTAAGAGGTTCCAGTGCATTATATTTCTTAATTGGGAGCAATGGTCTGGCGGTTGGTATGGGGCAGACTGCATGATTCTTGGAAGGAAGTTTCCTCAAAGGCTCATGTAAGGAGAGGAAATGGGCCACAGGAGAATTAGGTGACCATAATTATTGCAGTTAATTCAGTCCACATCCTGTCAATCCTGAAACGGACATAACTCGACGTGTTCAGATAGTTTCCTTACTGTGACCCAAACCGGAAGAGCCGATGCTATAGGGTGACATGAGCAACCTGCATGCTCTCATTTTCTTTCTGTCCCAAGTTCATAAATCTGAGCTTTGTCTCCCCCCTTTAACCACCATTCCTGCTGAAACAATAGTGGTTCTTTGGGCTGACATGGCAGCTGAGTGGGGAGCACTGTGCTCTCACACCTCCAGTACCGGGGTACAAATCCCACCGGGCATTCCTCTGGGCATTCCTCTGGGCATTCCTCTCACAGCCCATAATAGATGTACAGTACGTCCCCAGGGGAGGATGGATGTCCTCTCCTGGGAGTTCCCCTGCCATATGCTGCCTGGGGAAGATTCTACCCCCTCGGAACTGGAAAAGCAGTTGGAGGCTGTATGGACGGCTATCATGCTGTGGTCTCAGCCACACCAGCCCCCCATTAACCCTGAACCTAACACACTTGCATCTTCCTGAGTCACATGGGTTCACTCTCTCCATCCAACGCTTATTCCACAGCTCAGTTCTAGTTTATGTCACATTCCTCATTGTTTAGCTCGTACTGGGGCCTAAAGACCTGAAACGAAAGGTTACTGCACTAGACTCTGATTGCTCAAGCGTCTTATACGGACTTAGGACCAGGATCTATGGTTCAGAGAAGAAAACTGATGATAAAGGAAAAAAAAAAAATCTTATAACCTGCCCTGTTGCATAACAAGCTGCAAAAGAATCTATAGTACAGTAAACCCAGTTCAAACAAGGACAGCAAAGAGCTCATAAAGCAGACACACATATGAAGCACTGACATGCCGCATAGGTGTAGAACCTGTCACAGTAAAAGCACCATCTGAACATGCCCCAGTGCATCTGGGCACTCTTTACATGGCTGTACTGCGTCCTCACACAGGGCATTCCAACACAGCGAAGAAACAAGGGGGGGGCGGGACACCCCCAGCTGGTTTGGTGGAGAAACAAATCTAGACAAATATCTTTGATTGTTACGTGAAACTGTAGAAAGGACCTGTAGATGTGGTGCTGACATAATTTGATTCCTTGTTGTCTGATTTATAACACATGTACAGTGAAAGTGTAAGAAAGGGTGATAAAACAACACAAGTGAAATACATACAGCGAGTTCAGATGCAGTGCAAAAAAAGGAAATCTTTTCCATCTGGGTGTGAGTATGACTTCCAACACTTTGTGTGCGCACGAATGTGTGTGTGTGTGTGTGTGTGTGTATAGAGTGTGGACATCAGTCTAATCCAAATATGACACATTCTTCAAGAAAATCTAAACCACTAACATTTGCACTGGATTCAAATGGCCTTGTTCGTGTGAAGCTTCAGCCTTTTCCATAGCTCCTGCTGCCAACTTAAGATGTCACTCACCCGAATACAATTTACCAGGTTTGGCAATAACAGTCACATCTCCATAACCCAAGGATATTGTATTTTGGAGCTGATTAAATAAATCTTATCAAATAATGTCCTCAGAGCATCTAATCTTTGACTAACTGATCCCAGATATAAAGATGTACTGTTGATTTCCAATGTGCATGACGCAACAGCAAATGCAGAAAACCAACAGTAGATCAAGGATTCTCTGCCGCAGTCCTAGTCTAACTCGGATCTTATTTAATAAATCTTGACTGGGGTGTTGACTGAATGAAGTTCAAATAAGGCTAAGCACACTTATTATTAGAGGAGTCACTCTTGCATTTCCAATCCACATGAAGCAAATGTATGAAAGCCAAGGACTAACCTACCTGTAATTAAAAAAAAATAAGCAAAGATCTTCATTTTGCCCTTTGTAAAGAAAACAGCAGTGAAACAACGAC
The DNA here is from genome assembly GCA_026779605.1 of Mormyrus hasselquistii. Lineage (NCBI taxonomy): Eukaryota > Metazoa > Chordata > Actinopteri > Osteoglossiformes > Mormyridae > Mormyrus > Mormyrus hasselquistii. Next base: position 11,110,766 of record JAODKE010000125.1, read on the forward strand.
CCAATCAGAATGACAATCTGCTGAAGTAAGAAAAATATGCATCTATTCGGTTCAAACATTTGAATGAATGAATGAATGAATGTAATATTTATATTGCGCTTTTCAAGACACCAAAAGCACTTTACAGAAGCAATGGGGAACCACTGTGTAACACCCACCTGGATGATCGTTAACGCAGCTATTCTGCGCCAGTACGCTCACCACACAGTAGCTAAGGTGGTGAAGGGGCAGGAGAGAATTCACCAGTTAGATATAGGTGACGATTAGGATCACAGATTTGAAAGGATCACAGTAGGTAATATTAGTCAGAACACTCATTCTTTTGAAAGATGTTCAGGGATCAGGACCTTGGTTTTACGTCTCATCCAAAGGACTTTTACAGCACATGCACTGGGGCATTGGGGCATAGGAACCACTCGATGGGCTGACCTGCTGGCCACACCAAACCCAGCTTTCCCAGTTGCTCTCCCATCCAAGTTCTGACCAGGCCCAAGCCTGCTCAGCATTTGACAAATGATAAAAGCGGGATGAATTTACAAAAGACCTAAAAACTGGTAAAAATGTAGTAATCACTCTTTTAAAATTACATAAATTCTTTGGGGAAAAAAAACATTTTTTTATGAAACATCAAAGCTAATGCATTTAGCTTAATATAATTTGATGTGATTTGTCTAGACTTCAGCTCAATCACAGCCAATGAGTTGCTTAACTGAGCTTTGGCCAGAAGTATGACTGAAAACTTCTGCCAAAAACACCAATCAGCTACATAATAGTACAGGACAAGTGAACAGAGCGGACCTATACATACACAAATGAGCAAAAATCTCCACTGAAGGGCAGCAAAAAGGCAGGACGTATCAAATTCTACTACTTTTCAGCCGATAAACATGAACAAGTTCTACCTTTGTGGAAAAGCCATTGCAAGTCACATAAATGTATTTTTTCCTGATCTGCTGCTTATCCCACACCACAGCCTAAACAAGAACCAGGGAAACTAGACCCGGCTATATGTTTTGAATTAAGACTGACAGTGACATCATATTAAACTGAGCCAAACAACTGAGAGACATTAAAGCCTGAGGCTGTGGTCGGGTAACACACTAAACACATAGACAGTAGGCTCGGCCGCGGTCTATTTTTTTGTACCGCTATACATTTCAGACATTTCACCCCAGTATACAGTATATGACAGTATTTAAAAAAAACAAAAAACTAAATCACGCAATCATGCAGGCTACCGTAAACTCCGCAATCAAAGTCAGCCTAAACAGGCTTATTAATGTGGAAGTTGAGTGGTAGAAAACACGGAGACAGCTCCTTGTTGAAGTGTTAAAGCTCTTACCCTTCGTGTATTGACACTGTGACTGCTCGAGCTGCAGCCGCATGGGCACCAGGTTTCACGCATGCCGCGCATGCTCCGGCAGTTCGCAGTCCATTTTGTTTTTTACT